>JAAWXA010000001.1:54164611-54205044 GCA_038090715.1 Florisuga fusca | reverse complement strand
AAAGCTGCTTTTATAACTTTTCTTTTTAGGAGTGGTTCACAAAGAGAAGTATTCTAGATTCTATGAATATAGAGTGGCAAGTCTTGGCTGTTATGGCTGTACTCAGAAATGAAAATTTTTGTTGTAATCCTTGGATTCCCATTTGTGGCAGAAATGATCCTATCATTTATCCAATCATCCAATCAGTATTCCATTTTGGGTGCTGAGGACTATTGTCAGGCATGAAATGGTTTTCTGTTGGTTTCATTGCCTAGAGTAATTTAATTCAAATCTGTGTAATGAAGATGGCAGATAAAGCAAACTCTTAAATGAAATATAATTATTCCATAGAGCTCATGTCTTTCAGCAGTAATTCTAAAGGTAAATAGCTTAGTAGCAATAAAAAAAAGTTAAAGCCTTTTCAGAATAATATCAGGACTCACTTGTATTACTTTNCACCCCCGCCCAGGGTGGGGGCTGCGCGGGGCTCTCTGGCGGAGCGGCCCCCTCAGCCTTTCCCGGCCGGGGCAGAGCGGGGCCGCTCCGCCAGAGAGCCCCGCGCAGCCCCCACCCTGGGCGGGGGTGCGGGGGAGACGCGGGAAGGCGGGAGCTAACCCCGCCCAAGGCGAGGACCCTACATAACGGATGCGCCCGCCAGCCAATCGCCTTTCAGCCTTCGCAACCGGCGGCCCAATCAGAGCGGGGAGCGGCGGCACCACCCTGAAGGGGGTGATGGGATGTGTAGTCCGGCGGAAGGGTGGCGGAGGCCTGCGGAGGGGAACTACATCTCCCGGCGGGCAGCGCGGGGCCGGGCCGGGCCGCCTCCCGGCGTTGCGGGGGTGTTGGCGTCCGAAGCTACGCCGGGTCCCCCCAGTCCCGCCGGGCTCCCCCCGTCCTCCCACAGGACGATGCCAAGGAAGGGTAAGAGGGAGTGTCTGAGTGTTTGCTGTGCCTGTGCACAGGTGGTTTGTTGTTTTTTGGGGGGTTTGCTCTTTTTATTTATTTTATTTTATTTTGGGTTTTGTTGTTGGGTTGGGGTTTTTTTTGTTTGGTTGGAGTTTGTTTTTGTTTTCTCCCGTGATGCTGGTTTTGGGGTTTTTTTTTTTAGGTTGGTTGGTTTTTGTTGTATTGTGTTGGGGTTTTTTTTTTGGCTTTCCACCACAACAGGTTTCTCAAAAGTAGATGGCTGGGAAACAGGGGGGAGTGAAGCGATGCCGGTCATGGATTCGCTTCAGAAATTTGCATTGGAGGGGAAAAAAAAAAAAAGGAAAAAAAAGAAAGAAATGAAAAAAAAAGAAGGAAATTAAAAAAAGAAAAAAAAAGAAGAAAAAAAAGGAAAAGAAAAAGAAAGAAAGAAAAAAAGAAAAATAAGAAAGAAAAAAAAGAAACATGCGTGTTTTAAGCAACTGCAGTGGTTTGTGAGAGGCAGGCTTCAACAGAAGCTTTTGATGTAGGCTGGGTAAACACATCAGCATAAAGGAAAAACAAAAACAGTCTCTGCAAGCAAAACACAGCACCTTCAACACTTGAAAGGGAAAGGGAGGGGGAAGCCCCTGGAATATTCGAATTAGGCAACAGTTTTGCAGTCTTTTAATCCTGATGAATCCATGTTTCCATGGTTTTTATTAATTCGTGTTTGTTTGGGGTTTTTTTAATACTGGGGCTTGATGAGCCTGGAGAAGAGAAGGGTCGTCAGGAATCTCATCCCTGAAGGGAGGGTGCAAAGAAGATAGAGCCAAGCTCTTCTCAGTGGTGCTGTGGCAGGACCAGAGGCAATGGGCACAAATTGTCCCATCCCTGGAAGTGTTCAAGGCCAGGCTGGATGGGGCTTTGAGCAATCTGATCTAGTGGGAAGTGTCCCTGCCCATGGCAACGGGGTTGGAACTGGATGATCATAAAGGTCCCTTCCAACCCTGAAAATTCTATGGTTCTATACAACACAGAAGGCTCCCTCTGACCATCAGGGAACACTTTTTTACTGGGAGGGTGACAGAGCACTGGCACAGGTTGTCCAGAGAGATTATGGAGTCTCGAGCTTTGGAAATACTCAGAAGCTGTCTGAACACAGTCCTCGGGAACGGGCTCCAGGTGGCCCTGCTTGATCAGGAGGGCTGGACCAGATGACTTCCAGACATCCCTGCCAACCTCAACCATTCTGCGACTAAGTGCAGGCAGACACCAGTGGGTTGACATTGCTCTTTCCCTGGCCGTACAACCTCCTTCCTTCCTTTTTGATGGGGAAAAAAAAACTTAGGCATCTTTAAAGTTAATTTCAGCCAACTCATTTCCTTGATCTCGTTCACCTCTTGGCAGAGAAGACAAGTGGGAAACAAAGGCAGAATGACCCATTTGCAGCTGTCACATAAAAGCATTTGTAAAACTACAATTTTAAATATACTGAAAGGCAAAAGAATGCTTGCAAGTAAATTAGAAACAGGACATTGGGCCTGTAGCGTCTTGCATAACTATTCTATATTTCTTATGTACACATTTAGCCCTCTAAAATTCAGACCTCAAAACTGAAGTTAAAAGCAGAACAAACTACTGGCATACCACAGAAAGATACAGAAATTGCTTCTGAGTCCAGGAACAGAGCTTGTCTAGGAATACCAGCTATCAACAGCTCTTTCATTTGTAAAGAATCTGATTTCTTCATTTCTCATTCCTTTTGGTTTTTTTGGCATGGTTTCTCTAAAGCTTGCAAAATAAGTATCATTCTATCATTACCTGTGCCTTTCAAGGAAGACCAATCTCTTTTTCCCATAAAAACCTTTCTACAAGGAGTCTGCAAACCATTGTTTGGTAACGTGGACAGGCCTGGACTGTTTTGTGCAGCTGCTTCCTCTAGGCCCTTGGCACCCTTGTGAACAACATATCTACTGAATTCATCACTACCTGTAATAAATGTGAGTCTTGACTTCTCTAAGCTCTCAGGGCCTCCACCCATCATAACTGATGGGTTCAAAGAATATAGTTCTGCCAATGTCTTCTATGTTTTGGTGTTTGGGGGGTTTTTTTGTTGTTGGTTTGGGTTTGTTTTGGTTTGGTTTTTTTTTTGGTTGCTTGGTTTTGGGGTTTGGTTTTGTTTGTTTTTTTTAACATTAGCTGCCACTTCACCTTCCTGTCCCATTCCCTGTTCTGTCATTATTGTCTTCAGAAGCTGGATAGATCTCATCTTTGCCATGATCAGTTTGTGCTTGTTGGGAATTTCTGATAATGGCTGCATATGTCTGAGATCAGTAAAGTGAACCAGAATCAGAAATGAAGTGCTGGTGTTGGGCTTTAGTATGGCTGTATTCCCACACCGAATGCTAAGATTGATTGGAAGTCATAGCATTGCCTTTTATCTTTTAAAAGTTGTTTTTTCCACTGGCTGCAAATGAACTCTGGCTACAGGAAACAGATTGTGAAACTGGCTCCAGGGCCTAAACTTCAGATTTTCAGCCCTTTGTTTTATAGATTTTAATGAAGCACTTTGGTAATGGAGATGAAGGTGGCTTATTTTTTCCAAACCAAATCTCTGCAGTTTTCCAATACCGGGTCAGGCTTCTGTATATACTGCAAGACATTGTGGAAATCAGGGTCAAAGGCTACCAGCAGAATTAATGAGAGCCTGAATTTAGGGGAATGTGTTTGTCTGATTTGCGTGTTCACTGCCTGAAGTTAATAAGCTTGGTTTTGATCCCTAAATAATGGATAAGAGAAAGGCAGATTTATGGAGGAAACAATCTGGCAACTCAACCAGAATTACAGCATTTGAGTTTTTAAAATGATAAGCTGAAGAAAAACAAATTTGTGGCCGTTTTAAACCTCAGTGTTTCCTTCCTTCATGATTTATCAACTTCCCTCTTTTTTAAAACAGATAAAAACTTCTATCGGCATATGCAAATGATACCCAAATGCAGGAATATATTTTGAACATACTATTTAAAACAGTTGTTTTCATGTCCTTTCTGAGATCTATCTTATGTTATATTTACTTTAAAAAGTATTTTCGGGCTTCTATTTGTCAGAAAAGAGTGCTTGACAGCAGAGCTCTCTTGGTTGAGTTCTTTGAGATCAACCAATAGCACAGTAAAACTTGTGCAACTTAGAAGGAACTGCTTTTCAAATTAGATTCCTTCAACTGCTTTTATTTACACCTGGTTTTGTTGAGGCTTATTTAATTCCAACTAGTAAATACCTAGGATGGTCTCGCTCTCTTCTAAAAGTTCACCTTCCCTTTTTAGATCTGGATTTTGGCATGTTGCTGCAGTATCTGGGTGCTCCATGTTATTTCATGTGTTTATCTTCACAGCAGCCCTCTGAGGAAGCAAGGCTCTGTGATTCCTGTTTTGCAGAGAGACACCAGAAAGCCAGAGGCTACTCCTCTACAGTCTTTGAACTGGGGCCCAAGCTTAGTGTCATGCCTAGACTCATGTATCATCCCAACGGAGTGGCCTCAATGATTGAGCAAGCTACACAGCATAAGATGTGGGAGAAAATGTGGCCTTGTTTCACTTCTGAGCACGTGTTTTTGTGTCTACCATGTGTTCTGGCCTACTGTGGGTTGTACCTTTGCACCAGACTTTTCCACCCTGACCTCCTTAGAGGTCATGAATGCAGCAAGGATGGGTAAGATGGCCACCACCCACCTTTTTCTTAGGTGAGGGTATCTTTCTGGCAGAAAGACTCTGAAATGTCTAATGATCAACCCTAAAGCGTGGGTTGATTTTAGAAGAGCTGGGCTATGACATACAAGAACTACAGACCACTGAAAGTCCTACTGTACTTTGCCAGCTCTCTGACCACACTCCATTTAGGTGTATAAATGTAGCTGAAAGGTTAAGGACCATACCCTGGAAAAAAACATGGGTAAACTAAAAATTCAGATCCAAAAAATTTCACTGAGCAGCCACCTGAATTCTGTTTCTATTTCCATGCATCTTGGCAGCTTCTCTCCCCTTTGTGCACACTTGTGGTCCAGGAAGTAGGTAAAGAGCAGCTCCAAGAGAGGTCCAGCCTAGAGGAACATCTTCAAGGCCAGTTAGCCAGGTTCTTCTCTTACAGCCACAGCTGACTTTATTGCCTGCCTGCATTTGGTAGTGTTCACCTGCAGTGCAGTAACCCAGATATGAGGGAGTCATCTTTTAACTCAGGGGCATTTATGTCAATATCTTGGTAGCTCCCGGAAGAGTGTCCCAGGTACTCAGAAGGACTGCAAAATGGAAGGTAAGCATTCATCACTTCATCTGGTGGAGTTGTGTCCCTATTGCAACCATGGGTCATTGGTGTGAACTAGGAAGGAGACACAGGGACCTGTGGGTCCTTACTCCTAGTTTCTGGTAGCTGCTCCCAAGGCAGTGTTGGTCTGTATCCAGGGATTATTTACTACAAAAATGCATAAATAAAACCCAGGAATCTCCTCCAACAATTAAACTAGGTGAGAGAGACACATCCTTATTTTACTCTGTCTTTTGCTTCAGCTGCCTTATCTTCATCATAGACTCTTGCACACTTAATCTTATCCTTGTCCTAGACTTTTACAGGGTCATATCTTCAAACGAAAAGGTGGTGACTCCCAGTTTCCTTCCTGCTCTTCCTCCTCCTAGTCTAGTATGGTGGTCAGGGATGTGGCATGAATGCTCCCCAGGAACTCCCACTTCCCGGCCAATGCTCTAACCACTGTGTAACAGCAAAGAGAAGATGGACACTGTTTCCTCCAGCTACACTTGAAAAGAAAATTAACACTGCTTATTGGGATTTTTTTTAATCTGCTGACAGACCAATAGGCTTTTTAAACACCTTTGGCAGCCTGTCTGTTAACACAGACCTTGGTGTTTTCCAGTAATAACACAAAGAAAAATGCTGTGGCCAGCAGCCATATGAAGTCACAGACCAGAGAAGCCGCAGGGACTCTTTATTCATTGTTTTAAAGAACAGATTTTGGCACTCACCACGAGAAGAGGACTCCAAATTCTGAGTCCCAAGAGGACAAAGGTGCCAAGCAACAGGGTGGGACTTCATACACTTCAGTGTTCACAGAGTATCCCTTCACAGAGCTCTTGTCAGCTCCTCATGGAGTATGCTGCTTGTCTGGGCTGCGTACCTGCACTTCTTCTACGTGCAGGGAAAGAAAGCCAATCATTACCAAACTTGAGATTCAGCCCTGAGGATGGAAGGCTTATTGTATCCTGGAACATTAACAATTCCTTATCAGTACCATCCCTCTGTGATTTATAAAGGTCACACAGAATAGCAAGAATTTAAGTCAAGTCTCTAAAGAGCCACTAAGTTACCTTGTGACTTAGGGGAAAATTGTCTCTTTAATAATTCATAGGCAACAACTGAAGTTAGTTTTATATATGCAGTATTGTGCAGGATTTTGTAGCAACTTACTCAGATTTTTAATACACCTCTGAAGTCATACATGTTGAAATATTATGTGAAACGAGTATAGGAAAAAAGTATTCTGTTGCATGGCTTTGAATGTTGTAAGTTTTCCCAGACAAGTCAGGCCAGGAGTAGTGATAGACCATTTCGGCTTTTTTGAGTCCTTGTTATATTGTACAAAATACAAACTATTTGGCATTAATACTTAGGATATCGTGCCTGTTAAGGATGCAGACAGTGGGTGTTTTGGAATTGCTATGAATTTTCTGAGTTGTGTAAACAGATGATATGATTTAAGTTATTCTTCAACAAAATAGGCCTCAGAAGTATGATTGAGGAGTTGTTCTGACTTAAATTTGCTTCAGTTTTTCTGCATCTTTAAAGACAAGTGTTGCTGATAAAAGAAGACTTTGAGGATAATTTCTTGCCAATAATGAAACTTAACTTTTCCTTGTTAGTATTTTTCCCCCCTCATTCTTTTTCTTAGGTTGCCTAATGTACAAATGCATAATGGAGTTCTTGTTCCCTGCCAGGTGCCTAGATATCAGCAGCAAAGGAATACATGAAAAATAATAATAAATGTAGGGGTGATAATAGGTAAAAGGAGACAAATCCTACAAACAGTTACCCTCTTTGTGTTTCTCTACTCATCCATGTCATGTTCTTCTAAATCTGCCTCTAAAAATCTACTTCTTACTCCATCTCCGGGTTAGGTTAAAGAATGTTGGATGTGACACTTTCTCGGAGAAAGCATTGGTGTAAAACAGAAGTTTACTTTGAAAATAAATTCCAAGGAAGTGGTGGGGACACAATCTGGGTGTTTCATCAGCCTAGAGGGCAAGTTGCAATGTTCAGAATGGTCTTTCAGTGATCCCATTAAATATTTGAGACATAAAAGGTGACAATTATTATGCAGTAGAAGTGTTTATAAGAAGTGTGAATAAGTCAGTACCTGCAATAACTATTCTCTGCCTCATTATATTTCTTCACTATGACTGTCATTTCAACCCACTCTTACATTTGACCCGCCTTACCATAATGCCTTTTCCTTTTTGCATTTGCCCTTCTAAACTCTGGTTTTTCTGCCTGTGTACAGATAACACAATCCTTTATAATGGATACAGCTGCCCTTGGAAACCTTCCCTTTCCACAGCAGGAAAGTCTTTCTCTTTTTAATCAAGGGTCAATAGCCCTAGCCAGTAATTTCCTCCTGCCTTCTGTCAGGACACATGCACTCCACTTTGCTCTCTAGAAGGCTGTGAGAGTCGTTTCCAACTGAGCAAAAGCATATTTTTGAGGGTGAAGAGAAGTGAGCAAAGCTATGCAAACCACACATGGAAGACAGTGTGATAGCATCAACAGCAGACAGTAACAGTGGGGGTGAAAAATAACTTTTGGGGAGAGTACTGAGAAGGTGACCTTCAATGTCCACATCAGTCAGAGTACTAAGAGCAGAGATCTGCTAGAACTGGATCCTAAGTATGAAGAGAAGAAACTTAATATTTATTCATGTGTGGGCAAAATGTCTCTTTTTACTTTGTAAAAATACCTAATTTCTAGTGCTAGAAGAGGGAGTGACAGAAAAAGAAGACCAGGGAACAAAGCTATAGACCGATGTAAATAAAAGAAGAGATGAGGAAGGAAAAGCAGCTATAACATGGGGGTGGATGAAAGGAGAAGATAAGAACAGAACTAGGAGGGAAGCAAGGAAGTGTATGAGTGACCATTTCTAGTATTTGGTTTTGTTTGATGCTTATTACAAAAAAGGTTATATTTAATTGCTTTGGTCTGATTAAAGACTTACAAATCTAACAATTTTGTTTACCCTCTCTTCCGAGCCAGGTGCTTTCATGCTAACATAGAAGCCATCTACTAGATAGGAATTTGCAGTCTTGCTCCTCTGAATGTTAAGTTCAGTTATCATCTGCTCATACAGGTTAAAGCAGTTTGCATAAATTTGATTGCCCCAGAAAGTATTAAATATTTAATGCACTTATGAATGAAGGCCCAATTGAATGAGAGGTTTAGTCTGTTGTGCTCAGTGAATAAAACAGCAAAACTCTAATGGCATTATGACCCAGGATTGCTTGATACACTGCCAGGTTAGAACCCCTTCCCAGAAAAAATGTCTTTAAAAAAATGTTTTTTCTCCACCTGGTTATTTCCTTGCCTATTCCCAAAGTACTTGTGTAACTCATTCAATTTTCCTTCTTCCTCTTTTCCATTCTCTCTTATCTCTAACAAACAGGAACAAGAAAAATATCAGTATGAATGCTTAAAAAGTCTGACACAGTGAAATAACAAGCCTAGGAGGGTTTGTTGTTTTTTTTCTTCATGAAAATACCAGGTTTTATCACAGTACATACAGTGTCATAAGAAACCAGACTAATTTCTTCTCCTTTTCTTCCAACAAATTATTTCAAGGAAGTTCTGCATAAGACTTGAAATCCAGGAATGAATAGGTTTTGCTACAGTAGTATCAAAGAGGAAACTAGGCATTTAACCTTTATATATCCAGTTCTGAGACTGTGAGTTTTTATCTTGCAATTTATACAACAAACAAACTCCCATGGATTGTCACATCAGTTTTTTAAAAACCTCGTATGTTCCTTGATGTCTCTAACAAACTTTGGTCATTTGTTCTAAACTCATTTAACTTGGGACTTGGCAGACCTTAAAACCAATTTGAAATGCCTTACTGATTCAGTGAGGTTTCACTTCCTATTAGTTTTGCAGCTGTCACCATTTCATTTCTAATTCAGATTAAAGAAAGCACATGAGTACGAGTTACTTAGGTATGTCCTGAGCAAGATCTTATGTTTCAGACTGCTTAAAGCAGTTGTGTCAGGATGCTGGAGACTGGGTGTTCCTAAAACAACAATGCAGTTTGCCTAAAACATTATTTATTTCTTTTTGTCCATGGAAGGACTGTGCTTTGTCTTGTGGGAATAAGAGCATTGCAGCACAGCTAAAACAGCTGACCAAGCTTTTCCCTGGTTCTCAAAGGAAAGTGAAAGGGGAAAAAATAGACCAATTTGGATTGTGTCACAAAAATGGCCTCTCACGTAACCTTTTGCCAGGAAGCCTTGGCTCAAATAGACAAGGCAGCAGCCAGCATTCTGGGAGTTTCTTGGTATAGCCTGTGTTTGGGCAATTCTTTAAAATTTCTCTAATAGTATGTCAGATAAACAGTGAATCATTCTTCAACTTATCTGAGATTTTGTTTTCAGTTATGAGCAAAAAAACACTATAAATTGTTTCTGCCCAGTACCTCAGGTCAGAAGATAGACATCTTTGTATTTCTTTCTGAAAAATTCTTTGATCTGTTTGTTTTGGTTTGGTTTTTTTTTTTTCTTTTTCCTCTTTGAAGGTGTTCTGGCAGCACCTTTCTTAGGTTCTAAAAGGTTGCCCTTACAGTTATTTAAATAAACCAGGATCTCTTTAAGATTACAAACACTGGAGAACTTGGTGGACTCATTGCTTGCATTATGACATTATTTCCTTAGTGCATATCTTTTGGAAAACTGTTAAGCTAGATTTATTCCCTAAATCTGCTATAGTTTTCATGTGCAAAAAGCTTTGCTACATTCTGCTTTACAGTACAGCACATAGTTTTATATGTGGCAAAACTTTTTTTACTTTTAACCTCAAAAGACATTTTTTAAAAGATTTTTTTAATGAGGTGACTGGCATCAGAGAGGAGGAATAATATTGATGAGGGTGAGTAAGTTGTAAACGTTCCTTCTGTAACATTTAGGATCTCAGTGGTGTTCAATAACTCCCTATTATTGGCATGCTTACTTGCACTAGGCAGCAGTAATCAAAATTTCAATTTATTTTTACAATAGCCTGATCTAGTACTCCAGGCAATTCTGTTCAGGCCATTTTCAGGGGAAAAAAAAATATAAAAACAATAGTGTAAAGGTAAATGACATTAGTATTTACACTTACATAACCATGATGAAATGAGCAATTCTGTCTGTCTTAAGGCACCAGACTTCAGTTTGCTTGCTCTCCTCTGAGGTGAGAGTCACCTATATAGGTATGGATCTGAGGATGGGATTGGTCCCAAACAGCCTTTGTGCCAGCTCACTCCCAGTCTCCGTGTCATGGTGAACCAATAGACAGAAGTAGTCCTGTGGAAGGGACCAGCTCTGCTCATCCTCAAACCCAAGGGGTGAGCCCAGAGGCTGCAGCAAGGTAGGATGTAGGCAGTGTCATTACATTGATGCAGTGCTATTACAGAACTACTGTGCCATGCTTGGCACCGTGGATTCTGCACAGGGCTGCAACCGTGTGGCACTGCATTCTGGCAGCCTCCTGGCTCAAGCTTAGAGATAAATTGCCCCATGCTTGATGCAGGATATGTGTGGACTGTCTACTTTGTGGTTTTCTTTGTAAAATAGCACTGGATGTCTGATCATCACCACTGTGTCCACCAGCACAGGCTGGATAATTTCTGGTTAAAAAAACCTGAACAGCTGGTGGTGACTTCATGTGTGACCTGCACAAGACAAGTGCTTCTCCCACTCTCCACAGTGGTGTAGGTTGCTGGGGTTCTTTCTTCTTCCTCTCTTCCCCTTCCCTCTGCCTGTAACCAGGGTATTTCATCAGCCTTCATTTAATACACATACTTCTCTCTTGGCTGTTCCCCAAACTCAAAGGAGTGCACTGATTTCCTTCACCAAGGGCTTGTCTAAACAAGGGTGTTTTGGCTCCTTTAATGAGTGTTGTTGGAGTTCTAAATCCCCCTAAGCCTCATGGAGTTACATTAGTACAAATATTGCCATTCAGGATGCAATATCTGCTTTAAAGCACCTCTCTAGGGCTCTGTAACATCATCCAAGGCAGACTGGAATTAAGGAGCAGTAGGTTAAGTTTGCAGTGGTTGTGGGATGTGTGATCTGTTTTAAAAAGTGAACCCATTTGTGATGGTTTTCTAGTAACTTAAATAGCTGTGAGGGGTATAGAACTTCAATGTTAGGACAACTGACATCCAAACATGCATCAAGCTACTTATTTCCATATAGATTTCTTGCCCTAGTGGGCTGAAAGTGGTCATGATGTTTGGTGATGTCTTGCTGGTGTAGAATGACTTGGTCCTTTTCCTGGCCTGTATCCTTGCCTGAGGTCTGCAGTGTTGTAGAGACTACTTCTGTGCAGGATGGTTATTGGAAACTATATTCACCTGCTAAGATATTAAAAGACTTGTCTGCACCAAAGCATCTCTACTAGAATGAATCACATTGGCAGAGACTCTATAGAAACCTTTCCCTCAGCCTCCTTTAGGACAGCCTCTGTCTGAGGAGGCCGTGGCAAAGCAAGGTATCCATAACCATGTCCACAGCAGGGGTTCTGCAAACACAGGTATCTTGGTTTTGTGGCATGGTATTCCCTCACAGGCATTGCTGAGCCTGTGTTCTTAGGAGGGACTTGGGGAGCTCAGCCCTCTAGCTGCAGGTTACTTATTACCCTCTAATGGGCTTGCAAAACTGTGGGTCTGCAAGTATTTTTGTGCTTTATTCCCTCCCTCTCTTACTCATTATTTGCTTCAGATCACTGCCCTCCTTACCACTGTCCCCAAACCCATCTCCTTGGAAACGGCAGAACTTGTTTATGGGACAGTAATAAGGAAACTCACTGATGTGTACCAGCTGCAGGCATGCAAGTGAGCTGTGTTCCACCAGAGGACATTGGAAAAGAGAGTCGCTGCTTATGCTGGCTGGTAAAAAGTTGGATGGTCACAGAAACCACCCTCTTCCTCTGGAGTTTCCAAAGTTGCATACCCCATTTTCAAAGCAGCAGTATGAAGCTTGTTGTGTGCACATATGTGTGTTTTTAAATAGACTTTGTTAGTCCTTTGGGTCTTTGTGATGGCAACTCAGAGGAGGAAAGAAGTATTTCTGTGTGCCTTTGGTTTTGTGTGTATTTTGAAGATGTGGTGTGGACGGGTGATTTCTCTATTTTATGAGACTCAGAAACAGTGCTGGAAGGTCTATTCCTGGAAACTTTTACCATTATTGAAAACTTTCTTCCCTGCCCACCCTTTATGAATGGCTTTTCCTGGGATGTGCTTCAGCAGCAGTGTCCAGTCTTGGTTTAGGTTTCTTTCTCCTCTTACTAGATACCTCCTTTGGGTGACTTTCTTGGCACTTCAAGCATCTGTAAATAGTCTTCCACACGAGGGAAACCAATTCACTTGCATGCCTATATTTTAAACTCAAGTAAAATACCATAATCATTATATCACTGAACCTTCAAATAAGCTCGTTTTCTGTCAGCTGAATCTGGATATACTATGCATTTCTTACACTGCATCAAGTAAAATGCTTGGTACTACTTTGCTAGGTAGCTGGAGTGTGATTTGAAACTTCTTTGAACTTTCTAGAGGTATTAAAATACATCAGTTCCTCCAAGTTTCACAGTGCACGTCTTGAGTATCAAGGAAAATCACTATTTGACAGGGTATAAACTGCTTTCAAATGTGCTTCTGATAAAACAAAGATGTGAAAGGGTGGAGCAGAAAGGGAGTGGAGAAACAACTTAATGCCTACACTTAATTCTGGTGATATTGCTCAATAAATATCCTTCTGTTATCTCAACACTTAATGTGGAGAACTGTGTCTTGATGATGCCGTAAAGCCATACGGAAGAAGAGAGGTGTTAGAACACTAAGAACTTAGAACACTAAGGAGGCTGCAGTTGAAAGCAGGCAGTAAAACTTGGAATGCTTGCTCTGGAGGAAACACTGAGAGGCAGACACTGAAGTCTGTAAAACAGATAATGGAAAATGTTTTTAATCCTTGACTTTTAAAAGGACAAGAGTAAGCATTAGCACCAAGAAAAATCTTAGAAAATTTTGGGTGGTTGAGGAGAGCTGTGTTTAGTGTTATGAAAGGCATTGTTTTGGAACTACATTAAAATACAGGATTCATCTGAGGGGTTTGTTTTTTAAATTATTATTTTGGTGTATATTATCTGGTTTGATATAAGCAAAGACAGGGACAGCCCAGTGACGTTCTTTGAAAAGTTAGACTGCATTCAAGAGCTAGTGGCATTAAATAGCTGTTAAGCTAGATTTATTCCCTAAATCTGTTATAGTTTTCATGTGCAAAAAGCTTTGCTACATTCTGCTTTACAGGCTATGGCTTCTGAATCAAAGAACAGTTTCATAGGAAGCTTTCTTCAGCCACCAGATAAGATGCTTCCTGCAGCCTTTGCTTATATAGAATCAAATAAGTTGGCAGCTGTTGGTGGTGACAGGCCTTCTATACCCAAAAATGAAGGTAAATCTGAAATATCTCCTTACAATGGTCTTTTCAATTGTTTTGTGGAAATTCTCTTGATCAAACTCCCCATTCTGTTTTACTCAGTAAAATGACTTGCTGCAATTATCAGACTGACATTGAGACAGGATGTATATGTGTCCAGAGGGAGTAGTCTCCCTGAAGTCATATTTCTGGAATAGAAACTGCTGTAAGTCTTCTAACATGACTATAAACTTTGGCTTTGAAAATTGTTTAACTTAAAATCATCAGACTTCCTCTAAAAGCAAAGGAGAATGCTTCACACTCAGCAGAAGCAGTTCATGACTTTGAATACAGCAAAAAAAGGATCATTAGTATGGTACACTGGCTTGAAATTAGCTTTGCATAGTGCTATTCAGCTCCTTCTAGCTTAAAATTGCTGTTAAGGTTTTTGTGTGCTATGATTCCTTGGGGGAAGGTTTGAATAACGCAGACTGTCCGGAAAGTTAGCAGCATGAAAATTAGTCTGAATGAAATACAGGTCCACTATGATTATTACTTCCTGGAGTTCAGGGGACAAATGCTTGGTGGCTTATATCTGAAGAGCTTAGTGAATCACAAGGATACCATACTTGGATTTACTGTCTGGTTTTTTGCTTGTTTATTTGTTAGTTTCGTCTTATTCCAATGGAGCTATGATAAGCTGATGAGAGTTGTTATGGAGCTAGCCATATTTGTTGGGTATTCCTCTACTGTGAGAATTGGATAGGGAAACTATCAGGGCCCATGAAATATCAGAAAATAAACTGGACTTGTTACAGAACATGTCTTAAACTTATACAGGCATGTATAGTTTTTGAAGAACTAGTAGACTTTTTTCTTGAAGCTGAAACTGCAACTTCTATTTTTGCTGTAATTTTGACACATACTGATTTGAGGCTGAAAGCAAACTCTTGCATGCTTGTTCCTGTGGTTTAAAGAATCATCAAATATAAGGAGTTAGGCTTTGAATCATTACCTTTTGAAACAATTAAGTTTTTTGAATGCATACTCTACCAAAAAGTCCCCTTGTCTCTTATTCCTCCCCTGTCCAGAATCCAGTTTTTAATCTGTTCAGACTGGTTGCATTACAACAAAACTAAGTGAAATAACTTGGATACCTGTATTCCCAGCTTCTGTGTTAACAGAAGTCCTAGGGTTTGTTATACTTGATTTCTCTTTGCTTTTTAGCATTTGGAGTGAAAATAGTTTTACTTACAGGACCTGTGCTTTATACCTCAGTTATGCAGTACACGTCTGTTTTCTCCCAGATATATTCTCTGTATGCTAGTGTACTGTTGAGGAATATAATTCATTTTAGGAAAGATCCTAGGAGGAAAATTAAGTTAGTCTTGCTGTTTCAAGTGTCTGGTTGTTATAATAACAACAGAAACTGTTCCTAAAGGTGTAACTGTTGCATTGTTTGCTAGCTGTGGTCTCAGCCCTGGAAACTCTGCAAGAAAAGATCCACCGTCTAGAGTTGGAGAAATCACAGGCTGAAGATAATCTGTGCAGCCTCTCCTTAGCAGCTGCTCAGTATAAGAAGGCCTTGGAGCATGAATCCCACATAAAGGACACAGCACATAAAGAACTTACGCAACAGAGGAAAGGTATTTCCATATATAATATACATTAACCATATATAATATATATTAACCATGTATTATATGATCCATAAGGCTATTTTAAAGAATAAGCAGATTTTGTGTGGTATGTTTAACTCCTACAGTAATCAAGCAGCTACTTAGATGTATAGCACTGCTAACTTGACAAAAGTGAGGAGAAGGGAAGGAACCAGATTCTGGTTAGGTATTTGTTGATATGAATCAAATTAACTGCAGTGCTCACACCTTTGGAATTCAAATTAGGGACTAGTTCTGGAAAAACATTTTGATTTTTATGTGTTATGTATCAAATCTATTTTAACCACATGACTTGTTCAGACTCACAAAACTTTTCTTGCATATTTTGAAGATAGAGAATTCCTCCATGAGATGATAGGCTGGCTAAGTGTGTATCTCATGTTGCTATACTGAATGTCTTTGTTTTTCTCTGTAGATATAAGTATGCAGCTAAATGCAGCACAATCCCGCTGCTCCCTGCTGGAGAAACAGCTGGATTACATGAGGAAAATGGTTTCCAGGGCAGAACTGGAAAAGAAAATTCTTTTAGAACAACAGGTGAGGCCCTTTACCATACTAACGAAATAGTTGTAGAGTTAAAAAGCATAGAAATGTGTAAAATCTGAATTTTTTCATGCCCATCATTTTTCTTCAGCTCTATTCAGAGTGGTGGCAAACTGAAACAATTTACTGTGTGACAGGCTGATGACAGCCATTCAATGAACTGTGTGAAAGGACTCCCTAGGTGGAACTCCTAATGAGCAAACCCAAGCTAATACTTGCACATTTGGTAGACAAAAAGGCTGCTGGAAACTTAAGTCTTCTTTGTCTGTCTGGTATTTTTCATCACTTTGCAATTTAAAATGTATGAAATTTAAACTAGTTAAACACCTTTACTTGAGTGTGTTTGGGGTTTTTTTTGGCTGTCTGAAACAATTTCAGTCAGCTGCCAATTGACTTGCTTGTTTTTTTCCAGACTCAGCTTCAGAAAGAGGAAGATCAGCACCGGTTGGAACTGCATGCAAAACTTGAAAAGCTTGAATTGTTAGAAAAAGAATGTCTTAAACTTACTGCTACTCAGAGAACTGCAGAAGTAAGCATGCGTGGAATGACAGCCTGAAAGTCATTAATTTGATAATTTGTATGGCATACTGTTCATAGTAGTAAGTTTTATAAAAGTTCCCTCTGTTAAAGCTAAGATCATAAAGCTGAATGCTGGTGGCCTGAATGCCACCTTGGCTTCATTTGCAGGATTCTTTTTTTCTAGTCTGGGCTTAAAAAATTCCTATAGTTCTGTTTCATCCCAGATTACAATTGCAAGCTACTTCAGACTTCTTTTTCAGCATGGCAGACTGAAGTGTGACTAAACATTCTTGCCTTCAAATTCAGGCCAAGATCAAACACTTAGAAGAAAAGCTTTGTAAAGAAGAGCATCAGCGTAAGCTAATACAAGGCAAAACTACTCAGGTAGACTGAAAAATTTTATTTTATTTCATTTTATTTTATTATCACTGAAGAAAGCTATTCTCCCTGTCCAAAATACCCTTCCTTGTTACATTTAAACTCGATATGCCTATTACCCACGGAGGATTCCTGGAACAAAACCTAGGCTATTTATGAACTACATAGTAGAAAGCTTGCATTGCAAATCTTAATCAAGGAAGATTCTACTTGGTTTTGTATTAATGATACGGTTCATCAGTCTTAGTTTCTAGAAAATCTGTAACTAAATCAGATAACCTTTAAGTTACAGCAACTAGATAGTGGACATATAAGAAACTTTATACCCCAAGTAAGTGTGGTTATTCTGTTTGGTTTCCTCTTTTTGTTAAGATCTGCTGAAGTCTAATATATTCAACTATACTTGGAAAAGTCTTTAGTCAGTGGTACTGTTACATTGTTCACTAGGTGAGAGCTTGAACGCTTGATGATTCTGTGAAGCCATAATAACTCTGTTGGGCCATCATCCATCTGAATGAGGGATATTTGCCAAATAAACCTTTTCTTAAAGGGGAAAAGTAGGAGCACCCCAATTCTCACTTCACTGAGAAGTAGTAGCCTTTTTTAAAGTGACCAGTTGTGGTGGCATTTCCTTAAGGAGGGGTGAGAGGATGCAGACCTGAAGAATAATATTGAAAGCACCTAACCATGAATGAAGCTGACAGCTTAAATTAATTCATCACTGCTGTCGTATTTCATACCTCATCCAGGGATGATGGGCTTGCATCAGTCCAGGAAGCCTGAAATAGCATGCAGGCCTAGGTATCTGATCACCTCCAGAATCCAGTTGAATGACACAGTTGGTTTTTTGGTTTCTTACTTAAACTGCTTGCTTCTGCAGAGCAGAATCCTAGTATGGAGATTTTATCTTCTGAAAAAAACATACTAAGAATTACTTTCCCAGAGCAGATAGTCTGACGTTAGCAGTAGTGTAAACATTTGCTCAAGAAAGGACTTAGGTCTAGTAAACTGATTACTAAACAAGTGTTAGTACCATCTTAGTTCACTGCAAGATGGATCTAGGTCTGTTGGATCTTGGTTGGGAAACACAGGGTGTGAGGTAGTTCACTTCCTTTTGATGACAGAAAAGCCAGAATAATATCACTTTTGTGATGGACCTCTGGCATTGTTTTGCTGGAACTGTAATGCGTGCCAAAACAAAGCCCTTGTCCTCTGTTTAACTGGGAATGGCTATTATCCTGTTTATCATGGACCTTGATATCAACTTTGAACTGTAGAGCATTCTGAAGATTGTCCAGCAGCTTTGACCTCAGTGTTACACAGATGAGCTCAGTTCTCTCTGCCCCCAGGCTGTAGGATCCAAATGTTTGTATTCTTTGGATTTTATGATCAGACCCTCAGCATGCCAGAGGATTGGCTTATCCAAGTTGCTGGTTGTCACAGTGGAAAAAGACAGCTGCTGCAGCTGAATATGAAAATGATGATTTCTAAGACAGAGCTGTGAGCTCTGCTTAGTACTCTGCCATTCTCATAATCTGTCCAGTTTTTACGTGTAGCTTACACCTTCCAAGCGGGGCACTTAATATCGCCCTTTACTGGTTCTCATTTGTGCATGAAAGAGTGAATTAATTAAACCATATTACTTCGTACTTCTAATTATACATTAAATGGTTATTTTCTTTTTTACTTGTCCCCACAGCTTCAAGCAGGATTTGAGATAAACAGAATTTTGATGTCTTCAGTAATGTCTCAAAATGAACCTAAAAAAGAAAACAGGAAGAAAAAAACTAAGAAGGTAACATGAAAGCTTTTATTAGCCTTCTGTTGCTGATAGCATGGGACTTGCATAGTGATTGGAATTTGTGAAAAACAGTGATGTAAGAGGCACTTGATTTGTCTGCTGCACTTTACTCTATTTCCAAAGTAGCAAACATTGCTGAATGATTTTTTTTTCCTTTGGTAATTAAAACAGTGTTGGGGCTGGTAGCATCTCACTAGAAAACATTCCTTTACCAGCATGACAGTACTGTCTATTACTGTCTTACTACCACCTCCCATGTCCTTTCTCAGCTGCCTTTTGGTTTATCTGGCAAAATTAGTGTCCAAAGCAATTTTAACTAGGCATCTTAAGATGGTGTGTTTTGGGAGGATTGCTGAAATCAGGAAAAATTGTTTTGCATCACTTGCTACAGGTCAGTGAAAATTTTGCAACTGTGGTTTTGCAAACTTAAGTAACCAGTGTTTGATTTTTTTTTAACGTCCACCTAATTGTCAAACTATCTTCTGAATGCACATGGAATAACATTTACGTGTCACAGCTTTTGGAAAGTCCTGCTTCTTCCACATATAGGGAGGGTAGTATTTTTTTAACTAGTGGGAAAATGATGTGATGCATTTCTCTGCTTGTTTATTTGAATTTTACTTCACTTTAAAAAAAATAAAGTTTGTGCTATTGGATCAGCAGAGTGGAATGTCTTGTCTTACTTTTCTGTCTATCTTATGGCAGAGAAATCCTACAATGAAAACACACCTTCCACAGTTACATGTAAAAGTTGGTGAACTACCTTTTGTGGCTGGGAAGGTGAGTGAAACCAAATATTTTCAGTAAATTGGCATGTCTCTTTACTGTAATTGTTAACCACTTCTGTAAATCACTTAATGATTCTTTTTTAAGTCTGTCAGCTCCAGCCACTCTGTTAGTGCCAACATACAGACTGTGTTGCATATTATGAAGCATCGCAATCCACATCTCTCATCACAAAGCCCAGGAAGAGCAACATCGGGGACTGTGGGACATTGTACACATTCAAAATCTATATCCTCTTGTTCCACATCACCTACTCCTACCAAAAGTCTTTCGGACCTTCTGTTGGCCATAGAAGATGAGCTGGGCCAAATGAGCTTGTGAGTACTCATCTCTGGTGTTATGAGTAAAAGTGACTTCAGCGGTAGCTCTGTGAAGCTACAGGTGTGTGCTGTAGTTGAACCTAGCCTGTGTTAAGGACTACTTGATGACAGAGTGGCCTGAGCAGGCCTGACTGGTAGGATTTTTCTCATTCAAAAAGTTCTTTCTATCCTGTTTAAGTGTTTAACTTACCTTATGAGCAAACAATACACTCTTCAGCCAGGTTTTTCTGCTTCTGCTTACCGTACTTAACTGAGCTGCTACCGAAGTAACAGCTGCAGCAAGTGAAAAAATTTTCAGACCTGTGCTTTTTAGGAATTTTAAACATATTCTGAGATCTACAGAGTAGAACAAGAATGTTCTCCTGGAGAAGGCTGCAAAGGTGTTGTTAATGTGGAGTAGACCTGCAGCATGCAGCTTGTTTGGATGGCAGAATAAATTAGTACAGCTGTGGAGGGAATAGTCCTATCACAATGTCTAACCTCTTCCTTTGTACTCTTTCTTTGTTCTTTTCATTCATGTGTACCTGATGTGTCTTTGTGCTGAGACAGTCTGGTGTTTATACCCTTTCCTTGTTGACAGCAGAAGTTGCCAGTCCTGTATGGCAGCTGTGAAAGAGGGACAGTCTCTTGACTGAAAATGGGCAGGGTGTGGAAGAAGCAGATGCACTAGATGGGAGCATGTGTATCTTTCTAGCCATGCAAGTAAATGTGGATAACAACTTGTCATGTTCTTAGGCATCTTCCCATTAATGCAAGCTTGTAGAATCATGAGCCACGTCTCTGTAGCTGATCATAGCAGACATGCTGACATGATGAGCTGTGGTTTGAACAAAGGAGGATGTGTTGGTTAAACCAGTTAGGATGTTGACACTGATTTGAAATCCTTGATGCGGCAAAACTAAAACTGGCCATCAGTCTCTTCTTCAAAAAGCAATGTTAAGCTTACTCATGGCAACTTGAGAAAAGGCTTGGGGTTTTTTTGTGTTATTTTTTGTAATAGCAACAACTAGTTGCTGCAATTAAATTGTCAAGGAGCAGTGGTTGCTCAGAAGTCAGAAAAGAAGCTGTGAGCTTTGTCAAGGGATTATTTATATAAGAGAGGGCCTCATCTTTTGACTAGTTCAGACATCTATGGGTCAAGTAGATCTACACAATTTCTTTTAATGCAGCTGGTAATTTAATTAATTAGCACACTTTGCAAATATTTTTAGTAGAATATTTTAAGTTGACTAAACTGTCACAAAAATTCTAACTTTAAATGCATTAGTTTGAACAATATTTTTCTGTATTATTCTAAGCTTTCAAAGTCTGCACTAAATTGGGAAGTGAAAATAACCACACTACACAATTTTTTCACTTTCCAAATCTGCATTTTGCACACTATTACATATGTAGCTATTATGACTTTGGCAAGAAAGAGGAACAAGATGCCCATCAGCTACAATGAAAGTGGGAAATTTAGAATGAGAAAATCAGACCCATTGGAAAAATCTGTGAATGTACTCCAGACTAATGTGTATTGCATAAGAGGGTAAATAATGCTAAACTGTTTTACTTATGACAAAATTACAGGGTGCTGAGACATGTCATATAAACAATAATAATAGAAAGGTTGGACCAGATGATCCTTGAGGTCCCTTCCAACCTGGCATTCTATGATTCTATGAAATGGCTAGCAACCCCTGCAATACACTGAAAGTATTGGAAAAAATGCTAGAGAAAGAATCATTAATACTTAGTGTGCCAGTCTTGTCTTTGACAGGGAGTATCAAGAACTTCTGAAACAGATACAGGAGACTCAAGACTCCAGAGTTCGTGACGACCTAGAACAGGAGCTGGGTTGCCTTGTAGAACAAATGGAGTTTAAAGGAGAACAAATATCCATACTGAAAAAGCATCAAGCAACTGTAAGAATAAAATGTAAACTCTTTAGGTAGTGACATACTAGTTGAAAGGCTGCCACAACTCTGCCTCCTCTCATTAGCTAGGATGTCATTGGAATGCTTAAGTCAAGATATTCCAATACGGGTGATTATAATTAGGCTGCTAGCTTGGTTTTCCTGTACCTTCAGTTCCTTATTTTGATCCAGAAAAAGTGCTTTCAGCTGGCAGCTAGGAATGCATGTTAGTGGGAAAACTTCCTGCCTTGTGGCAGTTCTGCCATACAGAGCTGAATTGCTCAGTCCATCACTTCTGCTCACTGCATTAAGACAAACCATTGATAGTTTATTTCTTTGTGTCTTCTCCCTCTGGAGAATGAGAAAATGGGAGCTATATTCCTGAACAAACTGTGCTAAATGTCTTTTATATTACTGAAGCTTTTAATCATCCAAATAGTCTGTTGAACACACGTTCTCCAAAATCACAGCCAGACAAGCCTTTCAGTTTTGTTTAACCCTTAGCCACTATGCATTCTATCAGTCAGCTTTGCATACATGCCCACATATAATCATGCTTCTGTAGATGAACAGCTTAACACTTTTCTAGCAGTTTAGTTTGGAACATATATATGATCAAAATTACAATCCATAGTTGTGTCTGATAGTTTTCTGTTCTTCCACCTTATGTTTTTGGTTAAATAGATGCATCTAAGAACTTCGTTTATACAGGAAACAAAGCAAGAATCAGCATTAGACCTTATGAAAGGGGGAGTGATAGCTAATGTAAATCTGACTAGTTTTATTCACATTCATTCTGTGATAGTTTTCACTCAAACCTTTTGTTGTCCCATGTAATTGCAAACACAAAGGTGCCTATGTCAAAGTAGAGTTGTCAGAGTTGCATATTAGCAATATGGACAAAGAACATTGACTGTTGACTCCTTTCTGCCTGTTTTGGCAATGTCAATGTTTTTTTTTATAAATCTCTTAAATTCTTAAGGAGCCAACAATTATGGTGTTATTCCTTGCCTCAGGACCTTGCTGACTTATCCTCCAGAAACCTTAGACAATGGCCAAAAACTGCACCTTTGTTTGTTTCTCTTGCGTATCTTTATGGCTAGAATATGCCTTCATTTTGAGATGATGAGGAGTAGCACATATAATATGGTGCAACCTTGTTGTCATCCTTGCTTATTATCAGGGTGCTGATCTGCTGGCAAGTCATCTGTGGTCTGGTACAGTCTTATCAGAGCACACGCCTTAGAGTCATGATATAAATAACACATTCTTTGTGTTCTTCTGTTTGATTACTGTCTGTCATACTCTGGTTATCAATACATGCCACTCCTGTAGCCCTTGATGCCTATAATTTTCTCTGATGCTTTTGTACACAGATATTATGATTCGAATTTTGTACAGACCAATCTTAATATTTATGATGCATATTTCTGCTTTTGAAACCTGACACACTAAAAATTCTGTAGTAATCTCTGTGTCTCACAGCTAATAACATGTTCTAGAATGCAATTAAGTTAATTATTTTTAGAAATGGACTTAAAGCCTGAATTGGCATGTAGAATGCTTCCAGCCTAATTTTATCTTTGAGAGTGACCTTCTCATGCCAAGTGCAAGTCAAGAGTTATTTACCATTTAAAAAAACGTTCTTTATCAATTAACCCAGTTTATTCTGTTTTCCATTTCTGTTATGAGGCTTTAAAGTAAACTGCTAAGATACAATATGTACTGTTTATTATCAGTTATTGTATAGGTTCATTGGGTTGTTTATTTTTTTGTTATAGTACAGTCTGAAACGGAAAAAGACTGTTGTTAATATAAATTGATAACAGATGATAATCCATCTCCCTCTAGCAAGCATTTTTACCTTAGGGAATGATGGGGTTCAACAGCCTATTGAGTGTGGGTGTGGTCAGTTTTCTGCAATGCTCTCTGTGTGGGTGAGGTCAGTTTTCTGTAGTTCTATCTGTTACAGTGAGACAATTGTTTACCAGTTTGGTAGGTTTTAACCTTTTTTAAAATGTCCCATAGACATCTTTAATTTGGAGTTGGTTAGTGCTCCAGTAAATGCTACAGCTGTATGTCTTCTGAGTATGTGACATTCTCATTAGTGATTTTTCTCCCTAGGTGCAGAAATTAAAGAGAAGGACTCAGAAACTGAAGCAAGGGACAGGTCATGTCAAACTAAAGAGTGGTGACCAAAAGGATCCAAAGGAGATTGCAGTCACTGTAAGGGAAAGTATGTCTAAATCTTCTCCTGGGCAGAGAAGCAGAAGCTCTCTTCAGCTGCTAAAAAATGTGCGGGAACTTCAGTCAGCTCTGAAAAATGATGATATCATGTGGGAGTAATAGTTCTGAAGTTTACTGTGTTAAAGGCTTCTGAAGTTGTCTGACAGCCAGTAAATTTTGTGTTTCACAAAATACCTCTTCAAATAAAATAGATTTTAAAAAACGTATACATCATTCATACAGATACATATTCTAAATTTTCTATTTACTAGTAGGTCAGTTTCTTTACCACAGAATTAACTTTCATCTGGGGTAGCTATAATTCAACTACACTGACTTGTAAGAAAGTGTTTTAATGGATTAATGCTATGCTTGATACCTCGCCAAATAAAATTTTATACCTCTTTTTACAGTTAAAATAGTATGCATTCTTTGGTGTCCTGTTCCCCTTGCTAACAGGGAAATACTTAGACATTGCTTTTCCAGAGTGACTTAAACTAGTGCTTCTGCTCAAATAAAAACAGTGGTTTCCCTTTTCTCTAAAAACTGAATATTCAGATCATGGCAACTGAGGCAGAAGAGGTATTATCTCTTCTTTTATAAGTTTTCATTGTTGTTAATATTACTTACTCTGTAAGCTTTATTATTAGTCTTAGTATTAGGGACAAGCTAAGGACTGGAAGCACAACCCAGTGACTTGGTTAAACCACAAAAACGTGAGAGTGCTCTTGGTAAGTGCATGGAAGGGGCCCCTACCGAAAACATGAGTGCTTGTCTTCTCATTATCAGAACCTGCTGCTACCACAGTATGAAATAATCGATGTTTTGTCATAGAGGAGGTTTTGAACTGCATACCAGTACATGTTGTAGAATTAATGTGCTCATACAAATGCAAGATGGGTCTTTATGCTAATGGTAACCCTGCTCTTTTCCATCCCACACTGTGTATATATACCTAGAGGTGAAAGACATAATAGTGCCTTTGAATTGATGATAGTTATGCAGTTGCAATAAATTCCTGTATTGAGGTTACTGACTGATAGTGATTTTCCTGGTTGTTTGCATGTATTAGAAAAAAATAGCTTCCTCAGTGAGATTGAGCTGTAGATCTCTGCTACAATATATACATTTTATTTATATTTGTATTATGATATTTCTATTTTATATAATATTAAAATTAATATCTATATACCACCATGCCCGCTAGAGCATGTCCTGAAGTGCTTCTCAAGCCTGTGCTCAAGCATGAATAAAAATTGGAGGCATGCTGTGTTGTCAAGGGGTTTGAATAAAGGCTAGTAACAATGTATGGTCCTGAAGGACAGGTGGATCTTTGGATTAGTAAGTTTTGCTCTGGCACTCTTCAAGAGAAAAGATGGAGGAAAAATTCAGGCAATTAATTAAAATTTAGAGTAAACTCTTATGTTTTGTGACAGGAGTTGTGTGTATAAGCTCCTGAGGAGTGAGTGGGGGAGTTTATGCTTAGTAAACATCTTTATCAAGACTGTGGAAAACCAGGTTGTTCAACTGGTATTCAGGTATGGGTTTCCTACACTCTCTGAAATTGTCTAGACACCCTTCTTACTTATGGATGATCTCTGGCTTAGAAAAGCACGTTGTATGCTTAAAACACAGCACTGTTCTAAACATGGTATTTTCCTGATATAGATCATATTCTGTGGCTGAGGCCTGAGCGGACATTGCAGCTCCTATAGCTTGGGGTTGCTATAGGGACAGCCAAACCTGTTTGGGCAGGGAGGTGGCACATCAATCACCTGCTCCCTCTGTGCCTTGACCTGGTATTTTTGTTGCCTATAAAAACCCAGGGAGAGGAGGCCATTTTGGAGCTGGAAAAGAAGGACCCTGGCTCCTCTCCTGTACAAGGGGCTATGGTGGAGGACAGCAGCTTTGGGTCAGTCAGGTACTGGATGGGGCAGTTCTTGAACAATGGAAGCATTGAGTAGTCCTCAGATGTGTGTGCTGACAGGGGCTGTTCAGTTGCAGAATAAGACTGCTCGGTTTGCTTCTTCTCAGGGGAGAGTGGCTGGAGGGAAAGACAAAAGAAAAGGGCTGAACCCAGTCCTGTCAGCCACTGGGTGTCTTGCATTGCTGCCTGCTTTGGAGGGGGATGGAGAGCTGTAAAAACCTGTCTTGCGCTCAGAGCCAGGAGCTGGGACTTGGTTGGGGAAAATAGGAATGATGATATGTAAGCTTACATCAGTTGTATTTCAACTTAGAATGTTTCATTGTATTTTAATATTTTGACACTGTCTTCCACAGCATTCTCCTAGAGAAGCTGGCAGCTCATCATATAGTATACTCTTCACTGACTAAAACACCGGTTGAATGGCTGGGTCCAGAGTGTTGTAGTCGATGGAGTTAAATCCAGTTGTCAGCCTGTCACCAGTAGTATTCCCCAGGGCTCAGTTTTGGGGCCAGTCTTGTTCAATATCTTTATCAGTTATCTAGGTGAGGGATTGTGTGCTTCCTCAGCAAGTTTGCAGATGATGGCAAGTTTGATGTGTTGATTTGCTTGAGTGGAGGAAGGCTCTGCGAAGGGACCTGGACAGGTTGACTGAATGGGCTGAGGCCAATCTGGGTCCTGCACTTTGGTCACAACAACCCCATGCAAGGCTGCAGGCCAGGGGAAGAGTGGCTGGAAAGCTGCCTGGCAGAAAAGGATCCGGGGGTGCTGGTTGATACCTGTCTGAATGTGAGCCAGCAGTGTGCCCAGGTGGCCAAGAAGGCCAACAGCATCCTGGCTGGTATCAGGATTAGTGTGGCCATCAGGAGAAGGGAAGTGATGGTGCCCCTGTACTCTCAGTGGTGAGGCCACACCTCGAGTGCTGTGTTCAGCTGTGGGACCCGCACTACAAGAAAGACATTGAGGTGCTGGAGTGAGCTCAGAGAAGGGCAACCAAGCTGGTGAAGGGTCTGGAGAACAAGTCCTATGAGGGAAGGCTGAGGGAACTGGGATTTAGTTTGGAGGAGGCTGAGAGGAAACCTTATTGCTCTCTCCAGCTACCTGAAAGGAGGTTGTGGGGAGGCGAGTGTCAGCCTCTTCTCTCACGTAAATAATGATAGGACTTGAGGAAATGGCCTGAAGTTGCACCAGGGGAGGTTTAGACTGGATCTGAGGAAGAATTTCTTTACTGAGAGAGTAGTAATGCACTGGAGTGGGCTGTGCAGGGAGGTGGTGGAGTCACCATCCTGGAAGTATTTAAATTCTGAGTAGATGAGGCACTTCAGGACATGTTCTAGTGGGTGATACAGATATTGCTATGTATTTTTATTGGGGGTGGGATGTTGGCAGTTGGATACAGTGATCTTAGAGTTCTTTTCCATCTGTGACAATTCTATGATTCCATGTGATTCCACTCTCTGATATACTTCTGTTTCAGGAATAAAAGGGAATTACATTGTTGTGTGGATGCAAAGCAAAGAGTACTGACAGCATTGCTTACAGTCATCCTATGGCCATGTTGCTTAAAATGTTGAAGTTCTGCAGCTGGTCTGATGATGTCTTTTTGCAGAATCCTGCCACAAGGACACTGGATTACACTTTGCCCCAGCACAGCACTGAAATTGAGGAACTTGAGCTTCTTTCTCATTTTGGTATTGACTATAGCCTTAGGGATCTCAAGAACACAGCTGTGAGGTGGAGTTCTTTATTCCCTAGCAGCTGAAATGTACTTCTCAATACTAAAAAAAAAAAGATATAAAGAAAAAAAAAGTTTTTTTTTAAAGCATGGAAGGAAGTTCTATTTATTACAAGTCAGTGATTTGCGTAATGGAAAATAAAAGACCGTGGGCATTTGTGCTCTTGACAGGAAGCAGCAGAAAGTCCTGGCTTGCTCTCACTAAGCTATTGTAGCTGCTGACATTTGTATTTTTAACGTCAGGGTTGTGAGTCTGTGACTTTGTTCTCCCAGCTCTCGCTTGTTCTTTTTTGTCCATTTTTCTCGAGTTTTCCTGCCCTTGTTTGGTGCCTCCCTGAGCTGTGAGACTTCCACTAGAGGTCGGCTGTGACACATCAGCACCGAGGACCTTGCTGAGCCTCAGCAGCTCAGGGGTTCTCAGCAGCAAAATGCTTTTTTTTGTATTTTCTGTCATCCAAACGACAAAATCCCTTCGTTTGAAAATCTCCATTGGGTGTTGAGAGTCCAAAAGAGATGCGTAGCTCTGAAAAGTAAATAACATACTGCTTTTAAAAACAGGGCTTGTCTTGTAAACCCACCTTGTAGGAAAACAGGTGGTTCAGCTGAAAAGGCCAAAGGTTTTGTTGCATAAACGGTTCTGTTAGTCTGTCATCAAATTAACATTTGACTAGTCCTGCTGAACTCACTGCACTATCAGAGATAAGCACAGGCAGACTTGTTTACACAACTAGACAATGATGTAAATTACCTTCATTTTAGGCTGGCAGTGGCTTATTCATTTTTGAATGGGATTTCCAACTTCCATCTTCTAGGCTAATGCTATTCCTACTGAAGCCAGTGGTAGTAAATATGCTGTTGACTTTGACTTAAAGCCAGTGATGTCTGCTTTTTGGAGTTAACAGGAGTTTCACTGTGTCTGTTGGACAGAAAGAAAACGCAGATTGAGAATGTCTCTTTTGTGACTTTATCATTCTATTTATTTATTTATTGGCTGACAATATGCAATATTACTTTGCTATAGAATTTAATATCCTGCTTGGGAAATCTGCAACAGTACCATCTCCTTTTGTGCTTTAGGTTGTCCAAAAATTTAGAAAAAATTTGATGAGAACCTTTCCAGTTTGTGATGCAGAGGTTTCTAGGTCAGAGAACTGGGGCATGGTACAAACAACCAGGGCTTTGAAAAAAGAGAGCCAACTGGATCCCTTTTTTAAAGGTTATTATGAGGAACTTCTCTTTTTCAGTTGTTAGTACTAACCAGTCTTCAGGATTTACCAAGATACATTTCAGCAATTAAAATCTAAAACATTTCTTTTGACAAATAGAGTGATGATTTTTTAACATAATTCAGGCCTTATCAAAATATTATATTTCTGTGTAGTCAAGAGCCCTTTTTCTTGTCTGTTGAAAAGGAAAAGATGATGTATTTCACTTTCCTTACTAAATATTGCCTTCTATACCAAAAACATGTAGCAATATCAGAAAGTTTTATGGTTACTTTTATGTCAACCAGATTAAGCCTGAAGCAGTTCCCTGGCAGTGAAAATTTTTGATAAACTGAAACAATCAAAAAAAGTGCATAAACTGATGGACTTTCATTCAAAATTAGTAGAGGTAGCGTAACTTAAATTGATTTAATTTAAGCTGATTTAAATTTACTTATTGGACACTTTCAGGGAAATGGAAATGTCTAAAGAAAGGTTACCTCAGGTTTATGCATCATATGTGGTTGCCCAAATTCCTTAGACACCTTATTAAGGTGCTATAGAGATGTTTTTCCTCCTGTTTTTCAGTTCAGTGGTTTCAAAAGGCAGCTTGGACCTTGCATAAATATTCTAAAGCTCTGAAGTTCACCTAAGTCAGGCCAAAATTAGCTGTGGAATTTGTGTCAAAGGTATTGCTCAGAACAGGTTCAGACCTTTGCTTAAAAACCAAGGAAAGATGCTCTAATAATGAGGTACGAGCCTAGAACTTGGTAGGGTGCAATGTGCAGATTGTCTGTGCCCCAGGGAGAGATTATGGAGTGGGTCTATTTTGGTTCTATCCTTACCTCACTGTCTTGAAAATGGTGGTCATATCTGAAGAGCAGTATTCATTTGTCCTAATTTCATCTTGTTCACTGAGTGTACCTGCAGGGCTGACTTGCAGAGGCCCAGTAAGCTCTGCTCATTCACTCCTGCTGCAGATGCATGGATTAACTGTAGGGTTTGATAGGCTGGTCAGCTGTACTGGGGTCTTGCCACGTTTTTCCTGTGAAATTTGAGCAGGTCTGGGATCCTTATCTGTAAATCTGGCCTAGCAGTTCTCCAGCACTCAAGGATGAGGACAACTAATGCAGTTAAGATGGTGAACTGCTGCTGGATCTGTTTGAGTATCACAGCCAATAAAACTGATCTGGCAGTCAGAGGATAGCATTACTCCCTCTCATCCCCTGGGTGAGCCTGAGGCACTATGAACAATAAGGCTCCCAGTTTTATGCAGGAACCAGAAGATAAATCCCTTCTCTGAAGCTGTGGAGGAGTTGTCCTCTGTGTGCCCTCTTCTATCAATAATCACATCCTGGCCAAATTGAAAGCTGTCTCTTTCTCCCCAACCCTCTTTTTTCCATAGTGGCTTTGCTCATCAAATATAATATGTTTGGTTTTGGTCAAGAAACATGTACGTGTCCTTAAGGGCAAGGGGTAACAGGAAAGGAGAAGGGATTAGCCAGTAGTCCCTCCTCTCCATCACAGTTATAAAAAAAGGGCTTTCTGTTCTTTCTTATCCAGCACATTCTCTCTGTACACAATGACAGGTAAATCCCTTACTACATTTTCCCCTTGGAAAGGCTGCAGCAGACAGTTATTTCCCAAGTAAAGGAGAAGTAGTAGCAAGCAGTATAGATGCTCCCTTGCTAGATGCTCTTAATTGCCCCTGCCTCACTGTGGGGTGGGGGCTGGCATGGTGATTCATTCGCCTTGTGAAACTTTTGTTGGTATTTGACGTGGTTTGAAACAAGGTCTCAGACAGAGAGAGGGTGATGGAGGGTCTTCAGGAACATGTGGCAGTGATGTTCAAACCACATCCTGGCAGGGTCAAGTTCTGCTGCTTCTGCTTCAGGACAGCAGAGATACTGTCATGTCTGGAAGGAGATCTGTGCCTGCACTGAGCTCTACCAGGTACTTAGAAGTGGAAGGGATAAATAATGGTCAATGAATATGTCCAGCAGGCATTTGTCTCTTCTGACAGAAGACTTCTCTAAGAGATTTATGTTTGCATACCAACATTGCCCTTTTCCAAAATTCAGTCTCCTGCTACTGCTGCTAAGCAGGACCTGCTGAGCTGCAATGTACCATTATTACACAATGCCAAATTGCTGAGGTGCAGCCACTGGTCCAGCCACAGTACAAGCACTGTCAGAATGTACCTGCCTAAAAATAATGTGCATATATTCCTGTAGCAGAGTTGGGGTGTGAATTTGGCTGCAAGAAATGGAAGTGTGTCCTAGGAGTTAGTGAAGAGTGTGTTATTAGGGAGTGGGTGTGTGTATGGAGAAGGGAGGAAGGATGGCAGGATGTCTTGGTTGCTGGAGGCCATGAAGCAGCTGCACACCTGTTTTGTGCAGGGGCAGCTGTGATAGCAAGTTCCCCCTCTTGGGGAGGAAGAGGCATTTGTGGGCATGACCTCATGGGCTTTCAGAAACTGTGAGAGCAGAAGCTGTGTGAGATTGTCATGTCTTGGAGTAGGGGAAAAAACCCACAAATTACCTAAGAGGAAGGATTGTGAATCAGGAGGAGGACCTGGTACTCTCTGGTAGCTGGGGAATTTGTTGTAACTGTGCCATGCCTTATGTGGTGAGCTCTTTGACTGTTCACCTGATTTTGAATATATTCCTTTGATGAAGATGGTCTTGGTCTCTCTGACTCAGAAGTTGTTCACAGCTGCTGCTTTGACAAGTATAGAAGTGTCTCACAGCACTGTCACACCTCAGAAGTTCCTGTATCTGCAGCCCAGTGCTTCATGTGGCTCACTCTCCATGTGCCTGCCTGACTGCACCACTGGGCCCTGCTGGCAAGCTAAGGACCAAACCATCTCTTTGCTCCCCTGTTGTGTTTTGTTTTGTTTTGTTTTTTTAAAGAGGAGAGGTCTCAGCTACTGGAGCTGAATACAGCCCCAGTGTTAAAGAGAAGTTCCTGCTCTTGGGCAGGATGAAGCAGGGCAGCAAGTGATCAAGGAGCAGGGGAAAGGGAACAGAGGGAGATAACATTTAGCCTCTCCTCACTCCTTTTCCCTGCTGATTAATTGGCCTCAAGCCTTGTACCAACTCTGTGTTCAAAAATAAACCTGCATTTCTGTCAGAAAAAGCTCCCATGTGTAAGAACATACAGTTATTCCTGCCTCAGGATGAGCTGAACCAGGAAATATTTGACTTCTTAATGAAAACTTCAGGAAAAAAACCCCAAACATTGGGTTGACTCATGCAAGCTACATGATGATTAATGAAAAAAAAATAAAGGAAACATGATTACACTGTACATCTCCTGTCAAGTGCACTGAGTCCACTTCTGGGCTGGGAAAGTACCTGTCTGGAGACAATGCAAGGGACATGACTGATCTCAGAAGTATGAGGTTGATTTTAACCTAATTTTGAAAGAGTCTAGTAATGATGGTATAGCAAAGCTAGAATTAGATCCTTCACCAAAAAAAGTACTATCTATGTCTTAGTGTTTTTGAAATAAAAATTCAGCTGCTACCCTTTCCCCCCTCTTTTTACTGGCATTTTTCAGACAGCATCGTCTGAGTCTTTTTTAAATCATTTTTTAAAGTAGAAATGCTTCATTCCATGGTTAGTCCTTATATTCATTGGAATATTTAATAGAGATATACAATAATACTGTTGATTCAGGAAAATATATTTAATTCTATTTGACCTCTACATAATTGTAAGTAATGGAGACTGGAGGACCTTAAATTTTAAAAAGTAGACCTTTGGAGTCATCAAGGACAGGATGACTGAGGATGATAAGGCTTAATAAGGATAGAGAAATCAGATAATCCATAATTGCAAGGGTTATGTAAATAATTTGTTGTTTGAAAGTTTCACATGAGGATTTGTTTGGCTTGAAGCAGTTTTTGCAACCAGTACACCCATGTCAACTTGCAAATTTATAGAACAGCCAATACAATATGTGTCACTTCTATGAGTAGCTTTGTTAGGATGTCTCATGTTGAGCAGGATAAATTTGTCAAGCACCAATTTGTGAAGATGCATTAATAGGATTTTCTTTAATCACAGAAAACAATGCCAAAATCAATGCTACAAAGTCCTTAACACACTGAAAAGAATTCCAACTTATGCCACTCAAGTTCAATTGAAGTGGTAAAGCAAATTGGGATAGAGAAGTGGGTTAAGAGGATGTTAATTGAGTAAGGCCTAGTAAATCACTGTCTATAATTTCCACAGTTAATAAATACTGTGTGACTTATAGTTATCTTCTCGTTTACACACATTCTAATACCAGTTTAATTTCACTGATGTTGGTGGGGCAACTCCTGATGCATGTGGAAAGGCCTTGATGGAGTTAAAAACAAGGCATCATGCTTGCTGGTTTTCTACTCTCTGTACTGCAATGTTGAGTGTGCTGGAAAGAGTAAGGAAAAAAATGCAAGTATTGAATTTAATTTTACATAATATCAGCTAGAGCATACGTGTGCTGTGGGCACGGTGTATACATCACACTAAAAGTTTTCTGCAGTCTAGTCTGATGTTACTTTTTTTTTTTTGCTACAGTATGATTTTGCCCCCTCCTTAGTCAGTGATCTTCTGAAGCCCAGAAATCAGTTTTTATTTCATGGCAGGAGAAAAAAGGATGGACTAGGAGGTCAGACAGATCACTAGCCATAGCTGGTTTGAGGTTTTGATGAAACAGATATTCTGAATTTATTTGGAACATTTTCTCAACCTGATCCTTGCTGCATTCTTGTCTTTGGAACAAGGATAGCTTCTTTTATAGAGCCTGGGGACTTTATAAAGATAAACCACTAAGGACTGGAAAGCAATCAAATATTGTGGACATGACATGACAATTTCACTGCTGGCTGGATTATGAATTTCATCCAGTATGGCACTTCCTTTCTTTTGCTTTTCCTTTTGTTATAATATGCCTATGCATAAAGCTGTCAAATAACTATATATGTACTTACCACACCAATTTTAAATGTGTTTTGGAAATAGGAACTAACTACTGAGGATGATAAAACAGCTGTTGCTCACAGTGGGAGGAGGATGTAGGAAATATCAGCTCCAGTAAGCCTTCAGCATCCTTTGGAAAGAAGAACGAAAGAGGGTAAAAAATGGTTTATATGTGCATATCTACATATATATTTAATAAATATGAAAGAAGAGAGAAAAACTATATAGACCTACTGTTTCTCTAACACAAGCAGTTGTGTCATCCATTTCCACTCTTCCATAGGTTTCCCTCGCAGTAAGTACCATAGGCAGAAAGGTTTAGAAATCACCTTGGGTGGCAAAAATTTAATTACATTTTTCCAGTCTAGAAAAAGATATATTTACACTGGCAGCTTGCAGCTGCTAAGATTAGAAGAGTGCACAGCAACTGTTCACAGGGAAGAGAGGAGAGTAAGGAGAGGAGCCTACGAGTGCCTTCTTATGTCACCTGAGACTCTGGGAGATAAAGGTAAAAAAATTCAACATAGAATCTGCATAGATCAAAGATAATTTTTTTAAGAGGAGGGCTGTCATGTAATGACAAATTGAACTGTACCTTTGCTCTGATTTGTTTCAGCAAGCATGCCTGCAGATCTGTAACTGTTCCAGGTCCATGGAGAGAAGTCTGACCATCAGTACCACCATCCTCTCCTTTAAGGCAGGTCCCCTGAATCCCAGAGCAGAAGACACCTCCTGGGTCAGTGCTGCCACAGAAGGTGCTGGTGGTTTTTGTGGCCTGAGTTCACCACCGTTGATTCCCTACATGGCAATTGAATTCAAGGTGAGGGACTACTGAGCCTTTTATCTTCCAAAGTATGTTCTACAACAGGACTGCCTCATCCAGCTCTCTCTTCCATGCAAGCTATGTTGGGGTCAATTGCTGAATCACCTGAGGGATTCGGTGTAGCTTGTTCCTCTCAATCACATACCTCACCTCAATAGACTAAATACCTTTATCTACCAGTGTTCTGTAGCAAACCTCTGGGAAACTTCAGGCATGTAAAAGTATAATGTCAATACTACCTGCCAGATAAGCATTTGCTTAGATTGGTGCTGTTGCCTGTGCTTAAACTAGGATCTTTGTAAGGGTGGAATTATCACACAGAGTAGATGTTCCTGAGAAATCTGAGGCAATTTGCAATTTATGGAAATGCAAGTATAAGTAAATCCTCATGACTTCTAAAATGTGTTGTTTAGATTTAGGTATAGTTTAGGACTTGCTGGGATTTAGCATTGGATTATGGCATGTGGCTGAAGTGATATAGTCAGTACAGATTTCCTGTATCTCAAGCTGACATTAGTCATTAGTAGTTTCATCTGATACAGTACTTTGTCTTTTGTCCAGTCAGCTCTGCTACCTAAGTCTCCCTTCAATGTTCTCATGTAGAAAGCCTGAAGAAGGGCAACAGTATTTTAATTGGAGATTTTTCAACATTTTGAGCTCACAATTATTTCTCGTTTACTGAAATTTGTCTGTTTGTTTTTCTGCAGAAACACATAGAACCACACACACAAGCCACTTCAAGGAAGAATTGTGTTTAGAACCAGAAAGGAACTAGGCTTGCTGCCCTCTTTTGTTGCTTATGTTAAGATTTCAGACCTCTGCCCCTCAAAACAAAACCCAAACCAGAAAAAAATTTAATGTATTCAAATATTTAAAAATTCTTAACCTTGTTGAAAATAAATGTGTGTGGAGGACACACACTGATGATATTTTTAAGGAATCTTTACTTTTATTTCTAATATGGGCACATTTATCCTTTAAAAAACTATTCAATTAAAATTTCTAAATTAAAAGCTACCTGGAACTAGAAACTTGTGATTTTTCACTTAAGAAATATTGAACTGTGTCCAGTATCTTTGAATTTTCATGTTTTCCAATGGGAAGTGCCAGTTTTCCAGAAAGCAAGCATTGTGACAAACTCTCCTTCTGGACTCTGCGTATTATAAATTTGTTTTCATTCCTTTTTGTTGCTGTTGTTGTTGTTGTTGTTGTAGAAGAACTAGTGCAAAGATCAATCCCGACCTTCCGTCTAAGCAGTCTCTGATCTGGAAATTATGTGTGAAATACTTCAGAAAGGCCCTAGTGATGAGAGAGATGGGAGAGACTTATTTCACAGTGGCCTCTCTTTCCCCTGGGCATGAGATACAGGTATATAGGCTTGAACTTCAATTTAAACCTAGATAAATATTTACTAGTCATGTTACAGTTTAATTGGCAAGAGATTTTGAAGCAGGGACAACAAGATTTCTTTGACAAGCTTCTAATGTGGTTTTGTTTTGTTTTTTATACACTGCAGAAACTCTTCAGGACTGAAACAATAATAGAGCCATTTTACTGTCAAGCTAATTGAGTCCCATCTATTATACTCTATGGCGTGTGCTAAAAACCCAAATTGTATGACATTGCTTTTAAAATACTTTTAGCATCTAATCTATGCCCGAATCTGGAGACATACCTGTGTCATGAATCTTTCCATGCTGTAAGCTGTGAGCCTGTGTGAGGGCTCAGCACACAACATATCTGACTTGCACCTTTCCTAGCAGGCTGCTTGGGATGGAGGTCACCAGAGGCATGAGTTTCCCTGTTTCCTCTTCCCTGTTGAGGATTCATCTTGGAAGGAAGTACATAAAATATATGTAGGTGTGTAAGTGTTGTTTTATAACTCAAAAGGGATTGATTAAGCTCCAGTAAACCTGATCAGAGCTAGAGGAGGAAAGCCAAAAACTGCATGCAAACAAACATCATGCATAAATATCCAGTTACTTGATTTGTTGCTATAGGTACATAACAGGGTATTAATGTTTTTTGTAGGTATAAGTAGAATTTAGAAGGCTTGTGCAGTCTCTTCAAAATACAAGTCCCAAAAGAAACAAGGCAGGGAGAAACTCTCCTGTCTTTTTGGTTTTGTTTGTAAGAACTTCAGTTTTGAAGTCCCATGCCCTTTTTGCAGAATGCAGCAGTTTTGACTGAGATTTTTTAGGAGCAGGACAGAACAGGAATCACCAGGAAAAAATAGTGTGAAAGTTGAGATATATCAATGAATGTTCTCCATACAGGAGTTTAAAACACAACTGAAAACCCCTTCTACCTGCTATGGTGAAGTCAGATCAGTATTTGCTCATTTTTTTACCTAAATCAAGTTGAATTTAATTCAGTAAAAGTCTTTGATTTAGCCTTTAGCAAATTCTGCACCCCATCAATAAGAGCAGTGAAGCAAATAGTGTGTTCAGAAGAAAAAGGAAAGAACAGAGAGTACAGAACACTGTAGTGAAAAAGGAAAGAAATCTGACCACGCAGATCCAACATATGTTACAATGAGGTGTCTATTTTGCAGAGTGGCCTCATTAACTTTATGGTAAAGAATGAATTCTGATGCAGCACAGATCTGTGAAGCTGGCAAGCTGTTCTTCCTAGTGCATTTAAATTTGACTAAGATTTCCCTGAATAAAGTGAATACCTTTTTCTTTCCTCCGTGTTTTCTTTTAGTAGCATGAGAGACATCCAGGTATTAGCAGGTAAAGTTTGAGCAGCGTTGGAGATCTTGTAAAGGCAGCAGTCAGGAGAGCCAGTTAAAGGAGGATGTCTCAATACATTGTGTATCATTACTTGGCACTGAAGTGAGGACAAAGGTGTGTTACATATAAGGGAATAGTAAAAACAAGCAGTGGAAAATGAGGAGCTTGCATTAGTTTACTAGCTTCTTACAGGAAGAACCATTTTTAAAGGCTTCTATGGCTGTACCTCTACAAGTGTTTATTTACCCTGGGAGATTAACTTCTGTAATTATACACCTAGAGATAGATGTGTATAATTCCCTTTGTGGCACTCCTAGTCAAGAAACAGTACTTGGAAAGCTAATACCATTTCTGCTGAGTGCAGTACTGGATCCGTGCCTGGGGTATTACCACGCTAACTAGTGACTCACTGCCAAGGTAGATGGTTCCCTTAGTTTCTATTTAACAAGCATTCTATGTTACCTTCAGAAGAAGCTGATTGCTTGGTTTTTTTTTAGTAAAGTCAGGTAACTGTTAAACTATTCTGTGAAATGAGTGCTGATGTCACAGCACAATTCGAGACAGAAGTCAATAGGTGGTCCTGTAAATTAGTTCTAACTTCTTTGAGTCTGTGCTTATCTCAGTATCTTGCAAGTGTAACTTACTTCAAAAGGCTTTTTAAAAAATGACTTTGTAAAATGACTTTGTATTTGATTATCAGAATTCAAGCCTTTTTTTTTTTTTAATTTGAGTAAGGTTGGAGAAAGGGGAAAAGGTTCAACCTTAGTTCAAGATGTGTTCTTGTTTTGGTGTCTTCTTGGTGATTTTTGTGGAAGCCTGAAGGAAAAACAAGTCACAATAGCAACTTTGTACAGTTTGTCTTACTCCATGGTAGGATAAATAAAGCTACAGCATAAGTATTACCTGTAAAAACCAATATATCAGCAATATCTTCTTTTAATATTCTTTGCCGGTGAGAAAACACTGTGCCTCCAGGCCAAGTCCACCCTGTACATTGATTATACAGAACTGCAAGCCTTGGAGAGCTGACTGCTTGTATCTCTGTGTCTCTTTTTCATGGCTTAGGTCCACAGTGCTCACCTCACAAAGTTTGCAGAGGTGGAAAACCATGACAACTTTCACACTGGTGAAGATGGATACACTCACACACAGGACCAGTAAGGGCTCACGTTATGCATGATGTGGCATTAGGGGACCTAAAGGAGCATGAGAACCATCTGCTGCTTGCGGCCAGCCAGTACATTGAGAAAGATGAAACTAAGTTTTCTGCAGGTACAAAACACCTACAGTAATTTCATTTGCTGTTTTCAAGGTAGGCCAATCCCATGGCTTCTTGAATCCTTGCTGTTCTAAGTGGATTTTTGGGACTTTTCTTTATCCTTCTGGTTAGCTAAGTGATGAATGTGTTGCAAAGGTCTAATTGAGCATGTGGAATTGCTTGTCACATGTAATTAATGTCACAGTTTTGCACTTATTCAGGGTCATAGACATCAAAGTCATCCTGGAAGGAAAAATAGCACAGAAGGAACATTTACTGATGTAGTTAAGTAATACAATGAGCAAGCACATCTTCAAGGCACAGAAAGTCAGAAAAGAAAAATGTTAATTGTTTCTGAATGTCTTTTAACTAATGTATTGGATTGCTTTTCTGCAGAGCTATATTTATCTCCTACCACTTTTAAACTTTTCTCAGTTTAAATAAGAAGCTGCAAAATATTTGATGTTTCAGACTTCCTTTTTTCCTCCTGCTTTTTTATGTAGTAGGAACTGAGTTTTGGGGGACAGTATTGCGGATTTCTAAAAAGAGAAAATGTACTTCTAGAATAGTGAGAAGAAAGAAGCTTATAATGCAGAAAGTAAAGGGGGTCAGCCATTAAAAAACAGTGAATAAATGCCCCAGACATATGATATTCAGGGAACTGCACTAGATAGCTCTTAAATTGCTGGACTTATGTTCCATATTAATAGGATAAAGGTTTTGATGTTTTAGTATACCTCCCTAAAACTGAATGTTCTGACAGAGAATGCAGGGTAGAACTAAGGATTAAAATGACATCTTTACAAACCTGTGAATGCCTGAATGTCTGGTGGGACCAACTTTAAAGTCCCCTGAAGGTCCTCATTGTGGACTTTTTTCTGGAGAATCTTCCATACAAGGAGGGGCCTAGAGAGCTGGCAATATTGTGCCTTGTAAAGGCTCAGGAGGGATCTAATCAGTGTGCATATATACCTGGTGGGAGGTAATGAAGCAGAGGGAGCCAGACTCTTCTCAGCAATGCCCAGTGTAAGTGTTGACAGGACAGAGGCAATGGGCATGAACTGAAACACATGAAATACCATCTGAATACAAGAAAACACATATTTACTGTGAGGGTGGTCAAACACTGGCACAGGTAGCCCAGACAGGCTGTGGAGATTTCATCTGAGGAGGTATTCAAAACCTGTCTGGACATCGTCCTGGACAGCCCATTTAAGGTGGCCCTATTTGGGAGGAGGCTGGATGATTTCCAGAGTTCCCTTCAAACCTCAACAGTTCTGTGATTCTGTCATGACAGGAGACAGATTACTGAAGGAGGTTGGGTACTCTGATAGGCTGATATAACAGTTCCCTTAATTTATATGGCACTTTCTTATCACCCTCATATGGTACTCTTGAGGACTGATCGTGTACAACCTGTCCAAGCTTTTTATGCTCTTTCTTGTTATGGCCTCTTTCTGTGTGCCATGGACACAAATGCTTGCATTGATGACTTCTTCAGTCATCAGAGTCTTCAAATGACTCCCTTGTTCAGCTTGTGAAAAATGAGACACCTGGAGTCTGGAGCTGAAGTGCAGCTTCTGAAGCCTCTTCTGTTTATCCCATGGCTGATTCTTAACTCTGCAGCTCTAAACATTTCACATGCAATCTACTGGATTTATCATTTATTGTCAAAATTAGCTTTAATTTAGGTAGTATCACAAGAAACTAAAACCATGATTTCTTTAAGGAGTTCTCATGGGCTACTAGTGTGGAAACATTTGCAGTGATTTTTTTCCTTTGTTCACAGTCCTTTTTAAATTATGAAGACTGACATTTCTAATAGCAAGTCATCTGAAAAGAAAGCCCTCCCCTGGGTCTCCATTCCACCCTACCATATCTCTTTGCAAAGAGATATGTAAAATTTATCTTTGAGTAGTCTGTGCCACTTTTCTTTGATCTGAGAGTGAAGGAGAGGAGGTGAAGATGATCCCAACATGATTTGGTGCTGTGAGAAATTAAGTTTCCCTTCCCTCCCACCCTCCTCCCACCCTCA
>JAAWXA010000001.1:54093404-54164596 GCA_038090715.1 Florisuga fusca | reverse complement strand
CCCCAGTTTTCTTATGCTTTCTCTGGCTTTGTCCTTTGATGTGAGTCTTTTGAACTCCAGCCGTTGCCCTTTGTTTTAAGGAATATTTGTTAAAAGATGATAGCTGAGAGACATTAAACCAAATGCCTGCTGCTCTTTTTCTTCTCCTTGAAGAATACTGTGGGTCCTTCCAGCACTTTTGGACTTGAGATCTTTTTCTGGCATGGGGTTCCCTGGCAAGCAAAAACCACAACACTGTCCTATAAATAAGAATTCCACAAGTCCTGGGACTCAAGGCATGTGGAAATCTCTCTAAATCTGACACTGGCAGCATCTGGCAGCTTTGTTGTTTTTGTTGTCTTCAGCAATATAACTTGTGAGCAGTTTACTGGCAGTGACATCTTTGGCTGGGTACAAGCTTCTCTGGACAAATGTGCTGTGCTGCTTGACCTCTGGACCTGTGAAACTGCTATCTTGGGGAAAAGATGCCAGGTACAGAAACTTTTCTCCGTCTGGAAAAATGTTATCTGGAATCAGTTCACTTCAGGTTGTGAAAAGTACCCTTTCAACAGCATTTCCCATGATATATACACATAAATGCCAGAGCCAGCAACCATGGGTGGTGGCATGGGTTTCAGAACCTGGTTCTGGGCTGAGTGGAGAGGGATGGAGCTGCTGGGTGCTGTGAGTTGGGTCTAAAGGACCACATGTAATGGCTTTTGCAACAAGAGAGGAGAAATTCTCTTGCTGTCAGACAGTAGCTTCTGTAGCTGTTGTAGCAGGGCCTGGAAGCACTTCTTCAAGGCCATAGGGAGAGTCAACCACCACTGGATAGGATAATTGGGAAGAATAAGGCCATTTCAGACCAAAACTACAGAGCATGCTGTGCCCCTTATTGAGTATCGGGGAATGGAGCAAATCCAGATGAGGAAAAATCAGGTCCAATCCTGAGGATCCTGGGCCACCAGGAAGTCCAAAGAGAAAATTTTTCCTGCTGTCCTAAATGTCCCTGCCTTCTGGCTCTGGTGCAGGAAATGTTTTATGGCTGTCATTAGAACTGGACTCATCACAGATTTCTGCCCAAAGACTTCAATCTCGAAAGATGAAGAGTAGACAGATTCATAGGAAGGGACTTGGAGAGCTTGGAGAGGGTATTCATAGGAGAGCTTGGGAGGGTATTTCTGTCTATGGGACTCACCAGTCCCAAGGACAGTGCTGTGAGTGTCAGAAAGAAGAAAGGAGCAGATACTCCACTTCAGGAGCTGGGAGAAATGGCACCAATGGAGGCTGTGTTCACACGCATGAAGAGTTTTGTTCCCAGTCCTGGAGTAACCCAGGGCAGCTCTCAAAATAGAAATGCTAGAGGGTGTTAGGGAATCTCCTGTGTACCACTGAAGAGGCTTTAAATAGAAAACCTTTTACACTAAGATAGTTATATGGCATTTAGGAAATCTCCTAAGGCAAATCTCTCATTTTCACAGAGGGGCTTTGTGTTACAGAGCTATATAAAATTCTCTCTAGTTGCCCAGTTCACTAAGTTTCTGCTCTCATCCCAATAGACTTTGCTTTCCATTGCTGTATGATCATGCTACCTCTGTGAATCTGCCTTTTATTTTTATCACAGGCTTTTCATGTAGGGAAACTTGGGGGTTTTTTTTAAGGAAAACTCTCACTAGAGAAGAATGAAACCTCTGCAGCAACAATACACTAATTCTTTTCCAAAACCATCAAAGAGTATATTCTGGAACTGCTCTCACAACCCAGCTCTCTAGACAGGATTAATTGTACGAATGTGCTGCTGCTGGAGGTTTTGTGCTTTTAGCTGAAAGGAAATGGAAGTAGGTCTCCTTAGCTTTGTTTCCATCTGGGACAGAGTTTTTACTGAATGAAGAGACAATAGCACTTTGTCCAGCAGCTGAAACAGCTTAGCTTAGTGAAAAAAAAAAAAAAAGCAAACTTGCTAAAAGCAAACTTGCTAATGGCCTATTGCTCAACCACTGTCTTAACTTCCTCCAGAACTGTGAAGGTCAGGCAGGTCTAAATCAGAGAACTTAACTGCTGAAATGTGAATCTTCAGCAACCAAGTTGCCTCCTAAGCCCTTCTGCACCTTCCTTTTCCACAGTCTTCTGGTCTCAGTGTGGAAGGTAACATGGCTGCTTTTCTACTTCTGTGTCTATGCAAAATAACCAGACCTAGATAATTTCATATTGGCATGGTCTAATATTCAAGAGTATTGAATACAAGGAATTTGTATTTTCAATCTCCTACTTGCCATCTGACCAAAAAGTACTACAATGTCATCTCAAAAGTCCATGTGTTGTCATGCTTGGCACATTTGTTTTTCTGTCCTAAGCTGTGGGTATGTTTAAAATTTTAACTTAGATAAAACATTGCAGTTACTCATAATTGAGGAGCCTGAAGAGGGCATGCAACTTTGCACATCTTTAATTATATCTTCAGATAATTTGGAGTCTCTACAAAAAATATAAAGTGTGACAGTCATTGCCAAATGAGATAAAAGAGAGTCTTGGATGAGTCTGCAGGTTTCAGTTTGGGGGAAATGGGGTTTTTCAAAGATATGAAACCAGGGTGTGTGCTGGAAAAAAACCCAGGAAATTGATTAGTTGTGGAAAGAAGCAGGTGTTTTTAAAGTAGTAACTGTATTGCAGTGCAACTTTTTTTTAAAGAAAAAAATGTGCAGAATAAAATATCTTCATGCTTCAGTGTAAAAAAGAACTTAACTGGACAAGATCTGGAAAACATTTCTCCAGTGGGCATTTTATTCTGTGGTCTGTTCTTGACTGTTCTGATGAAGCTTCCAGTAATATCCAATGCCAGAAACAAGATGCCATACCAGGTCACTCTTGGTTGGATACAGGCAAACTCGATATTCAGAAACCTCTACCCAGCAAAGAATGAATATTTAGGTGAACAACACTTCTAAATGTGCTTCTGAATATCTCTTCAGCTTCTAGTTCTTTCCTTTGAAACTTACCAACAACTTCTGCATCCAGAGGAAAGCTTTTCTTTGGTCCAAGCAATATCTGACATCGTGCATCCATGGCTTGATCTCGAGCTTAACTATTTTGTCAGCACCTACAAAGATGAATGCATTTGTTTGCAACTTCACCTCCAGCTGCTCAGGGACATAGTAAACCAACAAGTAGGTTGAATTTATGGTATTTTTTGAATATAGGTATTTTCCTACTTGTTTTGCACAAGTAGGAAGTGAAAACCAGACCAGGAAACTTTGCTTATGGCCTGCATGGGTTAACGGTGTTCAGATGGGCCAAGGCTCATTGAAAAATGAAGTCTGTGGGTGCTTGGTAAGTTGAAAGCTTGAAGCTCAAGAGCAGAAATTCATGATTTCCTCAATATCAGAAACAAAATGTTGGAAAGATTGCAAAGCTTCATATGTCATGTTAAAGCCACATCTGCTCTTGTTTGAGACAGTTAGAAATAGTAGTTGAGAGGTGTGGAAGCTAAATAAAATTATAATTATATTTGTTTCTGTAATGCAGTGGGTAAAAAACTAGTCCTGTTTAGAGGAAGAGAGAAGGAACTCTAAAGTGCGTATAAACAAAGTTTGTTCTTTAAAGTGCACTTTGAAAAGCAGTGTATTTCTGATTGCTGTGAACTCCTGTGCTAATAATTAAAGCATGACATTTGAAGCCCTCACATTTTTCCTCTGGTTAAAAAATCTGCCTCAGCTTTCCTCTATATCTTGCCACAAGTTATTTCCTTTTTTTGAGCTTTGATTTCAAGTTGGGAAGTTTAATGAGCTAACCTTTGTATCTTGGCTTTTATACACAAACAGAAGTTTGGGTGTTGGTATAAGACTGATGTTGCCATATTACTCACTGGGGCTCAAATATTTTTTTAAGGAGTATGAAAGATTGAAAATAATTTTAGCAGGGTTAATACATCTAGAGTGGAGACATATATAACTGATTTGAAAATCTGTATGTATAACTAGATATTTTTGCAGCTTATGTTTAAATAAAGAATAATTGGGTTTGTCTTGATTTCTATCTGTGTTTGAGTTTTATTGGCTTGTTTCAATTGTGCTTTTTGCTGAGTTTTAGATAGATGGCCAGAGGGAGTAGGTCCCCAAGAATTGGCAGGAAGGTTGGACAGGTGGCATCAGTGAATTTGGACTTTCTTACATTGTGATTACCAAGGAGCTTATCTCCCTCAGCACTTGACGGTGGGTGAGTAATTATACAGTTTTATTTTTCTGGAAAGTAACTCTTTCTGTGCTAGTTTCTGTGATGGATTGTAAAAATTTGGGTTCCAGCACCTGAAAATAAGCCTATTTGAAAAAAATAATACTTCTAAGGTGACTCAAGCGATAGATAAATGTTTCATGCTATTTAGAGAGACAGAAAAACACTTATGGAACAAAAATGATTCCTCCCCCATCGCCTTTGCACTGCACTTCCATGAGAATTGATTTGATAACTACATCTTAGGTTAGACATTAGGAAGAAATTCTTTACTGTGAGGGTGGTGAGACACTGGAACAAGCTGCCTAGAGAAGCTGTGGATGCCCCATCCCTGGAAGCACTCAAGGCCAGGCTGGACGGGGCTTTGAGCAGCCTGGTCTGGTGGGAGGTGTCCCTGCCCATGGCAGGGGGTTGGAACTAGATGATCTTTAAGGTCCCTTTAAGGTCTCTCCTAACCTAAACCATCCTGTGATTCTATGATCTTGCAGCGCACTGGGACACAAATATTCCCACGGGTACAGACTATTAAATAGTAATGATGAAAGTGGATACTGAGGTGAGCCTTGCTTTAGGCTCACTGCACCAGTAACCTAACCTGGCCTTACAACTTTCACTGCCTTCTGGCCACAGTCTGCTGCTCTTGTGAGCACAGCTCCCTCGCGGGGTGTGCACGTGCTGTGTTTTCACACGTGGAATCCCCACGTTACCTGCAGCACAGACCTGACCCCTGTTCCCCATCCTGCAGCTGTGCCACACTGAGGCTTCTGCAAAGGGTTTACACAGAAGCAGGTAATAGGCACCCACTTAATAGACAGAGACCCCTGCCTCTTTCTCAAGGCCCTTGGCCCTCTTCCTCTCCTACACACAGTTTTAATGGACGGGCAGAATGGATGTGAAAATGCAGTTAATAAAAATGTCAGCTAATGAATGAGAATTTCAAAAGTTTTCTGGTTTCATTAGCAAATGAGACTACTTAGTTGTGTTCCAACAGAATTATGTTTATTAAAGCTTCAGTTCTATTTTCAGGTTTGATGATTGATCTCTGATGTGAAGTAAAGCCATTGCGATTTATTCTTGCAAATTAAACAATTGCAAGGTTTCTTTATATATGCAATTTATAAGTCTTATTAGCGAGCTATTCTTTTGTTGAGTTTTTGATTTTGTTTTGCTTTGGTTTGGTTTTCTTCTTGTTAAGTCCTATTTTGAAGGGCATTTGTTTTCTGGAGTTTCACCTGTCTCTTGGTCTGGTGTGCTTGATCCCAAAAGCTCTGGAGTATATCAACCAGGAATTCTGCAGCATCTGCACATCAAAAAAAAAGCCAGTAAAGCAATTAGTCTAGAAAAACAGAAATGTCAGCTAGTAGTAGATCAGTGGTTAACTGTGGAAAAAACCAGAAACTTTGTACAGCTCTCAGAAGGTTCAAAATGCACAAGAATGTCATCTTAGTAGTTCATTTTTTTTTCTGATTAAAGTTCTGGCTATGTGATTCTTAATTAAATCATTTGTTTAACTGGTTTGTTTAAGACTGGTGAAGATCCATTCCTGATATCTTTAAAACAAGATCTTTTTCTGTAAATGAACACAGAAAGACAGAACTCTCCATCACATGCCAGTATAAGGTAGGAGCAATCAGCTTAATGACAAGGAAAACACACACAGTTAAAACTGGTGTGAGATCATGGCAAGTCTCCAGGTTTGGGGTTTTTTTTGTGTGTATGTGTACGATCTGAAAAATATTACAAAAACAAAACACAAAAAAGACTGGACATTAAAGCAAATATTTTGGAGCTGCTTATTACTGTAATGTGCACCATTTCCTGGTATAGAACGCTGAAATTGGTTGGTTATAATTTTGATAAATGGTAATTTTTGTGAATGAAATTATTGATGCTGGATGTCCCTATCAGGTTGATTTTTTTGTTGTTAATTATATACCCTGGTTGTTGCTGAGAACAAAAAATGGAAGATAATTTTTTTTTATGTTTTCTCTACAAGATTGTGATACAGCTCTGCTTTGGAGTATACTGTGAAGGTTCATTAGGTAGAAATCTGCTATGTTTTCATTCCTGCCCAGTTTGGCCACCATAAACTAAACTAAAATATGCTATTGCAACATGCTGGGTGGGAAGATATTACCTGAAGTTTCTCTGTGCCATCAAGTATCTATAAGCCAAAGCAAATCAGGAGTTCCTGATGGAGTAACAGCATGGGTCTAAGTGATCCATGTTTGATTTGGGTCTGATCACTGGGGGTGAGTAGGAGGAGCTGTCAGCCTGCACCATCACTCATGTTGACTTCAGCAGAGGCAGTGGAGGAAGCTGGTGAGCTGGCTGGATAGGTGAGGTGGCAGCCAGTAAATGGGAATGAAGATTGAGGTAGACAAAAAGGTGGGAGGCAGAGGCTAGGACTGAGACTTGGGGAGTTCCTTCCTTTTGGAAGGAAAAGATATGGGGGGAAAAGTGCACTGGAAATATGGGCTGGGGCAAGAAGGCACCTCAGGTGGGGGTGGAGGGTTGAGAATGGTTTGGTAAAGAGAGAAACTCAAGCTGCCCAAAACCAGTGATAGCAGGACTTGCTAATCAAGGAAGGTGGGATGAAAATTAAAAGTTGGAGGCATGGAGACAGAACTGGTTAGATGAAGAGACAGTGAGGACAGTGATGGCTAAGAAAGCACAGAGGCAAAATAAAGGCAGAAGGGAACAGCTGCCTACTATACTCTCATCCCTAGCTTAGAGCAAAACTCAGGAATTACTTATCTAGCATCTCTCTACTGCCACTAACATCCACCAGCAGTGGATTTGATTGTCCAGAGCAGATCACAAAAGATTCTTTGCACTCTTAATTCTAAATCCTAGGGATCAGTGGCAGAATTCTGTGATGGATAACAAAGTTACCACACTGCTGATGCCAAAGGGGAAAGGGAAGGGGTTGTTATGTTTACTTCTTGCTCATTCCTTTTCCTCCAGCAGAAGCTGCAGATGAAACAAATGCACCCAAGCAGGCAATGTTTAGAAGATGCTAAAATTATAAAAGCCTAGGATTTAAATTTCAGGAAATTTACCTTTGCTAGAGCAGATTTAATTTGGTTTCCTTTTGCATAGGCATGGTAATGCAGTTTTTACGTTATCATATATGGGTTTATTTCTGTGTTGGTGTGCTTCCTGGGAAGCTGTGAGATCTTTCTTGCTCATCCCAAGCCAGGATCAGCTATACATTATTCCCATGAGATAAATAGCTGTCCTGTTCTTGGACACATCATGTGACAAACTTTAAAGCAGTCTGTTATAGTGCTTCACCAGCTTCACCTTCAGCAAGTTCTCCTTAAAATCTATCATTGCTCTACCTTGCAAAAGACTAAGTTTGTTGCCTCTTCTCTCTTTCTCTTTGGAAACAGGGGAGATGCATCTTTTAGCAGCTCTGTGAAGAGGCACATAAAGATAGGTTGTCTTGTTCCACCCATCCAGAGTCATAGAATTACAAAAGCACAATGCAGAGCACTGAGAAGAAGGATAAAATAAAGCTGCACAACTTCTGACACCTAACTTTGGGGTGTTGTCATCTAAAACTCTTTTGGGGATGTGAAAGCGTAGAGAATGGTGTTGAAATCTAGACTGTTCTTACTAATAACTGCATGGCTGCATTTAGATTCCCTCACAATCTGTGATTCATTGGTCATGAGCAGCAAAGTGTGAAGCTACTCAGCTGTAACCGTGCCCATATCTATCCTGTCTGACATGAGGAGGGGGGCACAACTGTACAAATTGTGACAGCAGGAGACAAGGAGATTCTTCTCCTGCACACAGACCCAGGGGCTGTTCCTACCACCACTTCCAAAGCACTACAGCCAATGGACCATTGACTTCTTTCCAGCTCTCCACATTGCCAAGATGTAAATTTTGATAATTTTTCTTCACTGGGGTTTCTGCTCTTTTGGAGGCTTCCAGCATCCAGTATTAAAGGGATCCAGAGGTTGCTCTGTCACTATTAGAGGTGTGAACAGAAAAAGAGAAAAACAGTTTTTTATCCTGACTTTCTTCTCCATGCTCCTGGAGTTTGCCATGTTCTACCATCAGGTGATGGAACTGGTGGCAGAGGGCATGCAGTTGTCCAGGTTCTTGAGTCTTGCTGCTTTAGCTATGGTGACCTCAGAGAGGTGTGTCTTGTAGGGAAGAAGTAACTTCTTTTAGATAGACCATCTGCTACAGTTGGAAAAAAACAACCAACCAACCAACCAAAAAAACAAAAACCAAAAAACACAGCAAGAGGCAGAGTACTTGCATTTGTGGTGTGGAAGATATGTTTGCTTGTTATGTGGAGATGGAATCTACCTGGGGTTTGCAAGATGTGTGTAAGTTTCAAAATCTGAGGTTGCTCCTCCAAGTTTAACAGGAGAGGCCCTTTCCCAGTCAATATACTGAAAATTTGCCAAAAAGAGAAGGAGCAGGAAGAATTCACTTTTTGAATGAACACAAAGATGCCCTCTTCTTTTTTTATGTAAAACTTCAGTTTTACACAAAAGATTATTTTATCTGCTTTCTTATAGAGAGTAGTGCAAGGTAAGAAAAGGCACAGAAGAAGCAAAAGCTTTCTTCACCACCAGAGGTAGGAAAGCATAAAATTGTTCTGGCTCTGCTGATCCTTAAAATGATAATGAAATAATCTACACAAGGGAAGTCAGTATCATGCATTTGTATTGTTGTCAGCTGGAAAAGATGACAATTTGTACAGGAAGACAAAGAAGATAAGGACTGAACTAGTGGAGAGACTACAAAGGGGAGGGTTGAACTACTGGCTTGCAGGCAGGTTATTGGTAAATTCCTATTGTTCAGCTGCCTATTACTTGACACTTTTATTAATGATCTCAGTAGAAAACACAAGAGGGTGTTATTAAATTCAGGACATTGTAATGCTAGGCAGATAAAACTGATATGGAAAATAAATGGAATATCTTACAGGAAGAACTCTCAGTTCCAAGGGCTGGAGTAGCAGAAAGGAGATAGGCATCAATAACGCAAAGTTTAAGGCTATGCATAATAATAGGAAATTCTCCTGTGAACTCTGAGCTTCTTAGTTGCAATCAACAGAGGAGAAGAAAGAACTGGGTGTATAGTTGGCTATGCGTTGGTTGTAAACTGCCAACATATTGCAACCATGACAGAGGGAAAACCATTATATCTTACTGTGAATCAGGCCAAGAGTTTTGTAACCAGTAGAGAGAGGGAGACTGGATGCTATATGTACATGATCCCAGAGAGGCCTCACCTGGATTATTAAGCATAATTTGGAGATTTGTATTCAGACAAGATAAATGCAGATTGGAATGAGAGCAAAGATGATCTAATAGCATGCTGAGGGGAAACAGAACACATTTTACAAAAGCAAATGAAATATCTCAGCCTGTTTATTCTAGCAAAATGGAGGCTGAGAAGATAAGATTGTTCTCTATAAATACACTGGGAAGATAAGTACTGGGAATGGAGAGGAGCTATTTAAGCTAAAGGCCAATTTTGGCAGCAGAACAAATGGATTTAATCACTGTGAATGAATTTAAGCTGAAAATGAAAAGGGTATTTCTAAGAATCAGACAACAAAGTTCTGAAAGGGAAAGGGCAAAGGGTAGAAAACCAACAGTTTTTAAATGCTTCTTGATTTATTTATGAAGGGATTTGTGAGATGTGATTGCTTACAATAGCAGAATTGGGCATGTATGATAGATGTCATAGGTTTTCTTTGTTTTAGCCCTCTCTCTAGCTTTCTTCTTGAGAATTTAGAGTCTATCAAAAAGTCAGCATTTCTTTTCAGCAGCTGAAAACCTAGACATCTTTAAGATATGTAAGCCACTACCATTCAACTTAGTTTGGTGGAAAACATAATTTTCTGTCACAACCCTTTTCCAATAAAATAAGAACTTATTGAACTGTTATTTGATACCTGGAACTTAAGCAAACTAACAAACACGTTATATATTTCAACCCAAGTAATTCCATGAAACAGGAAAGTCTCCTTTCTTTGTGTTACTTGTTTGTCAGCTTTCTAACAAAATACAGATTATGATTAAATTTATTCCACTGATGGAGTTATCTTTGTGTTTCTTCACTCATACACATATAGATATACATATATTTTATGTAAGAGGGAGTTGCATAACACTGCAACTTTTCACTTAGCTGATAAATCAATATCCAATAATTTTTAAATTATTTTTTAATTAAACCTTTAGGAACTTGATAGCTTGAAAGTCCCATCTCTATGTCAGATTTGTCAGATTCACTGTTTTAAAAGTTACCCAGAGGGAACAGATGACCAGACTGGATCCTCACATAGCTGCATTTCTTTTGGGAACAGGGCTAAGAGAACATACTCATCTGAGGTGACTTGCCTAAAAATCTTTGAAAAAACAACAGTAAACTGTCATTTTCCAGGATGGGAATTAATGGAAATTTATGACAAAAAGTAAAACTTCATGATGCATATATAAGGCCATTAAGCATAACTTTATCTTAATTTAATAACAGATGGTTTAGTCAGTCTAAACACTAATATAAGCCTATATGGTTCATTTAATGTGATATTTTTCAGATACTGTTTTTACATCTTCTCTTGATGTGATGAAGTTCATAGTTCACTATAACATGAACAGTTAGTGACTCAGATTCAGACTGAAATAACAGAATGGTTTATAATCTTTTTTCCTTCTAAGGAGACTAAAATGAAGAGAGTGCACCTTCCTTTATGTGTTCCTCTACTTTGTACTATAGCTTCTATCAAACTTTGGTGGTGGTGGCGGGGAGGCCTGACAGAATTACTCCCATTACCTCTCCATTCCTGAAGTGGAAGGTCACTCACATCTTCTTCAGGTACACATTTACATCATCTGCATGGTTCCACACAGCCCTTGCTCCATCTATTTGTTCCTCAGTGTCCCTCTGTTCCTCAGTATTTGTCTTCTGCTGTCTGATGAAAAGGGGCACCCTTTGGTAGAATAGTAGTTCCTGCAGCTTCTGCTGGAGGAAAAGGAATGAGCAAGAAGTAAACATAACAACCCCTTCCCTTTCCCCCTTGGCATCAGCAGTGTGGTAACTTTATGACCCATTACAGTAGAGCTAGACGGTACAGATTTAATCAGAATTTTGCTTCTTTCTGTTTTGGTTGACACAGTTACTTTTAAAATTTCTCTATTTTTTCCCTTTCCACAGTCCCAGTGAGCTGATTTGTGTGCTGATGCCTGTTGTGTATAGGCTATTGATATGTCTATACCAGTCAACTAAGAAAACAACATTTTTAATAATTACACAGAGCTCTTTGTTTTAAGACCTGATTTAAGAGCTGATTTTGGCTGTGCTCCATATGGTTGCTGATTGATGCTCATGGTGACTTTCATATGTTATTTTGTTTCTTCCTCTTCTCTTTCCCTTACTTTTTAAAAGACTGAGATCTATGTCTTCTAGGTCCTATTTGTGCCTTCATCACATTCTCACAATAGACCTTCTCTGTGACCTGATTTCTTGACGGATAAAACATCTTCTTTAGATGTTTAGGAAGAAGCAAGGGAGTATCTTATTCCTTGTCACTCTGTATCAAAAAGTCAGTGTTTTTCTTTCCAACAACTTCTTATGCTATATGGGAAGAGACATCACAGGCCAGATCAGTGTTTCTCTGGTCTTGCATCTGAAGGAGTGCAGTAATGGGTGCATCAGGGATTACAAAAAGCAGGACATTGTCCAACTTGTGACGTTTTATGCTATAGAGATTTCCTGACCTAATGGCTGCATCTAGACCATCTGTTTACTATCTGCCTCCAGACTGCCCTCATAATTTATTATATAGAGGAAGTTGTATTGGGGTTATGTCATACTGGGATTGTTTAGAATAAATGTTTATTCAACTATGAAGTCACTGTTTTAATAGTAACAATGTGTATGAGCTCTGCTTGTCTATTGAAGCTTTCTCTCTGGCAGTCAAACCTCTTCCCAATTTCTAGTCCAAAACAATATTCTTACCTCTCTGCCAAATGCAGTGATTTTCTAAATAGGAACATTTAGCACACTTCCCTTGTTTTTACCTTATGGCATTGTAGACTAGCCACTTGTCCTTTGTTTCTAGGTGCTGTCTGTGTTAATCAAATGGGTGATAGTAAGCAGCCATCAGCTATCTGGGTACAACACTTGCTTGCTTCGTATCCATCATACTGTTTCAGATGCCAAGAAATGTTTTAAGCTGAATGCAGATGTCTCATTGAAGTGAAATGAACCAGAGGGATGTAGATTTCTAGATGTGCGTTGCTTACAGCAGGAAGACAATTTTTCAGATGCATCCATGTGTTTTTATAGGGCTTTTGCAATGGAGGCAGGTTTGGGGGAGTTCCTTGTATACCTGAGGTCTGTGCACTTCAAACCTGAATCTCACAAGGAGAAAGCAGAGCACCTCCCACCAGTATTCCTTACATCTCTCCTGGAAGATGACAGCTGTGTTGACAGGTAGATTGAACATTTTTGTGTGTTTTGCAGGGCATAGTTGCTTTAGATTGGATGGGATCAAGCCTTTAGTCTGCTTAAGTTCACATATAAACTACAAAAACTTCATGTATTTATAATATTATTCAGGCAGAAAATGTAAAATGTGAAAGGCTGCCTGATTTGTTTCCTTTTTTTGTATGGAGTCTGGGATTAAATAATGCTAATTTTAAAGTGTTGAGCAGTAAATGTGACAAGAATTTGAGCTTTTGTGGAACGCTGGCAATTTTAGAACTTAAGTGCATTTTCTTTCAAAATGAGGGATTCCTGTTGGGGCTGGCCTGAAAAATATTGCTTGAAACTCCACAGGTAGAAAAATGGGAGCTGAAAAACTGTTGTGAAGTCCTTATTCTGAGCACAAGGAAAGCTTGGTCTCCTAGAGTTATAATGCACTTCATGAAGTGGCATCTTTGATCTTTGTTTTTCAACTCAGGGACTACTAAACCAAATTGCTGCACAAGGAAAAGGCTATTTATGATCTACCCCTGGAACAAGCAGATTTTACATTTGCTTTGAGTTACTTTTAAAAGACTTGGTGCATATGTGTGCTCATACACACACCCGTTTGTGTGTGTGTCTTTGTGTGTCTTTTAGATCAAAATTGATGAGAAAGAAAAGAAATAACCTGTGTATTCTCACAAGAGATTCAGTCCTTCCCAGGGAGAGCATCCTGTCAGTCCTTCCCTATGGCTAACAGAGGCAGCAGGGCTCCCTTCTGACCCATACATACACCACCTGCAGTCCCATGCTGTTGTTTGCATCCTATTTGCAGAGATACACACTAGGCTGCTGTGAAAATTGAGTTGTTCCAAACAAACTTAGCAATTGCAAGCAACCTGGAATGAAACTTCAGCTGCTAATTGAATTGGGGCAGTGATGGATGTCAGAGCCCAGAACAGCAGCACAAAAAAAACTTTAGGAACTAATCCTTGAAACAAGGCATGATTAAACTGAACAAGCAATTTTTCACTGATTTAGACCAACTTCATCTAGGAGGAACTAATGAGTCATCGTGAAGTCAACCACAAAACATCACAAAAACATACTGTTTTTGTTACAAAGCTACTTCTGAAAACTTAAGCCATGTCCTAATATCACTAAATTAGGGCCTAGAGTGACCAATTCCTTATGTGTTGTAAATTCAAAAGGAGAAATAAATGAAAAGTATTTCTTCTGTTGTCACTGTTCTACTTTCATCCACAGTTTGGCTTCTTTTTGTGTCATACTGCATGTTTATAGATAATTTTACTTTAATTGCAGATAGATTCCATATAGTTTACCACTAACCATTCAAGAAATCAACAACAGTCATATTAGAAAGTTCAGGTCCCATACAAGGGCTGATGTTATGCAGGTGAATGATTTAAATAGCAGAAAAAAAAAAGTGTATTACCTTATTAATTATTTGCTAGAGTATGTAAGGGTGTCAATCATATGTTTATTAGACACTATAAACTTCTCAACTGTTTGTCTTTGAGTAATAATATGATTCAGTCTACTGTTTCATAATTAATCTCATAAAATTGCACTGAATACCCAATTGGCCTGATCCAGGAATCTACTCCTTTCCCAGCCTGTCTGCACTTACTGTGCTTTCTGGCACCATCCTGCTCTACAGAGTAGGGTTGAGAATAGAGCTCACTAAATGTAAATGAAAGAAATGTGATTGTCCTTGTGTGTCCTTGATCTTTAGTCATATTTCAGTGATAACCTATTTAAATACAATAGAATGTGCTCCCTTATCCCTCCTTTTATTAAATTCAGCTGCTGAAGTCCTACAAGACAGAGAGCAATGTTTGTAAAGTAACCTGTCTTTTAAATGGCAGGGGAAATGAATAACACATTGTTTTCCTTCTCCTTAGTTCTTGTGTCCATAAGGAATAAGGAACATACAACTTATCCTGGCCTGTCAGGTCCTTCAAAAAATGTCCTTTTGGCAGCTGTTCCTTTTGTTACTTGCTCCAGCACCCCCATATCCTACATAAAAAACTTAGCATCATCTTCTTCCTCACATTGCACTAGTAATAATGGGGTTTGTTAGACTCAACCCAAAGGGGGCATCTGATAATTCTGCTTATAATCAACTGGATGCCAGTCCTGCACAACACTTGCAACAGCATCCACTGACTGCAGGAATTACAGTGATTATGTATTGCATATGACATAAAAACAAATGGTGACACATCAGTTATTTATTTGAAGTCTATTAGTTGCTAAGTGATGAGGCATGGCTAAAATATACCTCAAAAGAGAACTAAAAGGCTGGAAATGAATTGGATTCAAAAGGCAAAATCTTATAGCCTGTGGTATGCACTAAGGTTAGCAATCACAACCTGACCTTGAAACACACATTCTTCTGATATGGTGAAACCACCAGGTCCTGCCACTTTCATTTGTCCTGTCTTCTGAAAACAGAACTGTGGTCAGCACCATTTACAATAGGAAACACTCATATCATCTCAATACCATAATGTTGTTTCAAAAGCTACCTGCCAGAGTCACCAAGCCATTACTTTTCCATATCTTGTGCTTGCTTTTTTTTTTTCATCCTGTGTTCAATACATGGTACTCAGGAGCTGCCCTTGCTTCATGCCTGCTCAGTTGTTGTAGGGCTCTGTTGTAGCAAATTTGTTACACAGCTGTTGTGTCTCTTCCAGAGACAGCTGCATTATGGGGATGAAATGAGTGATGTCATATGCAATTTTGAATTCATAAGCAAACAGAGACTCCTTAGGGCTTGTCTTTCCTTTTCTATGCTTATACTGACATTGTTTTCCTGTGTTCCTTAGGACACCCCATACACCCCCCCAGTCAGCCCTATCTTAGGTGCCCGTGGCTCCCCATGCTCAGTCCCTTGCCACCAGGCAATATCCTCAGCTCGTGCCTGTGTATTGGAAGTGTCTATTTTCTGCTCTCCAATGGGTCTGGAAGCACTGTGTTTTGTGGCAGGTTGGTGGCTGTGCACATGCTGACTACCTGGCTCTGACAACACTGGGAACCCAGCTGGCCTCTGCCTCCTGGGAGCTGAGCAAGCCAAGCAAAATGGCTGGGGATCAAACTCTCCTTGCCTTTTCCTACAGCAGGAGCTTCTCCTCACTAGCTAAATGCTGATTTTGGAAAACTAGAACAAGCTTTATACTCCTGAGACCTCTGTTCTTATGTCAAATGTATTTAAACTTAGTCAGAGGGTTGAAAAATGCTTAGAGATGGGTTGAACCAGCCAAGGGAATGAGGCTGAAATGTTTCCTGTGTGACACCAGTTTCTTTCTGAGTTTAAAAAAGAAAAACAGCTGTTATCATGACTTCCCATTGTCTCATTTTGGGTCACTCAGAGCTGCAGTGTGGGGAGGGGAGGGGAAAGATGCCTCATGCAGCTGTGACTTGCAAGTTTCTGAGCAGGAATTACTGTTCCCTAGAGCAGTGTCCTATACCCTTTCTTTCCTTACACTGGAGGTGAATGTAAGGAAGGTCCTACAGCCAACACTCACTGCAGAGTGAGTGCTGCTCCAGGACAAATTTGTTTTACTGCTGTGTAGTTTGCATCCTCCCCCAGCAGAAGCAGGACAGTCATTCTGCACCATACAGCTGAGATCCACTGGCCCAAACAAACTGATATCCTTACAGCCCACCAGAAAAAGACTCAGTCAGAGCTGCCTGCATGCTGCTGAGCAGGAACCCTCTGCATCCCTGCTCTCATGCAGCTTCTGGCAGCACGTGGGGCTGGTCCCAGGGAGCTGCTGCACTCTGTAGCCACTTGGTGGGCACCCAGAGTATCCCCTCCCAGGGCTGTCCATGATCTCGTTCGTTCATCCTAGAGCCTGCTTTCCATTCCTCCTCACAAGGAAGTCTGAGATTCCTTGTCTTGGTTTCTAATCAGATCCTGCAGCACTAAAGTCCTCAGTGAAACTGAGCAACCTTGGCTTCTTTCCAAATCTATCCTCTGCACTACTGTACAAAGGGCTGGTGTTGTGTGTCTCTGCTGATAACCCTTAGTAGTCTTACTCTGGAAATAGATCTTCATCCCTCAGTTGAAAAGGATTGATCTTCCAAACATTTGGAGCTCTTTTACTGCCTAAATGCTAGACGGTTTCTTTTCCATAGAATGGCAGCGACTGTATTTTTCATTTTCAGATCTCTCCTCTGCAAATCATTTAGTGGCTGCTGCATCCCTTCCAGATCAGTTTTTGCTGATTTACAGCCAGTGAGTATTAGCTCACTAGCCAAACTCAGACTCAGAGGACAATTAATACAACCAACAGAGGCAGTGATAAAGTGATCATGCATCAGTTACTCCAGTATAACATGTAAAATTGAAAAACTCTTGTATAACCCCCTTAGATAGGAAAGGGAGATGGCTGCAGGATGTCACAGTCTGTGTCTGCACTGGGGGACCCACCAGTGCCACGGATGCTATGGGTGCCCACCAGACACCGTCCGAGGTCTGTGGTGTCTCCTTTCAGCCCATGTGAAGGAGAGATGCTTGCATGATGTCAAGGGAGCTGCACACTCTGCAACACCCCCCATGGTCTTGTTGGTTGATTGCCAAGATTCATGGGCTGTGTCATGAAGTGGACAGGCTTAACCAGCTCAGTCTCACCACCATGCAGACCAGCCTGTTTGATGCTGCTCTAGGACCTTTAGAATGGCCAGCCCCAATGTATGTGTAACCTCACTGCCCAACTTTTCTATACCGTGTTTATAGTCTGAAATATTTCTCAGGAACAAAGACACTGCTCGTATCTGCCCATTTACTTCTAAGGCAGTTGCTGACCACTGTTTTTTAAATACATCTTGTACATTCCTTGTGCTCAGCCAAACGGGAAGAATTTTTCTCTGAGCAATGAGTCACTTTTCTACCACAAGAGAGCAAAGGTGTTCTTGGTAGAGCAATCTGCAAGTTGGCACCAGCCCAAGCCAAGTTAGTACTTAGATAGAAGAAGGAACTAAACTTGCAAAACATGGCTTCTTTTTCCCATCTGGGTTTTTCCCTTTCCTGCTATAAACAAAAGACAATAGCTCTCCTTGATTTGCAGGGGAATTAGGATGCTTTTTTAGCTCCCCCGGACTTCAAAGTGTTTGTGCCATTTGAAACATGACTTCAAGAACCTGGAAAAGCACCACTTGTTCCTGCTTGAAAATTTGAGTTATTTTTATTTAAATATGCAGAAATTTCTGAGGTTCCTCCATGCCAGAAGCCACTGGTACTTAAATAGGAGGTGTGGGGGATGAGCAAAGAGTGTAGCTGCTTGTTTTCATGGGGAGGCAAACTGACTTTCCAGACAAGTGATCCATATATACAATTATTTGTACATATTTGAAAATGTGAATATCTGGGAATATTCATATTTTACTTGCAGCTGATTGAATGTTGAGAATGTTATCTGATTTATAAATTGGGTAATGCCTCTCAGTCTGCTGCTGCTACAGTTTCATTATGCTTGTGCGCAATGCGAAAGTTTTTTCTGTGACTTTCAATGATCCCAGTGAATTATTATATCATAAACTCAGGGCAAATGAAACCACACAGAATTGCAAGTCTGCATTGATTTAGTAGGAAGAGATGCCAGTCTTTATGTGAGAAAGCACAGAATGGATATTAATGATATTTCAGGAAGGAAATATAACTCCAAGAAGTTGGAGCAGTTGGGCAAGTGGAAGATTCAGTGCCTGGGACTGAAACAGAGGATTATCTCCTGCAAGCAACCACACTGGCCACTTCATTTTCTTCTGGGCATTCTCCAGGCTTCCTCTGTACCATTAAAAGGTAATTGTTACAGACTGGCCAAGCCCCCTCCACTGGGCAGAGGTTTGTCTGGCACACATATGAAACCCCAGCACTACCTACTTTATACTGTGCCAGGCCTCAGATGTGATAAAACAGAGCAACGGATTGTAAGAGCACACTGCCAGACACCCTGTTTCTTGGTGTGAATTGCAGGTCTGAGCTTTGTGCTTGTCTCACCATACCCAGCTGATGGGACTCTGGCTTCACATCAAACCCATTGGAGATGTTAATTACAGAGGAAGTCCAGATATTGCACAGGAGTCTTTAAGCATCAGCAAGTTTACAGATGAAAACAGTGAAAAATTATGACAAATAGTAAGCAGGCCAAGATAAGGCCATTAAATATGACTTTGCTCCTCCTGTAGAACAGAGCTTGGCCATGGTGCTTGTATGCCTACTTCCTAGCTCCTCAGCCTGGTTTCTTGGCTTTTGTGTGGGGAAACGTACGAAACGGGTACTGGCAGGACACAGTCAGAGCAGTTTTTTGCATTATATAGTGCTGATCAGCTGGAAGTCAAATGCTGAAAACTCTGTGCTAATTGAACTACCTGTTGTTTGAAGGTATACATAAAAAAGGCATTCAACATGGCCAGCTTGGCCCAGGCAGCTTCACAGTTCCCGTTACTACCTTAATGCCAGTATGAGGAGTAATGTTATTTAAAAAATAAAAAATTGTCACTATTTCTTTCACCATTAATTTCACTTGCACTGAAATTAAAAATTAGTAGATGGAGAGGCTTTCCCCAGAGCTCATCTCATCTCTGGTAGCAATCCACAAGATCCAGTGTATTGTACCTGTTGTGCATAAAGAATCCATTAAATTAATGTTGCTGGAGAAGCTGTATCTAAAGAAGGTATTTGGGTGATTCAGAAGAAGTTTATCAGTTTACCTTTTGCAAGGTGACTCTTCTCAGCTCCTATACTTTTTTTTCCCCTCACTAGGCCTCCAGAAACTTCAGTTTCCATTCCGATGGAGAAATGGGGACCCCAAGATAGGATGCTGAACATTTTCACTGAGCAGCAGGCTCAGCATTTTTGAGAGGGACTCTTGGGTTTTGACATGTAGGCAAATGGTAACTTTGAACTGGTGTTGTCCTTACTCTGTGGTTACTTCAGGGAGAAATGTGAGCCAGTGGCAGGTGTGGAAACCCCAGAGGAGGCAAGGAGGCTGGGACATGGCCAGGGTCAGGCACATGGAGATGGTGGCCTGTGTTCACCAGCCATGGTGAAAGACTCAGGTGAACCTTCTTCCACTGTGCCATATCCCTGTGGTGTCCCATGGGCACAGCTGCAAGGCTTATGATGGAGAGGTGTGTGTAAAACAGTAGCACATGGGGAGGTAAAGATTGTTGTTGCTAACAATGTTGTAGCTCCTGAACTATTTTCATCCTAGGTAAGGAGGTAAATTCTGACTGAAGTTATGCTGATAGGTGCAGAAGTGTTCTAGGCTTTTACATATGAAGCATCCAACAGTCACCATTATGTGAGGAAGGATCATTTAATATCACAGGTTTTATTTTTCTAGCAGGTTTTTCATTTTTAGTTTTAGGAGAAGACATGCAAGTTATAAGAACAGTAATTGGAAAGATACCCTGATGGGTGTAGATTTCACTTTTTGCAAATTGCTCTTCATCCATTGACTAAAGGTGAGAACATGGATCCTGTATTAAACTGCTTGTGATTCTGCATCTTGTGCTGAATATATTACACATTAGACATGGCCTTAAAAAATTTACCATATAGTAAAATCAAACGCCTTCTACAAAAACCTTTAATGGCTATTCTTTTTTTTTAAACAGTCAGCATATATCATTTAGTTTAATGTACTCATAAGCCTCTTTCCTGCTCAGTAGACTGTATGAGTGTATGAGGAAATAACTGCTAGCTGCTTACTCTTTTAGGAAATATTACAGAATTTTTGAATGAAATTATATGAATCAGACTTGATTAAAATAACTCTGAATTTATTTGCAAGACTGTTAACGGTCTACTGGGTCTAACATACCAGTTGAAGTCTTTCTTGATGTTTATCCTCTTTAAAGATTTAAAATTTCATAGCTTAGATATTTGTCATACTGTACATAATCTGTAGAGGTTTAAAAAATTATATTAATAGAATATGTTACCAGTGCTTTGGCTTTGTTAGATTCACAGTACATGGAAGTCTTCTATGATACTAAGAAACTATCATCTCATTATAGGATGAAGTTCTGAAACTCAAGAGACATTATTGTTGAATATTGTCATAAGTAAGTATGTCTATATATAAGTAAGATATAGATGTTTATTATGTGTCTAACATATACTAATATAGATCTATGCTAATAGATCTATATGTTATGTTATGTTGTGTTAATATGACTCCAGTATAGACATTTCCATACAAACTTGTTTTAAACACAGCTCTTGCTCTGAGGGCATCTTTTTCATGTGATAATATGAACGTATGGAGTTTCTATCCAAAGTATTATGAATATATATTTTTAATATACTTGTAAGCCATTTTGCAAGATGAGGAAAAGAATATTTTCAGTGTTTCAGTGGCATAATGTTATAGGCAATACAAGCCATGTTGCTGGATGAGTAGGAAATATACCACTTCATGAGGAGAAAGGATTGATGATGGGGTGCTAAGTAGAGGCACACACCACCAACACCTTTTTGGTATTTCATCAGAATTATCTGACAAACATAACTGATGTGAGCAATAAACTTTAGTGGAAATAATGTGCAGTAGGTCAGGGAATGAAAGGGTGTGGTATACTTTTCTGTGAATTCAATCTAGTTTGTAAGACAATTTGGGAGAAAGCAGAGGTGCTTTCCACACAGAGTTGGACTTGATTTTATCTGTGTTCATATGACAATGCTCAGCATTTTATTTTTTTTAGTTTCAGATAATTTTGTGTTTCCGGGTCCTTTGTCTTGCACACAGTATCAAGAAATTGAGCACACAATAAAAAAGGGGGGAAAAATAAGGAAATGGCCTATTTCTTGTCTATTTGCACTGAGAAACTGGCTGTACTTGATATTTTGCCCTGGACTAGTTTACCTTTCTACTGGAGTGTGTAGTCTGTTATGAAGTCACCTAAGAGCTCTATATTCCAGATCCATTCTGTCAAAAGCCTGGGCAAGAACCCAGCATATGGCCAGCAGCCAGGTATCTCCTCTCCTCTTGTGCCTGGGTGTGCAAAGTGCACCCAAGCAGCCTGGGGAAAGAGCCTGGCAAGGAGGGCAGCTGTTTCAGGAAGCCATGTTTTGCAAATACAACCCAGGAGCAGCTCACCATATCTGCAGGTAAGGCCAGATGGATGGGTTTGAAGACAGCATGCAGTCAGGGACCCGAGTGGAGTTTCAGCATCTGACTCGGGGTCACGCTCTCTAATTCCCAGTTTTGCAACTCTCTCATCATATCCCTTAGCTCCTTCCTGATTCTGTTTACTTACTGTAACTTAAGCACCAATAGCTACAACAAAGCCATTGCTGTATTAACTTAGAGATGTTTCTAAGGCAATGCAAAGACATCTCTGTGATGAAAAACATTAAATCTAAAATTTAACTTGGTTCTTAAATTCCACTTTCACAATTTTTGTCCTGCCAGTTGTCACAGCACAGAAGAATCATGGCTTCTAAAATTTTGTTGTAGAAGATGCCAAAGATGTTCATATAGAATGATATTAAGCTCAACAAAGGTAGAGCTTATCTACAGATGACACCTTGCAAGCACTACATATTTTAGTTGTACCTTTTTTAGGCTGAATCAGAATGTGTCCCAGCACACCCTGAGAGGTCACCTCACTGTGTACTACAATAGCCTAAAGAAGCCTCTTAGATGATTTCCCCATCATCAGAGACATACTTCATAATTGGACTAGCACAAGGTAAAAAAGAGGAACAAGACTTAGAGAAAAACCTTGCAGCTGATCCCAGGTTTGTGTTGTGTTTGTAGGTGTGTTCCTTGGGGCCAGAGTCCTCATTCAGTGCATTTTACTAAATAGGTGGATGGAGAATGTGCACAGTCAGAGTTGCCTTTAACGCTGGCATACCAAAAAAAAAAAACAAAACCAAAAACAAACCAACAAAAAAACCAAAACAACTTGAGAAATCTGCTTTCTTCTAATCCCAAAGCTCCATGAAGGGGGAAAGAAATGGATAATCTCATTTTCAGGATGTAAATATTCTGCTTTAATGAATAAGCCTAGGTAGTGGGGGTTGTCTTACCCTTTAAATTTTATTTATTTAACATTTTAACAAAACCTGTTAATAAGTTGCAGGCATGTGACTTGAAGGAAGTTAAGAAAGGGGAGGCAGAGTACACAACAGACCGGGGAATGACCTTGTATCAGCTGCTCCTTTCATAAAGGACGTGTTTCTGGCCATGTCACAAGGCTCTCCTTCCTCAAAACCAGCAAGGCAAGCCCTTCTGCTGACTCTCTGTGAGTTTCTTAACTCCCCCTGTTGCCACCAGCAGGCAGGTGGTTGTAGATGTGAAAGCAGCTACCCAGCACATTGGTTTTGCTCTTACCTTGTTCCCCAGTAACAGAGCAGCTCAGCCACAAACACAAAAAAACCCCAAACCCACCCACTGAGGTTCAGGCAAAAGGTTTAGTTCCAATAGCAAAGGTCGGGAGTGTGGTTATAAACTCAACAAATCATAAAATGTGATACCTGGGAAGGTGATCATCACCCTTCTCTGTAGTTTAACTGCATGCCAGCTGCAGGCTTGTGGAGCTACGCAGGTCATGGGCCAGCTCTTATCTTGCTGTTAGTTTCTGCAGAGTATCGCCGTCACAGGACCATGGCATGGGTCATTTTTCTTCCTTTATCTGCCTATATTTATTGGGTATTTTCTAAGGCACTGTATTTTATACTGGTGTCTTGCCTGAGACACAAGTATATAAGCCTGAGAAGCTTTTAAACTTTATAGTATTTTGCATATTATCATAAAAAGCTATACATGGGCCATTCACAACATATTTGCTCTTAGCTTTAGAAGGAGCCTTCTCTGAACATAGCAACAGAAGAAATAACAGTAATCCTAGAACAAAATATTTTTGTAGACTTATGCTTCAAGCTCAAGTTACCCTTCACCCCAGCTGCTTTCAGTCTGGCTGTTTGTGGGTTTCACTGTGTCCATCTTCTGCCCTAAATTCTCTTGGGAGCTAGGAACAGTGGTTACTTGTGATAGCAACTAGTTTGCCATCCTAGTTTATTAGCAAGGACTAAATCAAAGCTGACTGATCTGCACAGAGGAGCTGAGTTCCACTGCAGAACCCATACTTCTGTATTTCATGCTGTGCACTACCTTGGTGTCATGGAGATGTGGAGCAAAGAATAAAGCCCTGGTGGATTTCAGGGGCATCCATCCTGTGACAGAGGAGATCTTGCAGAGCATTGACCTTGTTGGAATATTCAACAGACAGATCAGCAAGTCCTAACATTGTGCACCTGGATTGGATACTGGCGTGTGGCTTTTTGATTTGTATGCCAAGAGCAAATCCTTATCCACCAGAGGGAGGCAGACAGGAAGGTGTTTGGAGGGCAGCAGACCACCCCAGCACGACCTTCACACCTGTGCTGACCTGCTCCTGGCATTCATGGCAGAAAGGGTGCTGCAGGGACCTGGTGAAAAGGCATTAAAAATGGCTCCTGCCCTTTCGGCCCCTCTGCCCTTTTTTTTTGTCCCCACTTTATCAGTTATTACCAGTTAATGTTTCATTTTCTGTTGTTGTTTAATTGAAGCTAAGAAGCATCTTGTAGACAGCAACTGTCAATTAATTATGATGAAAGCAGAAATTTAGCTTCCATCTTGCCTGCATTTAGAGGGTCATAGGAGGACATTAATTAAATTGCTTTCTTATCTTCTGAACTAATCTCATTGCCTGCATTTGTGGCTGCCAAGTGCTTGGGGGGGTGAGCAGGTCCTGCCTTCCCCCTCTCTCCCTCTCTCTGAGAGGGACCTGCAGCCGGGTGGAAGAAAAGATGTTCATGGTGGATGGAGGGAAGGTGGCTGATTACAGTGGAGGAAATATAGGGAGGAACAAGGATAGGTGTGGAAAAAAAGGGGGGAAAAAAGAAAGAAATAACATGGGATGAAGAAGAAAAAAGGGAAGAAAAGACTACCAGGAAGGAGCAGAAGAAATGAGAACGGAAGTAGTTATAAAGAAAAGCTTCCTGCAAATGTATATATATGTTTTTCCCTAAGCCTATAAGTCATTAACATGAATGGGTAATGATAATTCATTAACAGGAATGGGGAAATGTTTGAGAATAGCCCACCTAACTTTAGACATCTGTGTCTGACTGGGGTCCCCTGCTGATCAATAGGTACTTCAAAGACATGACCCATTTCAGGCTCCTGCTTTAGCATGAGATGCATCGTGTCCTGTTCTTCCCATCCCCCTGTTTTTTTTTTGTTCCCACATTTGGCATATGAAACTAGGTCACAGCTCTTAGCCACACATGTTTCAAAAGTACTAGTCACCCTGTGAGCATGACATCATCTCTGGGAAGTTTTAGGGGGTTTTAGAATTCTTTCTACATAATGTAGAAAATCTGTTGTATTTGGGATTAAACTATTTTAGCAGTTTCTTTGGAGATGGCACTACAAACTGTTCACGTGTTGCTGGGTAGGCAGCACCTGGGTTTATCTGGATGCAGTGCCCTCTCCTTATTTTCTTGCTGAAGAAGTTAGGTGCCACATCACAGCAGGGTGATGCAGTGTGGCACTCCTTTGCAAACACAGCTACAGAGAAGCCACCACCCTTAACGTGCTGTGAGGAGGTGGGGATAGACAGCATCCGTGACATCTGCCCACAGCCCTTGGTCTGCAAAGTCTGTAAAGATAAAGCACATCTGGGAAGCGTGTGTGCTTCTGCCTTTGGAGAGAACCCTGGCTGCCCTGGTTGCTCTCTCCCTGCTGGTATCATTTACCTGTGTTGTAAAGTGGAGGAAATGGAAAGTATGAATACTAATCTCACTCTGAAAAGTGTCACTTGGCTCGTTTCCTTAGGTACAGTTTGTGCTTATCATTCCTGTTCAAAAGTTAGTAGGACACAGCTGGTTAAACAAACCCTACCTAAATATAATTTCCATGCTTGCAGGACAGAGTATTCAGCCCTTCCTTCCATCTAAACCAAGGGTCTACATTTTTGCATTAAGCCTAGCTTTTTTTTTTTTTGCTTTTTTTGCTTTTTTTTTTTTTTTTTTTTCTCAGAAAGGAGGAAAAAAAAAAGATTTAAAACCCTGCAAAACTTACTTCAGAATAGCTGAACTTAATCTCCAAGTTGAATTTATGTCTCTTATTTCAGAATGCACGAGCTGCATATTGTACTTCATTTACATGTATGTGAAGAAAAGAAATGACGTATATAAAACAGGAAAATACATTATTCATGTAATAAGTGTTGTATTTTCATATCTTCTGGCAAAAAAAAAAAAAAAGGTGGACTGCCTACTAGTAATTGCACATCATATTTTAAAATAATGATCTAGATTTTTATGCCAGTCTGCTGGTTTTCCCCATCTCCTTTTCAGCCAGCAAAATCACATTCCTGTGTGAAGAGACCCTGAATGCCCTCTGCACAGCAGATCACATCCCTGCTTGAGATCAGATGCTTTAAGAAAGTTTATTTCAAATTTCCCTCAAGTTTAGCAGGTTCTGGAGGTCAGACCTTTACTTTGTATTCTGCACATCAAAACTAAGTTGTGTTATGGCTAAAATACATTTGCTTCAACTCTTAAAGGTAAATCCTATGTCCAAGTAACAGTTTTCTCAAAATTAAAAAAAAAAAAGGAGAAGAAGAAGAAAAAAAGCTTTTCTCACTTCAGATCCTTCCATCCTCAACCATGCTCTTTTCTGTCTCCAGATGGATGAATCTCCTCAACTTGTGGTTCATCCCTCACCCTGACAAAGTGCTGATCATGCTCAAAACACTTCCAGAGAAGGTCAATATTTGCTAATGCTAAAAGAGATTTCCTACCAGGCACTAAGCCATACACATATTTCCACATGCATTACAATTTTTCTTGTCACTTTAGACGGGGATTTTAGATGGTTTTAGTCTAGAAGCAGATACTATACATGCCACTGATGAAGGGTCTTGATGAAGAGGCCTGTCAGGAAGGAGATAGGTTCAGTCCTCTATGTTTAGAGGTAGAAACAGCAGAAAAATGAAAGAAAGGATCCTATAGTTAAATATCTAAAGGGCTTTAAAGATCAAAATTATTAAACTAAACCCCAGCCATGCTGTGTTGCCTTTTCCTGTTTATGAAAGCAATCCCCATCCAACAACTTTATCAAATATTGTACCTCTCCCCACGTATACAGAAGCAGCAGGATGGGACCTCTGTGTCCTCTGATTTATTTCTGGTGAAGTGAAGGGGAGAAGGGACAGGAGGGAAAGGTTCCTGGGCTGGCTGTGACAGTGTGGGAGCTGGAGATGGTGCAGCGCCGGGGAAAAGGACTTTGAGGGGAAGGCTGCCCGGCAGAGTCTGTCTATTTGGATAGATTTAAACACTGAAAAAAGCATTTATGTGAGACACTGGGAAAGCAGTTTCTAAACTGAAAGCTGTGACACCAGATGGGATGGTGACAGCTGGGACTGATATCCTAAATCTGAACAAAATCCAGTGTTTGACCTTGCTCTGGGAGCCCCTGGGCCCTCCCAAGGAGGTCTTGTTTGGTATCCTGGAGTGGTTGTGGCAAAAGGAAGCAAAAGTAGTTGCTACTTCTGTGTGTTTGCTTAGGGACTATAATCTGAATGCTTTTATTTGTGAATTTGTCTCCTCTGCAGGCTGCTCTCAGAGCTCTCCACCTAAGCAAGAAATTGTTTGTGTGTTTCATGACGAATCTCTTGGCTTTCACTCAATTAGGAAATTCACCAAGCTGCTTTTGTGCCTTAAACCCATAGCTTCTGACCCCATACTGGGGAGTGACCAACAGGACTGGTAAGCAGCAAATACTGCATGCTTAAGGCAGGTGGTGAGGGACAAAAGTCTGTAAAAAGCTCTGTTCAAAGGGTGAAACAGCTCATCCTTCATAAACATGTATTTCAGCAGAAACAGTACCCATTTCCCTAATAGCTCTGACCTGTTGTTCAGGTTTTACAGGAGTGGGATTTACCTGCCTTTCCTCCAATGGTTAGCAGGGAGGTATGAAACTCCTGGTATCTCATCACCTCTTTGGTACCTCTGCTGTCACTGAACACCTTCACTGGGCACTGTCACAAAGACACCTGCAGAGGGGTTGCTCATCCCAAATTAAATGTGTTCAAAGTGAATGGGATGCAATCCTCTTTGGAGGAGCCTGATATTACAGAAACCCAATTAAACCTGATGCCTGACAATTAGACAACTGAAGCCACATAAGATAATCCTGTCCCAAGTGCTGAAGTGCCTTTGGCTTTTCAGCCACTGAATTATTCCTGTGGTATAGTGAACTGCAGTGTTAAAACATGGCACATTATGCACACCTCCTCTTCTGTGGGTGTGTGTGCTGCATGTCTGGGCTGTTTTATGCCACCTAGAAATGCATATCTTTATATGCCTGTAAATTAGGGGCTGCACAGATGCACCTCAGGAGGAAAATCTTTGCCTGCACAGATTCTCTTCTGTCCCACAGTCTTGTAAAAATTAAAAATTGATTATGACAATTGAGTAAAAATATTAAATTCTTCAAGAACTGGGAAAAGCACATAAAAGCACATAAATGACTACCTTTGTCTTGTAATGTCTCCAGGTTTGTCACATTATCCCTTGTGTATTCTTCTTTTTATGTAAGATTTTTATTATCAGTTCTGAATTTATCTTCTTGAAATTTTATTTTGGAAGGGAAGAAAAGACTCCATGAATCATAAATACTTGTTACAGCTTTTCTTTTAATATTGTGCTTGTGAATGTTTGATTTTGAAGTGGGTTTATTTTCTCTAACAAAAATTGCTGCCTGCTCTGTGGCGTGCACTCATTGTACCATCAAATATTAGTGACTACATTTGTGTATGGCTGAGAAAACTCATGTAAATTAGCATGTTTAATGAGCTTTGAAGCAATCAAGAAGGCTGAGCCCAGTGATCAGTGAGAAACCACATAACCAGATGTAGGAGGAATATTATGTGCAATGTATTTCAATTTCAGATATCTCTCAGTTGTGCCTACATAGCACACATTTAAAACAGAAAACATGGACAAGGATGGAGCCGTTGGTACTCTGCTGCCTCTGTGACACATTTGGTACAGACAATTTAACTCCTCTACTCCTGACCAAGAGATTTTTTGTTGTTGTTTCTGCTGCCAAGCAATAATTTTCCCCTACTCCAAAATCAGTACATTCAACTTCCTTGAAAGAACAGGTGATTCCAAGCTAAATCACTTCTGTGGTGGCTGTGTCTTGGGAGGCAGTAAAGCCCCATACACATATTTCCTACAAACACCAAGCAAGAGCAAGGTCTTGTAAGGGAAATGACTTGTAGAGAACCATTGCTTCAGGAAGCTTTTTTGTTAGTCTTAAAGGGAAAGAAAAAACTTCAGATTCTCAGCTGAAAAATATCCATTAGCTTGCAAAATCCAGCCCCAGTAGGATTTTATTAAAAGCAGTTGGAGAAGTTGTCCCTGCCACTTCCTACCAGGCAATGACTACTTTACATCTCTGGAGTAAGTAAAATACCATCTCAGGACCTGATTCTGTTCTCCTCTCTGACAAATTTATTTGGAAGGGACCTACAGCGATCATCCAGTTCAAACAGATATGATAATGAGAATGATATTGATATTGCCCTTGTTGGTATTTGGTAATAATTGATTTTTTTAATGGAACAGATAGAAAATGAACCACTCTTTAGTGATGCTTACAACTTTTCATTCCTACTCCTTTTCATCCATGACCTTATTACATGCTCATAATTCTCCTCCTGCCACAGTCTCTTCTCATGAAGCCTGGTTTTGTAGTGTTGAGAGGGGTATAGACACATTCTTCTTACGTCTCCCAGGGAAAAAAGGAAAAATGAAGAAAGTGAAGTAGAAAAATCCTGAGAAAAAAAGAGTTTATTCAAGCGAGGTATTTTTACATGCATTTTGTGAGAGCTTATCTGATGAACTTATTCTTTATTAAAATGCAGGAAAAATTACTTTAAATTTTGTGCATGGTATCTGCTCCAAGATCAGGAAATGTGCCCTGTAAGTGTAGAAATTTTTCTTTTCACTTAAAGCACCGATTTTCCTTTAAGTAAAAGTGATGGGAGTCCTCACATGCTTTGTTGAGGGATCTCAACACACCATATCTGAGTACAGCTGCCTTATTATCACCTTTACGTTGTGATTCTTAGTTGACTAAATCGGAGAGGTTGGTAGCTGCTACAGAGGTGGACTTAAGAGTTCATGCTCTTGCTTTTCTGAGGGACCTACCTTTAATGTCAGATTTTCCTCTATCAAAGAATGCTTAAGGAGTTACAGGACTTACCTGCTTTTATCATGATCTAGACTTACCCTCTTTTAAAATGTTATTTACCCCATAACAGACACCCAAATAAGATACACTTTCCAGGTCTTTCTAAAAAGCATCTTTATTCATTTTTTCCCCCATTGTCCTTCCGTATGCGGTCTGTCAATAATAGTCACAGAGTCATTGAATGTAGTCAATGGAATAACCTTGGCAGAGTGAAAACAAGGGCAGGACATGCAAAAGCAAAAGATATTTCAACTCTCCTCCCCTCTGTAGGTGCCACGTGGTGGCATGATGCAAGACTGGATGTGTAGGTGTAGCCTACACAGGGCAGGGAGTGCACCAGAAGAGGAACCACTGCTGGATTTGCTTTTGAGTAACACGCAGGACTGAGTCCAAAATGCAGCTGAAGAGCTGTTCTCTCAGAGCAGCCATGATGTGCTTGCACAAAACGTCTTTGAAGTAACAGTGAAAGCCAAATATCACCATCACTGAGCTCAGCTTCAGAATGGGAAAGTACATAAAAATGAGAACACTTGCTGAAAAAAAACCTAGATGAATTAGCTAGGGATGTTAAATACATGCAGATGGCACGGAGACTCTTTGGGGAATATACTGCAGGCACTCAAGAAATGCATGTCATATGTGAAGAAAGAATTAAGAAAAGGTAAGAGGATGCTGGCATTGCTAAACAGCAGGAATAAACAGATTATTAAAGTTAGAAGGCATCCTACAAAAAGCTGAACTTTCATTTAGATGAAGAAAACAGAAAGGCTGTGAACTGTGACACATAAATGTGAAAGGATTCAAGACAGCTCAGCTAAGATTTTGAGGAACAATTTTGCTTAAGGCTTCAAGACTAATAATAATATATATTCAAATACACCAGGAGCAGGAAACCTGCCAGAGAGCCCATAGGGCCACTAGGTGATTTGGAATAAGCACAGATAAGTCAATAGCACGATTTTTAACAAGTTACTTGTTTGTTTCTGCATTTCCTGTGGGAGAGCTTGAGGAGGTTCCCACAATGAAACCTTTTTTTATGGGAGATGTATCAGGGGAGATACTATGAGTGGAAGCATTGCCAGGGGAAGTTATGGGGCAAGTGGACTGAAACAAAGATGAACATGTTGCCAAGACCAGTGTTCCAGAATTTTTACAGAACTCAATGCTTACTTTTTTTTTTTTTTTTTTTTTTTTTTTTTTTTTTTTTTTTTTTTTAGCTTCTTGCTTGACACTACCTTAGTACCCAAAGACTGGAAGTGGCTGATGTGCTGCCAGTTTTTAAAAAGTATTGCAATGGTGATCTGGCTAATCACAAGCTGATAAACCCATTATCTTTAGTTTTCAAATTAGCAGAAACTGTATTAAAGTAAATACATGGACAAATGTGGTGTATTTGGGAAGTGCCATCATGCCTTGCAAACATATCGAGGTTCTCAGAAGGTGTTAACAAGCATGTATAAGGTGTTGATACAGTTTTCCTGGATTCTCTGAAAGCTTTAACAGCCTGAACAGAGGCTCTCAAGGATTGTAAACAACCACTGGATATGTGAGGAGACAGTCACGTATGTAAATATTTTATTGTGCTTAAGGGAGGGTGGTAAATAGGCAACTTTTGCAGTGGGCAAGGGAGGTTACCAGTGGCTTCCCACAGGATTTTGAGCTTCCCTTTGTGCTGTTCATGTGCTCATAGATGACATTGAAAAGGGACTAAAGCTGAGGTGATACAGTGTGTATATAATACTAAGACACCCATGATACAAAGGGCAAGGGGTGGCCAGAGAAAGGCTGTACAAAACAGAGTAACTGCAGAATAAGACAGCATATGGAATTCAGTGTGTCATTAAAATGATGCATCTGGGGGGAAAAAATCCAGTCCCAACGTATAAAAAGCCTGTTACTTGACTATTACCATGAAGTAATGAAATTCAGAGCTATTACAAAAAAAAAAAAAAAAAAAAAAAAAAAAAAAAAAAAAAATTCCCTTTAGGAGCGCAAAAATAAGAACACGAATATACCACTGAATAAATCTGTGGTGACAAGCCTACACAGTTCTGGTCCCTACCTGAGAAAGGACTGAGAACTCAGAAAGGTTCCCAGAGGAGTCACACAGATGATGAAAGGTTGCTGGGTGGAGAGCTCTGTAAAACCATCAGTCAGATGCAAGGCATAAAAAAGGAGTGTATTCTCACAGTCTTTTCCAGCATAAGGTGCATCCCAGGTGAACAGCATGTATCCAGCTCTGAACAACAACAACAACAAAAGGTGGTTCTTCCACATGGCTTGCAATTAGGCTGTGGGATTTATTGCTGCAGGACACAGTAGATGGTAGAAGTTGATAGAACTCAGAGGGAGACTGCACAGGATAGTGGAAAACAAATCTGCTATTAAACATTAAGCAATCACTTCTGGCTGACAAAATGCCTGAGCTACAAATTATTGGAGGCCATGAGAATATCTGTGGGAGATATCAGCATATGCTTGTTCTGGATATTTTTGTAATCTTCTCATGAATCCACTTTTGATCACTGTGGAAGACAGGACTCTAGCTGGTCAGACCTTTGCTCTTATCACTCTCATGCTATGCTGTGGAGTTGTGATTGTATGTATTTGTAGATTAAAGACTTTTCTGGAGACTCATAGGAAGATAAAACTACCTTATGCTTTTCTTTGTATTTTTTCGTGGCTAAAATACTGTAGGGGCAGTGAAGGAAGAGTTTCCATGTATAAGGAATTTTTTGTTAAGAGGAAGTAAGAAGAAATGCAGTGTATCAGATGCTTCACTGTTATTGTTCGTTATTGCCAGTGCAATTAGTCTCCATTTCCTCCATGCCAGAACTTACAGTGTGATGCTAAATCACATTTAATCTCCTGTGAGCTTCTCTGTCAGGTTTGATCCCAGAAGCTGTTATTTGCCTCTGTAATTCCTTTGTTAGTCCTGCAACTGGTACAAATGCCATGTCATTTTTAAAAGAGCCTCTGTGTGTTTGAGAAGAACAAAAGAGTGAGATCCTTGTCTTAGAGCTGCTGTTCAAAGGAGGATGTGCAGCTACAGCAAGAGTTGCACTCTAGGTTGGTTGAACAGGGGCTTTTTGTTTTGAAAGAGTGTGAAGGAAGTACAGGAGAATCGAATGTGATGAAGAGTCTGCAATGAAATGATGAAGTCATGCCTCAGCTTGGCTGGGTGATTTATTTACATGATGCATAAAGTGTAGTAAAAGTATGTATCACATAGTGTGATATGTGTGATTGCACAGAACAGTGCAACCCAAGCATGTAGAGCCTGCTGGGTCCCAGAGGCATCATACACCCTGGCTGGAATAGCACTCTGCTGGTTTAGCAGCTCCCGCTGCTCCACTGGGCACCGGTGTGTCTGCATGGCCCAGCATTTGCTTTCTGAGACCCAGTGGGTTTGCTAGGTGAGACCAGGTCACATGAAAATCAGTGCGAAGGGTTGTTGCTAAACCTATCTCTGGACTCTCAGTATCCTATAATTTAGGTTCCAAAGCTTCACAAGCACTTTCAAAAACTTTGAAAAACTTCAGTGCCTCTCCTACTCTGTGAAGGAAGCTATCCTAGTATCAGGAGTAGAGTTAGAGTAGGAGGCAGGAGAGTTATTATCCAGCCTATTAGCTCCCCAAGCATCCCTCTCCTCCACCATGTATTTTGCTGTAGATGTCCCCAATCAGAGGCACTTTCACAAATCCATCTGCACCATTAACATTTGTGTTTGCGTGTTTCAATCGTAACATCTTCCACTATCACTCTGTGCCATGTTGGCTTATAACAATGTGCATGTAATTTTGTTATAGACCAGTTAGAGAATTTTGAAGTCATCTTACTTCTTTTTAACACAAACATTTTGGTTCCTTAAGAGAGAGAAATTTCTGTCCTCTGTGACTGTTTCAGCTACCAGAATGTTGCGGACAGGATATACCATACTCTGCCTCCAATGAGAAACTCTGTGTTTCAGAGGGTGTNATAAGAGACAGGTCCATAGCTCTTAAAAGGAAACAATTATTTTTTAGGTCTGGATTTCAAAGCTGTATCTCTTACAGGTAAGATTTATCTCTAGAATGGAATTTGTTTTCCTTACTCAGATGCTAAAAATAGAAGTAGAAAAGAAGTAGCTTCATTATGCAATTGCAAGCAAGAGCTCAATGCTTACTTTTTTTTTTTTTTTTTTTTTTTTTTTCTTTTTTTTCTTTTTTTTCTTTTTTTTCTTTTTTTTTTTTTTAAGCAGTGACATTATGAGCTATGGTGTGTAGCTTCTTGCTTGACACTACCTTAGTACCCAAAGACTGGAAGTGGCTGATGTGCTGCCAGTTTTTAAAAAGTATTGCAATGGTGATCTGGCTAATCACAAGCTGATAAACCCATTATCTTTAGTTTTCAAATTAGCAGAAACTGTATTAAAGTAAATACATGGACAAATGTGGTGTATTTGGGAAGTGCCATCATGCCTTGCAAACATATCGAGGTTCTCAGAAGGTGTTAACAAGCATGTAGAGCCTGCTGGGTCCCAGAGGCATCATACACCGTGGCTGGAATAGCACTCTGCTGGTTTAGCAGCTCCCGCTGCTCCACTGGGCACTGGTGTGTCTGCATGGCCCAGCATTTGCTTTCTGAGACCCAGTGGGTTTGCTAGGTGAGACCAGGTCACATGAAAATCAGTGCGAAGGGTTGTTGCTAAACCTATCTCTGGACTCTCAGTATCCTATAATTTAGGTTCCAAAGCTTCACAAGCACTTTCAAAAACTTTGAAAAACTTTAGTGCCTCTCCTACTCTGTGAAGGAAGCTATCCTAGTATCAGGAGTAGAGTTAGAGTAGGAGGCAGGAGAGTTATTATCCAGCCTATTAGCTCCCCAAGCATCCCTCTCCTCCACCATGTATTTTGCTGTAGATGTCCCCAATCAGAGGCACTTTCACAAATCCATCTGCACCATTAACATTTGTGTTTGCGTGTTTCAATCGTAACATCTTCCACTATCACTCTGTGCCATGTTGGCTTATAACAATGTGCATGTAATTTTGTTATAGACCAGTTAGAGAATTTTGAAGTCATCTTACTTCTTTTTAACACAAACATTTTGGTTCCTTAAGAGAGAGAAATTTCTGTCCTCTGTGACTGTTTCAGCTACCAGAATGTTACGGACAGGATATACCATACTCTGCCTCCAATGAGAAACTCTGTGTTTCAGAGGGTGTTTGCTTCACAGCTAAGTCTTCCACAGCTTCTGAATCCTCAAAGCTGCAGGGTGAGTAGCACATCCTTAGAGGTACTTCTCCTCCATTTTCACTGAGCTCCTGGGAGAACAAAGCCCTCTGTAGTTCTTGCTGGTGTGCTTACTCCTTTCCTTCTGTGGTACAAAGAACCTAGCCACTAACAATTCATTTAAAAAATTCCCATAATCAGATTATTAACTTGATTCACCACTAGGAGTTCTAGAGAACACTCTCTGAAATAATAAAAATTTCAGATGGAATGTCACCACTCTGATGTCACCAAAATGGAATTATTCTTCATGAGAGATGTCGGTGTTTCTACTAACTTTCCGTTTTGGCAATTAGCCTTCTGAGCTCTCTCATCATCAGGCAGCAGTTTTGATTGCTCGACAGGTCTGTCATAGCTGTGTGCAAGCTATTTGTGTCTAGTGGTTTCTTAGCTATAGTGCCACACAGCTACATGATAACTAGATACTTCTTTGCTAAAGGGACACCTTGAATGACACTGACAAAGGAAGTGTATGTAGTGTGAAGGGAAGACAAGTCTTGCTGGTGATATTAACGTGCTCCAAGGTAACAGGTAGCTTTAAATAATTGCTCTAACTTCATGTTCCCTCATTTTCATCGCATCCTGCTAATTACCCAATATCAGCTACTATTGTTTCACTTCTAATAATGCCTTTCACAAACACTGTTACAAGAATACAATATAGGTCAACCCTGCCCTGATTTAGATGACAGTGACACAGAGGACCTCCTTAGCATAGCTGAGAAACAGGATTTGTACTACCATGCAAAATCTGGATGCCTTTGATGAATGAGATGTCCTGATGCCTCTGAGATAGAACCAGCAATAAATGATTGACAGATGGTAGGTAAGGCTGTGGGAGCTTGTGGAGGCAGAAGTATCACAGCATCTTGGTAGGAAATGTATTCTGGAATGAATCAGGTTTTTTTCTTTGCCAGGGAGAGACAATAGATGCTTTTCTCTTTTCTAGTACACAGCCTACTTTCACAGCCAGGACAGAGTGCATCACATATCAAGTAGCAGCTTGGCCTCTGAGCTGCCTTTTTCTGATCAAATTAGATGGAACTCTCATAACTAAATGAATGTCTCTTATTTATGAACAGCCATCTCTATTCTTTTAGACACTCATGCATTTTCCTTGGAGGATGTTCCTAATGGATGGAGGATTGTTTCCAGTCACTATCAACAATACAATTAATACCAATTACAACATTCAGGTACAGTGAGACAGCAGCCTTGTGCTTATGTCCAGAGACATAAAGACAAGATGAATTTATGGTGCAGGAGAAAAACAAACTAATACTATCTTGTTTCCCATCTTTGCTTTTTAAAGCATAGAAGTGAACATATTTCTTCCTTTTCTGTCCAAAAGCCCAATTTACCATTTACTTTACATTTGATCTTTCTTCAAGTGCAGTAGAGCATGTTTATTGATAATGAACCTATACTTACCATTGACCTAGTGTGCTAGAAATAGAGGCTCATTTTTTCTGCACAGGCATATGTGTTTTAGGACCACGGTGATAAAAGCTTGAAATCTATTCTTGTTTATAACCCAAAAAGCCCTGTGCTGACAGTTATCTGAGATTTGCTTTTACTGGCTAAGCCCTGTGCAGCAGATCTTCAGAGCCTTTCCCTTTCTCTCCAGCTGTGCCTGTGCAACCTGAGTGATGCAGACCAAAAAGTTGCTCACAGGGAACTGATGGCAATGCAGTATTCTACTGGAAGATGTACTGCAGAACAACTACATCAGTGCTGTGGAAAATCATGTTGACTGTCAAGCCTCATTAGCTAAAAGCAAGCAGGGACCTCTGGCAACTCAGCTTGTTTGGGATGGTACCACTTCTATGTAGGATTCTTGTTAATTCTTGCAAACAAATCTCTGTGAACACAAGCATCCTGAGGTATGTTGTAATAACCTCACCTACTCCTGGCCATCTGGTAAGAAGCAAAGGGAATAGTGTTGTCTCTTATAAATCCTGAGTGGTTTTGAGAGAAGCCCTAGTGATAGATTCCCCTGGAAGGCTTGTTAGTATTGCCAGACTTCTGGAGAAAATTAAGACTGTCCTGATTCTTTCCACGCTCCACAGAAGGTCCATCTCTTTATTTTTCAGTAGCTACTCAGTGCAAACGGGAAAAGAACAGCCTGGCCACTGTCTAAAACCACTTCTAGTCAAGAAGTGACAAGGTACTTCCAGGCTGTCCTTCCCTGAGTACTTGCATTGTAAATGTGGATATGTATGTGGATGTGAGGAAAGGTTGGCTGTTGGCACCTAAAGCTTGCTGCAAACTACACAAAGATTTGGTTCAAGGCATGGGGAGAGATCCAAACTGTGATGGACAACAGATACTCTGAACAATTTGTAAGGTAAAATGAGCAGAAGGAAAAATTCACTTATTTTAAGGTCTGCTTCCTTCAAGATCTGACCCAAGAGTTTGATGTCTGTAACAGGATTTTTATTAGAGACCAAGTGGAGAATGATGCTGTTGAAGAAATTCAGTTGAAGAAAAACATCAATGAAACAAGGGATTTAATTTCTGTGCAATTTTATCCCCATCTCTCCTGTACGTGAGTACTCAATGAAATCAAAAAGTAGCCCCTTTTTTTCTTGTACCGTGCTCTGAAGGACACTGCTGTAAGGCCCTTTTGGAAGTTCAGCTTGCACAACAGCCCCATCGCATGTCTTGTCTCACTGTGTATTCATGAGATACTATTAAGCAAAAATAAATCATGTGAAAAGCTTGTCATAGCTTTTTGAAGCAAACCATTTCCCTGTGACTTGCAGCAGAATTTGACCAGAACAGTTGAATCAAGAGCTAAATGGTTTCAGAACAGCAAGAAGACAAGCAAACTTTGTGCTGAGGCATCATGATCTAGTCATATCACTTAATGTGCTGAGATCTTTTCTGATACTGTGGGAGCATAAAAATACAAATATTAAAGGCAGAATGGGGCCAGCTCAAGCTAAGGACTAAGGATATTAATACAGTTCCCCTCTACAAATAATTTTGTGAGGAATAATGCTAAGTAACCTTGGATTAAAGAATATTCTGGAGTGACTGAAAAGATGAAAAATGAGAAAAGTCTCTGCCTTCTCAATCTGCTTTCTTCCTGTCCCTCTCTTTCACTTGTGGGTTTTGTTTGTTGGTTTGGTTTGGTTGGGACTTTTTGGTTTGTGGTTTGTTTGTTTTGTTTGTGCTGGTTTTTGTTGTTGTTTTTGGTTTTTTTGTAATTTCTACTTTTCATTATTTTTTGCTCATAATTTGCTTTTCTCTAACAGTCTGGGAACTACCTTTTGTTTCTGAATTTCACTATGATTGTTCTTTCCTCTTTCAATGTCTCTTCAGACTGTTTGGTGAAGTGCATTATTCACAGTCACGTGGCCCACCTCTGTATTTCTGTCTCCATGAACAATGTTAAACACAGTACTTGAATAAGTGGAAATGTTGGAAGTCTTTTAGATGAAATGCAGCAGAATTCTTCCTAACCCTCCTACTTGGGCCAACTTTGAGCAGTCAAGAATATAATATTGTAAACTTTCCACCACAGAGGCCCTTCTGAAAGTAGAAAATGGAACATCACTTTTTACAAAGTCTTGTCCCCGGAAACCACAAGAAAGGAAGTGAAAGAGATGACACAGTAAGGGTGAAATCTGTGCATGAGGGCACTTGAAGATTCTGTTGCCATGTAATGGAGCATGGAGGAATCAATGCTCAGTGGGCCTGTTCCTACAACACCAAGGCTTTTTAGATTCACAGGTTTGAATCTGTCACAGAACACGTGTGTGTGTGTTTGTCTGTGAAGAGCTGGTATCAGATTTGCTCCATTCTGGTCTGTTTCCATTTGTCTGTATCCCACTGTTATCTCCAGTGCATTAACACCAGATTGGAGGGTGCACAGTTCAAACCTGGGGCCCATAGTCTGTACCTAAATAATTTAAAAACTCTGCCAGGGCTACATCCCCCAGTCAGAACAGCACTGGTTGACAGGAGGGCTGGGAGCCAGAGACAAAAGTTCTCTGTGCAGAGCAAGTGATGGCTTTTGCTTCCACCCATGAGGATGGGCAGCTGCGGGACAGCCCCAGCCTCAGCATCCCCCAGCCCTTCCTCACCCAGGGTTTTCTTGTGTCAGTCCCTGAGACCAGGGTCAGCAGTCATTGCCTCCTGGGAGGAGAGGCTAGCTCTCTGCCCCTGCCTTTGCTTATGATGGCCTTTGAGCAGGAGATGGTTCTGTAGAGGCACCTCCAACCGGTCTTTCATAGCAAGAGATATTTCTGGTGGAAGGGTGGAACTTTTTAAAAACACCTGGGATGTACTGCATGCAAAAATCCCACTGTTCCCCTCCACTACATCTCCACCTTTCCCCTTCCATAGATGGGAACTCCCTACTTGGCTCTCTGAACTCCATGCTAACCTTTGTGTCACTGGCTCAAGGGTTTAATAGGAAACCTGACTAAAGCAAGAAAATGTAACAAGGTAGCCATTCCTTGCTAATGGCTCCTCTGCTTCTAAGAGCAAAGTACATGCCTGCCTTAGGACATAGCATGCAGAGGCAAACCCATGATCAGATAGAAAGGAGAACAGGGGGAGGAGGTGGAAAGCATTTCTTGGTCTATTTGAATGACAGTGAGACAAGTTCTTACAGCTGACTAAATCTACCTGCTTTATCTGGTTGACCCCATGTTCCTTCCTCTCATTTTTTCTTTTGTATTATTATGAACTTGCAGAAATTACTGCGTGCCTTCTGTAACAAGGCACAACTAGTGAAGAAGAGCCTGTCCTGCCCATCTTGCAGGTTGAGTGGGGCTAAGGCAGAGAGGTGACACTTAATGATCTCAGAATCATAGAATGGTTTGGGCTGTAAGGGACCTTAAAGCTCATCTAGTTCCAACACCAGCTTGCTCAAAGCCCCATCCAACCTGGCCTTGAAAACTTCCAGAGAGGGGGCAAATTATATGCTGCAGGATTTAGAAACAGGGTCAGGGAAAGGAAAAGAAAAAGGAAAGTTAATGTCCCAGGTGACTACAGGCAAACACAGCAGTTCTGAGAGAGAATGTGTGAAGTTCCCAAGTGCACCTGCACTTGGTGCTTCTAGTGCTGGTATCCTGTACCCAGCTGTGAAAGCCATAGTCAGACAAATGGGCACAGAGGAGGCATTTGGAGAGCCTGTTCAAAGCACTCAGAATGTTCCCCCCAGAGGAGCACTGGAAACGGAAATCAAGGTGCATCAGGTAAGAGGAGGAGTGTTTAGAGGACTACACACCATAGTATTTTCCTGCAATTTCTAGAACATGAAGTCTGGTGGGGGCCTGTAGAGGCTGTCTTGGGTAAGTCTGGCAGATGTGGGTGGTGTGAGGGGTTCTGCAATGGCACCTCTGCTGTGTGGAGACAGGTGTGGGTCCTGGGAGAGCCCAAAGCAACACAGGAACTTGCCTCTATCCAGAGTATTTGTTGCACAGCACTAGGCATATAGTCAGTCCTTAATGATATTAACCTTGATGCTGTATCTGAGAATATTGTACTTTAGAGAAGAATGGAAGGAGAATTGCTCTGATTAATCTGCTCAGTTTTGCTAGTTGACAAGTTGCTTTATATGTAGCATACAAAATTAATATGTAAGTACTAAGTATTAAACTTGGTTATAGCCTCAAATGCTTCTGGAAAGCCTAGAAATTCACATGGCCTGTGGTGTGCAGAAGAAAATCAACCAGGAGATGACTCTAGTGACATCTGAAAGAGCCAAACAAGAGAGCAGTCTCCCACTGGTAAGGAGAATCAAAATACTCTTCCTGGGAAAAACAGGAGCCTCAGTCTTGAGTGGGAAATGTAGCCTTGAAGCATAAAGGCAGCTAAGAGTTGCCTTGCATGTGCCCTGTGTGCCCATTTGGAGGCCAGGGACCATCTGAATCATGGGGGAGGTGTCACTGAGGAGAAGTGGCTTGCCCCCACACCCCCTGTTTTGGAGGGCCCATTGCAAGAAATTTCAGAAATACATCTGAAATGGCATCTCCCTGGCAAGAAGCCATGGACAGTTGTGTACTGAGATACTATACACCTTTTGGCATGGACTTGTTCATTCTGTCAGTTCAACCAAGTCAGATTCCCTAAATCTAAGAGTTCACTTTCTCTTTATGAAGTGAACATTTAGCCATAATCATTGCAAAGACAATTGTGCAAACACGTCTGACCACAAATTATTCTGGAGTTTGCTGCTGGCCTGAAACAGACTGATAGGAAATTACTTCTCAACTCCTCTGTGTTGCAGTGGAAATATTTTAGGCCTAGAACTGCAATTTAAATGCCAGACTTGTTAGGATGCTAGGTATTTACTTGGTACAGTTACTGCATGGGTGTGGGCAATTTGGGTATTCACAGGCACAAATAGTGAAACTAAAAGTTGAAATCAGAGGGAAGAAAAATGTGCTTTATGACCACCCATTGTAGTTGCAGGCAACAATAATTATTGCACAGAAATGTTCAGTTCCACATAAAAGCCATATTCTTTACTCAATATTTACAGGAAACTCCAATATGCAATTGTGGGCCAGGTCATTATTGACAGAACCGGTCCATTATGAAATTGCATTTTGGCTTTGGTACTAGGATGAATTTGATATTGCTGCTCAACACGGGCCTTGCAATCTGTTTGCAATGACACTTTTGTTGTACACATTTTAGGAGAACTGAGAAACCCTAAACTGTAAAGTGTACCCGGTGTCAAATCCCAGGGATTACTGAAGGATCAATAGTTTGTGACAGTGATACCCACTGGTGTGTTCTTTTATTCTGGTGTGGGGTTTTTTTTCTTTGGTTTGTTTGTTTGTTGGTTTGGTTTGGTTTTTGTGTTGGTTGTTTTTTCCCCTCTCTTCCTGCAGAGCTCTGGAAACACAGAGTATTGCAAGAAAATTTCTCAGTTGTACTACAAGGGATAGTTGAAATATTTGTTCAAAGGTTATTGGAAAACTACCAAGAATCAGATACAAAGTTATATATTTTACATTTCTATCTAGGCAACAGCTAAATCATGTTTACAGCTTTATTTATTAAAGCTCTTGTCAATCAGTAACCTAAAAGAAAAACACATTTCTTAAGCTTATGAGCTTGGATTCAGATTATGTTGGCTTCTAATAGCAGTGTTGGCAGCAAGCTTGTGTATTGCCCTGGTGCAATGTGACAGGTTTATATCAGCTCTCAGGACTGTAATAATGTGAAGATGAGTTAGGGTTGGAGGTTTATATGCAACTGCAATGCAGAATTGCAGGACTTCAACAGATTCAGGAGTGGAAACTCTTCTTACTGAGTCATTGCTAAATCAGATGCCCAGCATGGTGTTAGGAAGCAGTTTCACTTTTTTTTTTTTTTTCAGTGAACTGTAAAAAATATATTTGTGAAAATGTGTCCACTACTAGTTCAAAAACAAAAAAAGATTTTTGGAGGGAGAAGGAATGTTGGGGCACAATTGTGATCCAGGCAGTTGATGAACTGGTGATTTGCTTTCTCTACTGAAGATTCTCTTTTTGCTTCAGATGGAAAAAAACACACTACATAATTGCAGCTAGAACCAGTAAAAAACCTAACAAATCTGTTTTCCATCAGTTCAGTGCAACTGTAGATTGGGCACAAACTTTTGCGTTGAACAATTTTATTTTCTCTTCCTTTTGATATCACAGAAGCATTTAATTTATGATGAGGTGACCACGTTTCATTTTGCCATATGCTGTATTTAGCAACTCTTGTGACTCAGGCTACCTGCCAGCATTTTTTGTTTTGTTTTTCTAGGTTACTTTTAAAAAAAGCCATTTACGACTTACTGTACTGGGCTGTGACATCTTGGCCAGAGAGCGCAGCCAAGTTTTATCTCCATAAAACTCCGTGTTTTATGAAAATATTCTCCAGCAGCAGCATCTACTTTACCACACAGAACAAGTATGCTCAGGGTGTTGATCTTATGCTTCAAGAGTAGGGGAAGGTGTCTTCTCTGGGTGGGAGGCAGTTGCTAAGCCAAAAAATAAAATCAAGCTGTCAGGCTGGGAAGTTGTTGAAGTGGAGCTGGGGCACACAAGCACGGTCCTGGTGCATCTTTGTGTGCTTGGCTTCGGGAGCTGCAGGCAGTGCAAGAAGGTGTCAACCAAAGAGACCCCTTGCTGACACAGGTTGGTGATGATGGTCTATCAGTTGGTGGTGCTCAGTGCTCTTGTTTGGGGTAGAGTCCCACTGTGCAGACACATGGTGACAGTCTCTGAGAGGAAAGGTGGGGTTGCAGTGGGGCTGCTGTTTCTGTGGCCAGAAGTCATGCCAGGCTGACTGAAGAAAGACAGCTCAGCTGGGCACCCTGGGCAGCTGCCTGCTGCCTCCACCCTCAGCAGAGACTTCCCATTCTCACTTCTTCTTCTCTTTTCACTTGCCTAAAGCAATTAACAGAGATTATTGCAAATCTGAAGAGCGAGCTCATTGCTCAGTGGAGCTGTTCGAAACTGAAAGATGCAGACATGATCAGCCAAAATAGCATGGTACCTAGTGAACTAACTGAAAAGTCTCTAAGGAACATACATGAACCACCTAAAGTCTTAGGATTTGGCCAAATTTTTGCTGATTTTATAAAACAGACATTAAAAACAGAGGAAATAGAGCTGTGAATAAAGATCACCAAAATGTTTCAGCAGGGGTAAAATAATGTTGGGGTTTTTTTCCCCCACATTCATTTTCATAAGTCTCCATTGAATTTTTCACTGAAAATTTCAACAAGAACCCAGCTAAGTTATTTGCATTCATTACTTAGGTCTGGCATGTGGAGGTGCCAGGCAACTGTGAAATCAGACTGTGCTGTTGGCTGTGCCTACTGCAGCTGTGCCTCTTTCTTATCTGAATAACGTAATATGCTAAAAATGATTTTTAGTTTTCCTCCATTGTGTTTATCTGGTTGCAAATGCTGTTTGGTGGTATGAAAATGACCAAATGTTTATACTTAGCAATGATCTACCCATGTGATGTTTAAATTTTGTCACTTAAATCTGTTTGAGTTCTATCACATACCTTCCTATTTGTGCTAACCCATGTGCCCTTTCTGAGGGTATGGTCATTGTCAAATATCAAGAAATGGAACATATAATTGTTTTTATCATATATTAAATGGTCTGTATGTGCACACTTATCAGCAGACAGCATATCTGCTCTGATAAAGCATTACCTCACAGCTTACTGAATGAAGCCTGGTCACATTTCTTCTGAGTTTCTCTCTGGAGGCAGGGGTGATTATGCTATGGGAGGCCAGGCTCACCTACATCACAGAGCCATGCATGGTCTTCTCCTAAAAAAAAATTCCCTAATCCTGCTCCTCAATCTTTCTGATCCTCTGTCCTCTGCACACTATTTGTTCTGTCAGTTCTCATACCTATTAGTGAGGAGATCTTTCTTTCCTAATGACCAGAAACAGACGTTTTAAGGTTATTTAGGAAACTTGTACATGTGTCCCATTCAAATATTGGTCATGAACTGCCACAATTCTTCTTACTGTTTCCAAAGAAGAAATGTTTCTAAAAACAGCAGAGAAGTATAAAATGGATTATTTTCATCAAGCCAATCAGTTAGGAAAATATTCTTGCTCTACTTAATTAAGTATCATGCAGCATATTCAGACCTCTGTATCCTTTACTCCTAGGCTATGGTGTTTGCTCATCCTTGGATCTGGTAATTCTTTTTCTCTGCTGAGATAGATTGTGGGGCTGTGTGATGATTATGGAAATAACTGCTCTGAGAGCTTGGCTTGATCACTTAGGGGAAGAAAATCTTGGTTTCAAAGAGAAAATTAGAAAAGAAGTATGGAATGAATATGAATCATTAGTTTGGAGCCTATTTGTGACTTGTATCAACCTAAAAGTCAGTATAGAATAAAAGGGGTACTCGATCAGTCTTTTTTTTTTTTTTTTTTTTTCTGCTGTATAATTTGCCAACAAGTGAAGCACTCAAAAGAATAAATTGCTGTAGTGTGCCAGGTGGATGAATGGGTGAATCATTTATCTCCTGCTGCTAGCAGCACCTTGTAAAAATGTCTGGTAGAAAAATAGTGTTCCTTTTCCAAGAGAGGAGGCGTATTGTCGATGGAAGAGGTACCACATTAGAGAGAGTGATAGAAGCTCTTTTTAGTTACAGTGGAGGGAGCTTTTGGGATATAATACTTCAGTTTGTAACATTCTGCATTATTTTTCTTAGAAACTTTATGTCTGTGGTGTAATTGTATTGCTCTCTCTAACAGTGCCCCTGTTTTCAAGTAGTCCACTGATTTCTTTGAGGCGATGTGTCATTATTTATAAAAACAAGATACACCAGTCTAGCCTGTAAAAACTGACTCAATTGTGACCACATGCATTATAGAGCAACTGCCTGCATCATATCCCCAGGGTTTTGATTGATGGTCCACAAGCTCAATAATACCTCTGGCCAGGACAACAGTGACTTGAGGAATACTGTGATTTCTTTTGCAATCCAGAGTGTGAGCCCAGTTTTCACCAGAAAGCCTATTTATTCACCATGTTGCTGCTACTTCCATTAAATACATACATCCTAGGATTGCCAATAGGTTGCTTGGAAGTGATAAAATTGAAAATTCCACTTTTTGTAGTGCCTGGATGCAAGAAGAATATTGCTCTGTCTTCCTGATACATTGATTTTTAGAAAATAAATATGAAGAAAAACCATCTGGCTGTAGTTGAAACTTCTGAAATCTTTGGAATGTTGCTTTCCTATATGTGCACAATTTGTCTCTGATGGGTTCTCTTTGTAATTGCAGGGAAATTTGGATGTCTATTGCCTTAGCATTGAGCAATGAGTGTCTGAAATCATCAGTGCAGTGAGAAGCAAAAAAGCTGACAATATGATTGATCTGAAGAAAAAGTTTGGCTCCACTAAAAATAATGGTGACTTGAAAGAACATTTGTCTAAAGTAAGGAAATACATATGTGTGTAAGTACATCAGCACAAGAATAATACCCTGGTTAAGCATGATGAAGACTGCTTAAGTTAGTGCATTCCACCTGGGACACTGGTTGAGTGAAGAGCATGGTGGTCCATGACTAGACTCAGTTAAGGGCTACTGATTTGTCAGGCTGTCATATATCAGTCATCCTTGACTGTGTGTTTAAACTCCAAGTGCAGAAATTTTGGGTGAAACACAGCCCACAGACCCTGAATAGCTGCATGGATTTGAGTTGAATTCAGTTCTAAACTTAGGACTTCTGCTTTCAGTCTGTTCTGAGTGAAATGAATACCATGCTTTCTACATAGGTGAACATCAGCCAGGTCGAACTTTGATCTGAAGAACTGTAAATGGGAATTTATATTCTATCAGACGTATACATTGTCATGAATTGTCCTCTCTATTTTTGGGTGGAGGAGAGTGTCATGTTTCCGTGACACTGGTAAAAAAGCTCCTGATGGGAGTTTTAACTTCTTGTCATGCAAGCTGGTCACATAAAAGAATGGCGACAGGATCCTTTTTTCCACTTGGGGTTACTCAGAATCAAAAATACGTTCAGCTTTATGTTTGGAAAAAGTGCCCCCAAACCTGACATTCTGGGAGTTATAAACTAAAGCCTGGAATGTAATCTGCAACTTCCAGGAGTCCCTTGTCTAGCCAAACATATTCTCCCTCAGCAAAGCTCAATTTGTACTAAAATTATGGCAGTGAGTCAGTGAATAACAATGCAATCGAATTGATAAGGGCTAAATACTTTTGTCTAGAGCAAATATGCCTGCAGATCTCTCAAGCAGAGAAACTTGAGAAGCAGGATTTAAGTGTGATGCCAACAGAGTGAGAGAGAGGCTTTCAGCATCCCAAATAAACCCGGGGGAGAGGATCCCCATATGTAAAGGAGAAACCAGGGGAAATGGAGGAGGTCAGTGTGTGAGAAGGCTGGAGGGAGACTCCCACATCCTACTTGGGAAAGAACAGTGTGCAGAGGCAGTGAACAAGGGAAGTGGAGGATTCAGGTGCAATCAGAGGGCTATGGTTGGAGCAGAGTTATGGGAACTTGCTGGGCTGGTGCACACCATGGTCATGGGTGGTTACAGGGTGTTTCAGAAGACTCAGAGAAGTGAGAATTGCACTCGGTTCAAGGAATTCGTTCCCTGCACAGAGCTTGTGTATGAATGTGGAGATGTACTACTGAGCCAAGGGCAGAGGAGGGAGGAATGATAGTGATGATTAATGCCTGTGGTGGGGACTCTGTTACAGGCTGCCTGGTCAAGAAAATATATCCGATTAACCTGCCTATAGAGGGCGATGAAAAGTGTTTCTGATTTGAGGCCTTGGTGATTATGGAGGTTTTATCCATCTGGGAACCCACAGCACTGTGGAAGCCTAGGCAGTTCCTAGACAGCATTTGTGATAATAACCTAAAAGCAAATGCTAGAGGAGCCAACCACAATAAATTCCTCCTTCTGCTGCCCACAAACAGAGAAAAACTGGTGGTGAGTGTCATCTGAGGCTGCAGTGACTAAGAAATGATTTCACGAGAAGGTTGCATAAGCATGCTGCAGAGCTAGGACTTGGGACTGGAGGAGAGCAGACTGTAACTTATTTAGGGAATTGCTGGGCAGAATACCTGAGAAACAGCCAAGAGGGTAAAAGTGCTGGGGAAAGCTGGTTGATTTTTGAAGAAAACTTGAAGAGATTTCCAAAGCAGCTGCCCTGTTATGCAAGAAAGCCAGAGAGATTATCAGAAACTTGGTCTTGCTTGGCTTAGCTTTGAGCACAAACATGGTCAGGCAACAAAGGGAGGGTACCCGAGTTCAGTTCCATAGTGATGAAATTAGGAAGGCCAAAGCTTGACTGCCCATAGAACTAATGTGGATCACAAAGGGTAAGAAGGTGAGTTTGACATTGAATAGTAGAGCTTCTGTGCAGAGACACCACTGTCCAGGAGCCCTGGTGGTCCTCTGCAACCCTTGTTCCTATGATTCTTGCTTAATGAAATCATTTTCCTCTGCCTTAAAGACCAGTTTTCAGGAGGAAATCTGTTATTTTGAACAAAGGAGAAGAAAACATCATGACTACACTTTTCATAAGTCTACTATTTTTGTTTTTATTAAGGACATTGTAATTATGGTGAACCAGGTTACTGAATATGGTATGAACCAGAATCCCCATTTGCCATAATAGTATTTCTGACTATAAACATGGCTTCATTTCAAAGAGATCTACCTGCTTGCTGTTTTGGATTACATTCTTCCTTTTTTTTTTCCCCCTGTTTTTGGGCAGCGTTCACATTTCCTGTTTCCCTGGAGACAGAGCAATAGAAATTCATTGCCAAAGGCTGCACTGTTTCAAACTACAAAGCTCAAGCATTTGAAAATTAAAATGAAATACAAATAGCTGCATGCTTATACAATCACATTTACTTCCAAGCCACACATTTCTTCCTGGGGAAATAATCTTTGTGGGTCAACTCTTACTGATGTCTTCTTTAGCAGGAACAGCTGCAGGCTGATTTTTACACTAAAGAATCTGAAGTGTTGGATGCAAACCATTCAGCAGGCACAGCTCTCTGCAAAGCTTAGAGAAGCAGGTGGCATTTCCCTACCATTTCATCCATTAACAATTCTTCTTTTTTTTTTTTTTGGCAAAACTAATGGTCAGATTGGGCAGGTTCATGAATACTCAGCGAGACTACAGGACCTTATGGTAACTGCAGATTTTAAGTTAAAAATTGAAACTTTTTTTCTCCTCTATATTATGGGGATCTTTAAATGTTCAGAGCATGAAACAAATCCCTGATACCTGCTTGAAGCAACAGTCTAGAAAGTATGAGTAGCCTGTGCAATTCCTAATTCTCCTGTTCACTCAGAAGACTACATTGTATCAAAATAAACTACTTCACAGCTGACCAAAACATGTCAAAGAAGTCAGGCAGACATGAAGTGAAAATAAACTAGAGAGGCTGTTGACCTCAGACGTGACTGAGATTTTCTTCGTTTTGTTTTGTTTAAATTGGTATCTGTTTAAACAAAGCAGAACACAGCATGAGATTCATTAATTTAATTACAGACATACAGATGAAGCACAGAAATTACTAAATTAAACTAAAGTGAAGATGGATGGAAAGAAAAGTGCCTCGCTGCTTTAAATGGAGCTGATTAGAATAGAATAAACAGGTTATTGATTGTTATACAGGTTAATTAGCTGCATATGTTAAGCAAAGGAAAGGCAGAGTGGATATTTGTTAACACAGAGAGGAAACAAAATGGGCTTTGTGTGCATGTTCGACTTAAGCCCAAATAAAACTGGATGTGCATACACTTGGTTCAGCCTTAGCAGGGAGACACATTAAAATATTTTGTTAAACAGATCTGTCAAGATTAACTGAATTACTGCAAATATGTGGATTTAAATAAGACAAAAGAACTATCTTCACAGGAGTTGAAAGAAAAGTCTGAAAGTGAGAAAAATAAATGGTGAAAAGGCTTTTTAAAATTAGAAATTAGCTCATCTTGCTGAGACAGAGCTTTCTTGTGTCTGATTTTGGAACGATACTGAGGATTTAAGAACTTGTATTTCACTGTCCTCCACTCAAAGTACAGAGGATCATAGACCTTGCTTTTTTTCCAGTTTAAATGGCTTGAAAAAGAGGAAGCATTGCTAAATCTGTGCCTGACATAGCAATGTGCATATACATATTGATGTTTGTAGTTAAAACAAACAAAAGACCCTGCCCAGAAGGAAAACAGGCTTCATCACACACATTTTTACTTCAGAGATAATGAAGGAATAAACAAATCAGTAGATGGACAGGTCTTTCTAATGCATAAGAAAGATCAAGTTTTGGGTTGCTCTGAGGTTGTTTGTGCACAAACCCTTGAATTGTTGCCATGCGAATTTAAATAAAGATGTGCAGTTGTACCCATACGAAAGATTATCTTACATTTTCCCCTTTAGAGGGTCCCTCTTTTTCACACTGTTCTCTCCCCATTTTGCCTTTAAAATATCCAACTTTTATTAGAAAATAGGAACAATTACATTTCACTTTGATAAAAACCTCTGAGAGATCTACCTCTCAGCAAACCCATTGATATATAAAAGAGAGAAAATCACCACTCTCATCATTTTTACTGTTATGTACTTTCTGTTTACAGGAAGCTCTTCAAAACAAAAAACCCCTGAGTGTCTGAATGCTAAGACATTGGCAGAATAAGAAGTGAGTTCATTTCAGGGTCAACTCATGTCTATATGGAAAGCTCTTGTAAAATCTCAAGCAGACAGTGACAAGCTAGAGACAGCTACATAAACAGGTCTGAATTCAACAGGTCCTGATTCATCAGCACAAGTTGACTTCTCTTCATCTCACTTGCTTTAATGAGGATTTTGCCTGTTGTTACTCTAAGAGAAAAATGGATTCAAAACTAATCATGTAATACTTACTGAAGCTGGATGTGTATTTTATGTCCATCGGAGTGTTTTCACCACTGCAGGTAGAAAGAACTATGGAAAAAAAACAACAACTGTAGCATCTTGGATAAGGTTTGAGCCACATACCAAAATGACAGCTACTGACATTATATTTATATGTGCCATCAGCAGTGCTGGATATATTCTTCAGAAGAGGAAAAGACACTATTAATATTTTATTCTGCAAAGTTTAATGCTTTTTAAAAAAGTAAATTACAGATCCTGAGGCTATTAATCTTCCACCCAATCATTACATTTTAAGGAAACATTCAGGAATGTTGTCATTAAATCCAAAACAAATTAATTACATGATTTTTTTTTTTTTCCATTTGAACACTTTCATTGATATATTGCATGGCAAGCTCCATCTCACTTCTACAGATGGCTACACATGATAAAATGGCCCATTCCTCAAAGTCAAACCAAAAAGCACACCCTTCATCTGCAATATACTTAATGCCAAGCACCATGATTGCAGGGAACATAAGTCTTGTCAAGCCAACCTTATTTTGTTCCACTGAGAAGATTGCAAGTTAGATAGATAAACATTATGCTAGAGATGCAATACATATTTGGAAGGGTCTTGTAACGCTTGGGTTAGCAGTACATAACTTTAGTATTTTAAATTTTAGTATTACACAGTGTCAGTAAAGATGCTAAATGGATTGAAAGCCAAATTTTCTGACATATAAAAATTAATTAAATGAGGATAGTTTCTGATGGATTTTCACAGGGCTTGGCAGCAGAACTATCAGTGGGTAACACTTTTGTCAGTGGCTTGGAAATAAATATAAAATTATAGACTATATGACATATTTAGGGAGGAATGTTAGTGAATTTGATAAGGCACATTTAATGAGTAAGAATGTGGGCAGAGCAGGTGTGCAGAATCACGTAGATATCTCAGTAACTTGGTTATCCCTCCAAGACACATTGTAGTGCCTGTACAGATGAACAAGAAGAAAGCAGGACTTGCAGAGAAGAGGGTGAATGCACACTTGGACAGGACAGGTGGTGTAACAGACAGATGACTGGCAGTGTAATGTGATACAAGAAAGGATGGGTGCTGCAACCTTTTAGTTTCTAAAAAGAGAATAGTGCAGACTGATAGATTAAAAATGGGTTTGTAGCCCAACATACTGAATACTACTGCTGGTTCCAGGGTTTATAACTTAAAAAAAGATTAAGTGAGAGTGCAGGGAGTGGTTATGAAAATAGAGGGCTGCAGGAAATGCTCTCCAGCTGTGGGCCCTTAAAAGGCCCTATCAGTTTAGCCTATCTGAAAAAAAGAGCAACTGGCTTACAATCTACAGCTGTAAGGAGAGAATTGTTTGGGAATTTGTTGGGAGAGAATAGCAGGTATTAATGTGTTCTCAGACAAAGGTCTAACAGGAGGTGGTGCCTGATGTGAGACAAACTAAACATGGGAAATAAGAAACAATGTTTTCAAAATGTGATTAACTGTAGAAGTGACAGTAAGTCTATCTTCAAGTCAAGACTGGGTACTTTTCTGGGAAAAACAGCCAAACCAACTCACTCTTTCTAGTACAAGGGTAACTGAGGTAAATGTGATATTAAAAAGTCCCATCTGATGGCTCGCTTGCTACATTCAGAGCTTATCATTCTATGAAATGCCAGCCTTAGTAAGCCTTAAAAGAGCTCCCTATTGGAAAAAGCTGTGACTGCTTTTAGCTATTTGTGTTCATATTTTTCACCAGCATGGAGTTGTGTTTGGCTGATAAATTGTTTTTCCTCACTGACAGGCTGTCCATTTACTTCCAAAATACCCACTGCATCTGCCATCTTTCTAGCAGCTGGGGTTTTTTGTTGCTGGTTTTTAAATCCTAACATCAGCTTCTGGTTCATTCTCTTCTTCCTGATTTCTTTCCTTAGTACAGGTTGTGATGATGCTGTATACAAATAGCAGACAGTCCCAAAACCCTTGGCTGTACAGAAGGTTTTGACCTGATGTTTGGCTTGTAATACCATTGCATTCAACTGCAGTACAGATGCTAAAGCATAGCCATATTTACTGTCTGTCTCTACAAACCTTATATAAACAGAAATGTTTGAAAAAGTTGTGCTCATTATCCCCTCTCTTTCATTGTTTATGCATTGCTCTAAAAACAAGTTCCACATGCAGACCAGAGGCTGGCTGTGGAAAGCAAATTATAGCAGACTGAGGAAATTGGAAGCAACTGCCCTGTTGTTTATTTGAAAATGAATGAGTTCTAGACATTAATACAGTTTTGAGGCTTCTCTCTCTAGCAAGCAATGATGTAAATAAAACATTCTGTTCCCACTCCACCTTCCCTTCCCATTCTCACAACCCAGATTTTCTTTCGGATTTAGGTTTAACTGGAGTCCTTTCATAAGAACACAAGATAATCCGGATTTGTTTACTAACATTTCATTACCTCCAGAACCAAGCTGTGCAGGATTAGGTCTCTCTTCATTCAGCTCATCTGGACACAACATCTGAGGACTGGTCATCAAGGTATAAGAGGAAATCTCAAAAGGTGTATCTGGGAACTGAGGGATAGTAAATCTAAATCTGAAACTTTTATGATTGCATGTTGTAGAAACAAATGCTGTTGGAATTAGTACAGAGGAAGACACAAGAGCCAAAAAGAGACAAATACTCAGTGCTACCAAAGCTGCAAACACAGAGAAGGTGACTGACAAGATGGAAGAAAAACAGTAGAGAGTGAAATGCTTAAGCATGTAAGATGACAAAACTTCTGAAATATGCCATCTTCAACAAAGATGGGTACAAAAAAGAAGTCCAGCAGGTAAATTCAAAATACAGACTTGAAAAATAGAAACAATAGCATTTCTGGAGAAATCTCACAAATTTTAACATGATCTGACTGCATGTGAGTGTATCCCTCAAGTGTCTGAACCTCACAGAGCTGTAGCTTGCCAAGTGCTCTGGACCAGGGTCTTGCAGCAGGAGCGTTGGCACTGTTGGGCCCTGCCTGCTGGGGGCCTAGGATCATGTTCCACGTTTCAGTGGCATCTTGTGTTTCTGATATATCTTAGGACATTCCTGTTGAGCCTGAGACTGTATCTTTGCTCTAGAAAGCTATATCTTTGCTCATATTTCTTTGTCGGCAGTGCCTGTGGCTCTCATTACAACATTTCCCACACAAGGCTTTGCTACCTTGACACCAGCTGACAAATTGCTGGTTTTTTTCTTCATCTACAGTGCATTTGACATAAACCTTCTGCCCTTACCACTGTTTCCCAAATTTTGGACTACCAAGTGAGTGCATTGGGAAGGGAACTGTCTCAATCCCATCTGGCCACAGAAAGGGTTGTTTTCACTGAGCCCATGCCATCGTGGTGAACTGATATATTGAGCTTAAATCTGTTACTGCATTGCCAGTCATTGATTTAGTGTAACTTAATAACCAGATCCACTTTTAAGATTATCTTCCTGTAGAAGAGATTTAACTACTTCTAATTTTAAAAACTGCTTTGGCCAAGAAAGTAAAATCTCTGTGTTTAGCATAGCTGGAGGAGTGAGCTCTTGGCTGTGAAATGTGCAGTGATTCTTCTGTAGTATAGTCTGCAGACTAAACTGTTATTTGAAACCACTTGATAAGACTTTAACTAGATTAATCCATCTATTAACTGGCAACTTTGCTGCCATTAAAGTCTCCTTGCCCTTGTTTTCTTGGTCTAGAGAAACAAACAAACAAAAACTTTGTAAATGTATCCAAATGCCTCTCCTGTTAACCAACCGAAGTATAGTCTGTCTTCAGTCTTCTAAAGCATGGAGGTGAAAGCATTGGCTGTTTGTTTTCCAGAGTCAGGATGACAAACACCATTCTGCTGGGAATAATTTCACAGGCTGATGGCATTTCTTTTAACCAAAATCATGCCAGAAACTTTTACACAGCCAAAGCAGTTAGTGCAGACATGTAAGACCATTTATTTCATTGGTATCCATCTTTGATACGGCTCCCACTTTGCTTTGCAAAAGAACTCCTCAAGAGATGAGAGGTGTCAACATCTGATGAGGCTTTAGGAGAGCAGGAAGGAAAATGGCAACTGCAGCTGTGGAAGGTTTATTGTCACAGAACAGTCTCAGCTGTCACCTATGTGGTCATTAACACTAACAAACTCTATATCTAAACTTAGTAAATTAGAGTCTGTGGGAAGGGCTGTTGGTTTTATCATGTACTTTTGGCCTGAAAATGGAGGCAGGGTCTTGTCTAATTAGGGTTTCATGACACTATTTGTGCTATATTTTGCTTTCAGAGTTATTGATATGTTTAGCAAAGCCATAATTATGGGTAATTTCCATCAACAAGAAGGGATGGCCTCTTATTCACGAGAGTGCACAGGGCAACATCATCTTTTCCTTTAAATCTAGGCCCCTGCTTTGAGGCAGAGCTGTCAGATGATGAATTTTTGCTGCTGCTTTTAATCCTTTTACTATCTTTTAGATAAGAAGACAGTTAACCCAAGAGTGCAGTTTAAAACTGGAGGCTTTCCAGCAACTTGATGAAGTGCAGTGTCAAGTTTATGGCCTGGAAGCTGCAGTTTCCCAGAGGAATGTGAGTGAGTGCAGGTAAGGATGGGTTGTGTTGTAACCTGCTTTCTTAAGGAAGTTTTATGAGCTATGTGTCCATGTCTCTAAACCCCTCCTTAACCTTTCAAGCAATAGGCATCTTAGGCTAAATATGAAAGAGGAGAAGACCTCCTCTGTAATGAAAGAACTTTGGAAGAAGAGAAAGAGATAAAACAGTCTTGAGGAAAACTCAGACAACTCAAAAGCTGTCTTATTACAGTTGCTCAAGCAGCACAAGAAACACTGACTCCCAGGTTAATAACTTTAATCCATAACTTGCGTTGTCTTTTGTTTTGTAGGGGTAGCTTGGGAAATATGAGGGGAGCTTCATTTAGGGGGAGGAGACAATTAGGAAACAAAGAATCTCAAGTGGTAGGAAACCAGGCTTCATCAGTGGCTCTGGTGTTGAAACAGCTTACTTATAAATTGTGTGGGGCAGCCAAACGAGACTGTAACCTTATAATTCAATTAGATATGTGCCTATGATTGCTGGTACCTTTAGCAGCTCTTAAAACACCAGTGAGAGCTTTCTAGCTCTTAACTGAACTAACATAGAATTTAAACTTTTAACAAAAATCTTTCCTCTCAACTGTTTCTTAGGTAACTTTTTAATGTAATGCTTCTGTAATTCATGTAGCTTAAAAAGCTTGATTACGGATTGTTGCTTTTCTCTGTGGTATCAAAATCCTACTGTCAGTCTGACAAACTCAGGTAAAAAAGTTGATGGTGATTCCTAAGTTCCTGGTATATTGAGTAAACAGGAAGAACTCCAATGAGATCTTTCATGGTGCATTTCTGTGCCATGAAGAATATAAAGCACTACACATTTAATTACAGTTGCCTTCTGCAAGAAAATGTTAGCTGTTGCTGCCAAAGGAAACAGAGATGCTTATTAGCACACTGCTGAAGAAAAGACATGAAATAAATGTGTGGAAATAAACAGGGGAGGTATCTTTAATTAATACATAAATATACTTGGTTTGCCTGCCTTTAAACCAATCAAGCTCAAGGGAAAAGTTGGTGCAAAACATAAATCACAATGATACAACTGAGCTCAAGGAAAAGAGCTGCAACAGAAAGGAGATTTTTTTTTTTTTCCCCTGCAGTGAGTTACCATTGTTAAACATGATGCAGAGCTGGAAAAATTGGCTGAAGAGCCGGGATTTCTGGACATTCAATGAAGGATCTCTCTTACAACTCTGCAGTGTATTGTAGCTACCTCTTTTACTTGTGATGGCTTTTATTCCTGTATTGGTAATAGCAGATTGATGTTGTAAGGTTTCATGATGGGTTTATTTTTTTTTCCCCTTCAAAACAGTAGGAGGAAGACTGCAGAGTTGTTGTCCCACAATACAAGCAGTTGTTTTTCAGGTAATAAGTCAATATTAAATTGCTATCATTTTTGATGCATTAATATTAGTACTTCTCATAAGGCAATCCAGACTTGCATTATGTAAAAACCTGTCTTTTCTATTAATGCAAGTTGCACTCTGTCACTAAGCTGACTTCATACCTACAGAGTTTGGCCAGACTTCTTGCAAAGGAGTGGCAACTCTTACTTGCAATAGCCCTGTTTCGACAGTAATGGTGAATGTGTTTTTGGAACAGGTCGTGTCAGCTCCAAGAATTCCCCACAAAGACTAAGACTTCAGCCACTTTGTAAGAACAATGTGTAGATGAGCAGTTTGAACCGTGTCCTCTAGCTTATTCTCCATTCCTTCTCCACCATCTTCCTCTTCGTCCCTCTCAAAGGCACTGAGCCAAGGCCTGTCTCACTTATGCAAAACAGTTGCTGCACTTCCTTCTGGGTTTACGTGGTGCTTGTGTAGCCAGTTCCTTCTAGCCCCTGCTTCAGGATGCATGGGTGCTGGATGCAGTCTGACTGGACTGTTTAGTTCTGCATTCTGGGCAGCTGCTCTCCTGCTGCATCAAGGCCAGAGTCCCTTGGACATGCACCCTGAAATCATGCCAGAAACAGCTAACCAGTATGGTCTGAAACATCTTAGATCATACCTGAGAAGGAGGATGAACACTGTCTCAATTAACAAGTGCAGGATTACAGCTACACAGCAAAAATAACCTCACCTTTTTTACCTGAAGCTAGTGGGGATGGTTACCATAAGGTTAACAAGTGGCATAGAAACACCACATTGTACATAGATACAAATCAGGTTTAAATCACATTATGGCCAATAGCAAGCACAGCATTTGATTCAATGGGGCTTTTTCTAGTGGGTCCACCTCTGCTTTTCAGAAATCTACAGAGATGAAGACTAGAATTCAGTAGGGAATTTAGTGTCACTGGGAACAAATTATTAACACCCACCCTTTTTAATCTTGGCTTTTGACAGGACCAGGACAGAGTTGTGGGGAAAACAGTCACATATAACCAAGTAGACTTGGGGCAGCAAGAATTTTCAGTTTCACCGAGATGTCTCCTGGTGGAGGAATGAATGCTGATACACTCATTACTATGAATTAGAAGGGTGTGGGGTGAGCCAAAAAAATGGCATAGTTGCAAATATTTTTTGCAAGCAATTGCAACTATCTGCAAATAGTTCTTGTTCTACTTCGTGTCAAGGTCATCCATGAACCACTTTTCCCAAACTAAGCAATCTATTACTCTGTTAGTACTATGCTGAGTTGGTTTGGGTTTGTTTGGGCTTTTTTTTTTTCACTCTAACATTCTGCTTAGAGGCCAGAAATGACACAGCTTTTGCTTTTACTTGAGTTCTGTTTTAACTCTGTGTTGTTGGCAACACTCCAGGTTCTGCAACTCAGGTCCAAAGTAACAAGCTTTCAGCATCCATTCATCATGGTGATCACTAGCAGCATCTTTTGAATTTTGATGGAAGAAACAGTAACAGAACAGCAGGAAACACTACCAAGACCAAAGTAAGCAATGGTGGCATTGGTAATAAGCTGATACGGTTGCAAAATGAGCAACTTTGCAAGCTGTGATTTGTGTATAGACCCAGCTGGGTTTCATCTGGACAGTAAGTCAAGTCCTGTTGAAGATTTATCTTTAAAAGCAAAAGGACAGATACATGTGGCAAACAGGAGAGAAAAAAAAGGTTTCAAATATTCAAAAAACTGACTAAAGGGGCAGGAGGGATGTATTTAGTTATCAATAGTCCAGGAAAGATTTATTATTTCTTTTAGCACCATGCTATGGCTGGTAACTTTTTTTATATGTTACTTATACTTTCAGGTCCCTAGTGGATAGAAGGAGAAAATGGGAGACAGGCTATTGCCATATCTAAATGACAAGTCTTCTACTGTCTTCATGAAGCTACAGAAAAAAAAGACTGGTCCAGACCTAAGCCTAAATGCCTTTTTAACCAGTCCAGGGCGTTTTAGAAAACACCACCGAACTGGCAATCTTGGAAGTATGAGAAGAACAATTTATACAGAAATCAAAGAGCCAGTAGTACTCCAGTGCTATGAATACGTGCTTCAGTGCATTTGGATGCAGTGTTACATACCACCTCGTCAGTTATCTGCTAAGCCATTTTAGGCACTAAGTGACTGCCACAGCTTAATGCTGGGCCAGCATGAAATAGCTGTCACCTGCCAGCACAACCAACAGATGCTCTCTATTAATCCCCCTCCCTGATAGATAAAGGAGAGAGAATAAGAGAAAGAGACTTACAGGTTGGAAACTAAACTATGCAGCTCTAATGAAACAGTAATGATGAAAAAGGAAAAAATTATTAAACATCCAAATACACACAGGAGCAGTATCATGTTCCTCCTCCCTTCCCCTCAATAACGCTCATGTCACTAACAAGGCTGCAGAGGGGGCCTTGGAAAAGTCCCAGGATGGGCTCCTAGGGTCGGCTGCAGATGAGAGCTGGAGACAGGAGCACATGGATTCCAGGATCGCAGGGATCAATACCACAGGGAGACAAACAAACAGAATCCTCCCAGGACAACAGGAAGGGGCTTGACCCATGTGATCCCTCAAATTTATACTGAGTATGACATGTATGGGATGGAATACTCTGGTCAATTTTAGTCACCTATCTTCCTGAAAGGAGGGCTGCAAGTGTGACTCCTTTATTTCCTTTCTCTTTCCAGAGCACAAGATGTACCTCAGAATGGAGCAGTGCCCTTGGTTACATAACATTCTCCAGCCAGAACTATAAACTTTGAGCCTTACCGGTCCAAGAAGCAAACACTGACCCAGAAGCTTGCTGTCATTTTCATCAGGTACAGCTACTTAGAAGAGACTTAGAACTCTGTTTTGTAATTTTTGTAAGACTTAATTTTCTGTCTTGTAATTTTTCTTTTAGCTATCCTGGCCCAAACCAGGACAGTTGTGCAGATCCTCCTCCTGAGCAAATGCAGCACTGGATGTCCTCCCTTCACAGAGAGTGCAGCACAGTACAGGAAGGCAAAGGCAACAGTCAAAACTAAAAGTCTTTCTTTTATTGTAGTAACTTTGGAACATGGTGGTGCAAAGCATAGCCAAGTGTTTACAGCAAAACCTCTGGTGATTGGGCCTTTTTTTTGTTGTTTTTTATTTTAAAACTGCTTTCCTATTGCAATTCTTCACTGCTACATCCTGCCCAGTGCAGTGCTCACCCCCAGAGGTTGCTGCCTGTACACTGAAGCTTTCCTGCCTGTATAAAGATGACTCATCAGAACTGTCATCATCTCTACCTATCCTAGCACCTTCTCCTTTCCAGGGGGAGGGAAGAGCAGCTCCTTGCACAATGCTACCCTAACTAGATGAAAACATTAAAAAAAAAAAAAATCCACCTAAATTTATCTGCATCTCTCTTGCATGGAAAAAAGCTTGCTTTTATATAATCTAGCCAGTAAAGCACTCAAAGTTGTCTTTCAGAGATGTGTCGCTTTGTATTGCAGCTTTTGACGAGTTAGAATATGAACCTGTGTGCCTTTGGCATCACCTACATTGCTGGATGCTTGTCAGCATGAGCGATCAAATACCTCAATGAACTTTTCATAAAAAAGACCTATAATTACATTCAGGAAATCCATAACAGCACTGCATTGGTTAAGCACTGAGCAAAGAAGCTAACTTCTGTTAGAAAAGCTGAGAATTTAGAAACAGGATTCCTAGAATAAGGAATCCTGGCATCCTTCATGAATGAAATAAAGCTTGTTTCAGTAAAGTTTCCTGCTACATCAAAACAAGTCAATATGCTCAGAACGTGGTAGAATCAGTTAACAGATGACAATAGTTCCTTTGAAGGTATGCCTTAAATGAATGACAAGGTGACTGATAATTATCCAAGGTCAGCTGTCACCAGAGAAGCCATCAAATGTGATTCTAGCACATTCCAGCAACCAGATGCCAATTTGGAAGCAGAACAGCATCATCCCTATGACGCACTTGTGTGCCACTGCAGCAGTAAAAAGGAAAGGCCTGTCTCAGGCTAATTACAGCTTCTTGATAAAAGACTTCAAGTATTACACAGCTTAATACAGCAAAATTCAAAGATTATTTTTTTATGCAATACATAAGCGATGCAATACATAAGATTACCTTCAAAGAAAACTAGTAACACAAGACTCGTATTAGCAGGATAAACGATTGTGAGCAGACTCGCAGTGCTGCACTGTGTAACAAAAACCTGATTCAGTCCTCAACTGTGCAAGTTAAATGGATGAGTTTCTCCAAGGCACAGCAATTTTAAAGATATCATGGAAGCTTTAGTCTTCCTCCATTTCCACGCAGCCTTTCCAGAAACCCTACTGAAGTTTTTTCAATTTCCCGTAATACGAGAAAGTTATGTCAAACTACCCAGCAACACATTCACACTTCATTACCCACAAAAGCACCAAGGTCAAGATGTGAAACCACTGAGATTACTTCACTCAGAGCTGGTTATCAGTTCAGTCAGTCTGTGACTACAGAATTGCACACCCTCTGTTCTGCACACTGGCAGTTACTGCCTAGCTAATATTCTCTTTTTTCCTCACTCAATCAGGGAAGAAATAAGGCTCAGAGCAATACATTTTTCATGAAGGTCAAAGAGCTTAATGTGAAAAGATGCTACAATTATTAGCAGCCTGCCTGGAACCACAGACTGCAGTCCCTCTTCCACCTTATAGGCTGACATCCAGCATTATGAACTTTGCTGTTGTAAAGAAAAGCATTAAACCTCACAGGTTGTGGCAAGTGGAACACTTAATAAATGCATTGCTGCTCTTTGGCTTTAAGGGGAACACGGGGTTAAACTAACATGGAAAACATCACCTAAATGAGAATTCCTTTGGTGATGATTCTAAATCTGAATAGTACTGTTGCACACAGCAAATGAAAAATTAGTGCTTTGTTTAGGAGAGCTAACTTGGATCTTCAAACTTTTCATTCTCTTTCTTTCCCTACAGCATTTCTCAATTTCTATGGAAAACAGCTCTTACCTCCAGAAAGTCAGCAGACAGGCCCGTCTGGGATGGCTCACGTTAGAAGAAAGTTTACAAGTAAATTTCCATTCAACAGATTTTATTTATCAATTTGGTTTTGCAATTACAACTGTTTCAGTTTTCTTCCACTGAAGACAAAATAAAAACTTTTACAGCAACACTTGCAGAGAACATTCATAAGATAACAGCTTGATATTTGCACAAGTTGGCTTCAAGAAGAAGCCAGATAACTTGAAGAGTCACTACAGTTCAGTGCCTAAAATTGGTTTAGGGGAAAATACAACTACAGATCTATGAGCTACCTTCACTTCAAAACACAAGGCTGAGAAAAAAATACAAGTTGATACTTCAAGTTTTTTCCTGGTACACAGCACAGATCAGCTGATACTGCCATTTTACAAAGGAGTAACTACTTTCTATAGTGAGGCAGCCAACCATATGGTGAAGATGTATAACCCAGCCTGGCCTCCCTCCCCCAGAAACAACTGGAAGGGAAACAACCCGAGCCACAGCTCTCAACTGTGTCTTACACCTTGCGGGCAAGGCTAAGGAGCAAGCAGTGCGCGGTGCAGGCCTTCCAGCACATGGCTAAATTGATACAGTATACAAGCTAGAGTTTTTCAGATTGGCATCTGTTGTATCTCAGAGATCCTGGGTTTCCTAAAGTCTTCAAAAGTAGCAATTGCTGGCACCAAGAAAAATTTCGTAACTAAGGCAAGGTATCCCTTTTAAACAAAATTTGAGGCAAAAGATTAAGCAACTTTAAGGCACTTTCAAAATTATTTTTTGTTTGCTTTACCAGCATACTTTAATCAGCAACCTAAATCTGGATCAGTGTATCTCATGAATAAACATTTTAGCAACATTTTACAGATCAACTTTTTCGTGGCAAGGTCTCCCATGCTATGAAGTGTTCTGTAGCAGTTTTGTGCAAATTTTCCAAAACATAGCCCTTCGAGGCAAAAATTAAAAAAAAAACCCCAAAACCTAGGCAAAGCTTGCTTTGCTGAGCTGAAGGAGAAATGACACAATTTAGAAGAGTTTTTTGCTCACTTCAAAGCACAGATACAAGCCCATGGATATATTTTTAAACAAATAAATGGAGTTAAACCGTTCTGAGATAGAGAAAGGACAGATTAAGTGACTTCACAATGAGGCCAAGGATATACCATCTAACCTACACACACACACTGTTGCTGGAAAATGGCTGCTCACTCTGCTGTTTTAATTAACCTGAGCTGATTGTCTTAGTTTTGTTTAGAAAACCAAAAGCTAACGAACTCAAAGATACAGTACCTGCAACTTCTGAATTTTGTAGCAATTTGAGTTTTCTATGCAGCACGAGAGAAACAATGCCATTCAAACTAGAAGAACACAAGAAAGCAATGCTGTGCACTTAGAAGTTTCTCACTGAAGTGCACTCAATTTGCTTCATATTTGAGGTCCACTGCCATGACTATTATCTGAATTAATACTATAATTTTGTATTGGGTGCCAAATTCCATTCAAGTCAAAGACAGTACGACTGGAAATTTATCCTATAACCAATGATCAAAGGGTATAATCAAAAAGCTACGTATGATATGCTACAGCCATCATTTGATTTTCACTTTTATTTCCATTTTTCCTGTGTGTTTATTGTCACAGGTGCTCAAGTCAATCTACAATGGAGATGACATACCTTTGATAATCAGATCACATGGCTGATCCTACCAAGGAAAAGAAAAAAACCAAACCACCACTACTTGGCTGAACAGATTTCCTTAACCATTTCGCTGCAGGGTAACATAAACTTAATGCCAGGAAGCAGGCAAAAAGAAACAAACAGGTGCAGACCTGGCAGCCCCAGGACTACAGCAATCCTGACTAGGATCAAATCAGCAGATCCTCTGAACCATCCTTAATTGCTTCTTCAGCAAGCAGACATGCAGTAAAGAGGGGAAAGAAAAGAAAAAAAGATATTAAAAAAAAGCCACAAACTAAAAACCCAAAAAAGCAACAAACTCCTGAAATTAATTGCAAGAAGTTTAAGAACCATTTGAATAAGAAAAGCCTCAGGACTTCCCAAACAACAGTATTTCAAGTATAAATGTTAAGTTCTAGCCTTTTTATATTGGGAGTGAACTGAATTTTATCATTAGTTTTATGGTTGGTGTTTGCAGGCCAAAACAGAAAGGTAAGAACTTAAAGCTATTTATAGACAGACTTTACTGTACCATGCTCCATCACCCTCATAAAAGGTAAAGAAAGGACAGTTATTTAGTGTAAAAAAAAAATTTAAATTGGAATGCTGAAATCACATGTATTCCACTACATTATATAAAGCTAGTATTTATGTTTTATTTATATTTGAGATAGGCAGGATGCTTTTGCAGTCTACCAATTTTTAGTCTTTTAAGGCACTAATCTTCATTTCTCCTTTAGAATTATTACCCCTGCATCCCCTCTCCACCCACAATATAATCAGAAAGGGCATAGGATTTCTGTTTGGAATGCAGAATTTCACCAGGCAACCTTTATTCTCATGTAAAAAAAAAAAAAATGGGTTATGTTATTTTGTTAAGACATTATCTCTTTCTATAATTTTGTTTACCTTTTTAGCAGCACACTGTAAGAGCCACAAGCTAGTACAAATGGTATTTCACTCCCTGAAGTCATTGACCAATAATTCACATCTTGATAAGACTGAAGGGATACTGTATAAAATGTTGATTAAATTAGCCTTCACAATAAGTCATCATGAGATTGTCTACTCAAGACAGTGTTGCCACTGAATAAGAATCTCTGAACTTCTACATTTGGCATATGAAAGAAAAAAAAAAGTCCCACAGCAGCAGCCGCTAAAGAAAGTAAGACAGCCATTAGAACCCATGCAGCATATTGCAAGTCATCCTGTTGCAGATTGATATCACTTCTTGCCAAGTACAAGGTTGAAAAAATATTCTTTTAAAGTCTTCTTTTAGAGATTTAAAGGACATTATGAACTGCTGTCTTCCATGAGCAACAGAAAATATTTTGGTTCAGTTAACTACAGGTGTTGGGCTACTAGTCCATTATAAAGTGGCAGGTCCTAAAGCGTGTGATAATTTCGGTCTTTCGACTTGCAGAATTTGTACAGGAAGAAAACGACAGCCTGCAGACCCAGAACAAGGACAATTCCACCTATGAAACTTGCAGCATCAAACGTAGATTTGCGTTGAAAAGGTGCAGGAGTCACAGTAGCATTTGTACCTGTTGAACACCACAGTAAAGTCTGTAAATGCACAATGCTCACAACCATTTTACATATTTTAGTACTGGCTGCCTTGTATTATGATTACTCAAAACATTCTAACATCAGTAAGAAAAGAAAAACTAATCAAAAGTAAAGACACGTCAGCAGCAGCACAGAGATTAGTGATACTGAAATTCTGATTAAATACGTTTGTACAAGGCTTGAGCTACTTACAGCCAAACTGCTCTGGACCCCAATACTAAGCAAGTCCCAATGGGATTTTATTTTGCACTTCAAAAAGCCAAAGCTTCCCTCTTTCACATAGAAGTATATTATTGATATGCTCACACTCAAAACACATTTTCCAGTCTCTGCTCTTTGCTCCAGTTTTTCGCTTAAATTATTCCATCTACTTTACTCCAAGCGTTATGGTTAAAGAAATCAGCTGAAGTAACAGCCATTTGCTATAATGAGCTTTTCATAAAACAGGATAATCAGCATTGATGCTGAAATAAAATACTGCAGTTTATTCCCATCACTGTAGCCTGATTTTTAATAGGCATCCCATTATTACGCTGCAAGCGTAAAACAACATATCACCTCCCAGAGATAAGTGAATTAACAAGTGACTTCCAGCCACACTGGTAAAAGCAGCCATCTGATTTCATTTGCCAAAAATGTTTCACATTTTTAATATCACCAACTAGTTCTGTTTCCCATACCTTGCTACATAGATACATCACCTGAACAAAAAAGTTAGCCTGTTGGAAGTGACAACAGCAGATGTACTAATACTACTTTAATGTTGCCATTTAAGTCTTTCAAGATAATGATTTTTAAGCAACACTAATTTCTATTTATTTTATGTTTAAATTATGCACATAGTAGCAGTTACCTGGAATACTGGTTGTTCTGGTAGCAGAAGTAGTGGCATTTGTAGGTAGAGGAGCATGTGTAGTTACAGTGGTGATGTTAGCTGTATGAGAGAAGACATTATGTACACACCATAAGCTTCAGAAAAAAGCCTGCAAGCACTTACATTCTCATTTAAATTATTTGGCTTCTTTTGCTTAAACAAGGATAAGCTGGGGGTTGGAAGGGACCTCTAGTGATCAACAAGTCCAAGCCCCTCTAAAGAAGGTTCACCTACAGCATGTTGCACAGGATCACATCCTGCAGGTTTTGAGTATCTCCAGACCAGGAGATTCTACCACCTCTCTGTACAAACTCTCCTTGACCTCAGACTGTTATCCCCCACAACTTCCATGTTCAACTGCATGGCACTAAGCCAAGTTTCTGCAATAAAGACTATTCTTCTTAAATTGCATATTTCAAGGGTCTCCACAAGCTAGATAGTGATTCTTCATTCAGACAAAATCACCTTTCTTTCAAGCAATAATATAAATGCCGTTATTTGACCAAGATTCAAGACAGCAGCTTCAAGACGACTGGGAATCTGCATCAAAGTAAAGGATTACAATTAAACAGCCCTTATGATCAGTTAGTATTTATTGTAGTAAAATAGTACTTAATGCAATATCTCTAGAAAGGAGACAAACTCAGTGAACCTCATCATTGGAATGAGCAAACACCTATAGCTAGACTGTCTCCTAAGAGCTCTTCCATTATCAAGCCAGAATACTGAGTCTCTGATCACTCCCTTCCTCACCCCCAAGTTTAGTAATACTAAAAATGAAGCAGTATTCCACTGTGTGCCTGGGACAACTGCCAACATTTGAGGTTTTTTTAAAGTTACATGTCACTCTACTGTACATCAGGCTGTTCCGAGCCTAATCAAGTATCAACTCCAAACTCCTTTAAGCAGCACATTCTTTCAAAGATGAGATTTTTAAAAAAATTTGTTTTATTCATTATAATGGATTTTTATATTTTTAATATCTATCATAAATATATTTATAAATTATTTATAAATTTTATATATTTTTATATCAAACTCACAAGTGGAAATTACTAATTTAATTCAAACAACTACCACTCAGCCAATCCTTAATTATATTGTCAAGAAGCATTTTCTCTGCTTTGTAAAACCCACTTCTTCCAAACCTGGGAACCATCTATATATTCCATATATCAGCTGCTTAGTAGTCATGCTACTACAGGAATCTGTGGAAAAAAGCCTTTATCTTCTTTTTTTTTTTAAATTTATTAATTAATACAGGGATTCTGTATTACCTATAGCAGTATGAGCTGTGGTAGCATTGGAAGATGCTGTGGTGGTAGCATTGGAAGGCGGCGTGGTGGTAGCATTGGAAGGCGATGCTGTGGTGGTGACATTGGAAGGTGACGTTGTGGTAGCATTGGAAGGCGACGCCGGGGTGGTGGCATTAGAAGGTGACACCGGGGTGGTGGCATTAGAAGGTGACGCTGGGGTGGTGGCATTGGAAGGTGAATCAACTGTAGAGGCCATGAAATAAAAATAGATTAATGGCAGTATTTAACTTAAAAAAAAAAAACCAAAATAAACTACCAAAAATCCCAAATCAACCAACCAACCAAACAAAACCCGAAACAAACAAACAAACAAAAAAACCCCAATACAACAAAACAAAACCAAAACTGAACAGCAGCAGACTGAGTTTTAGGGAATTCATATAGCACCAAGTTCTATTGTAGTTTTGTTCTGAAATTACAAACCAGTTAAATGTTCAAGTCACCACACTAACAGTTGGGCAAACGAATACCTGCAAAACCTTGCCACAGGCAGGCCAATCAAGCCAGCGTTCAACTGATAACTCAAGATTCTTCAAAGCAAATAGAAAGAAGAGTCCTATTGTACAAACTGTGCAAGCTTTGTACCTACTTTTCTACTGTATTCTGCACTGCTTCCCAACCTCACTGCAACTAAAATTGAACCTCACCTACCAAGTTCAACTAGAAATCAGAGCTGTTAAGACAGTTGGAGCAGTAAAGCATCCTCAAGAATTTGAAAGTTTAGCTAAAGCTTTCTCTTCTGAGCTGTTACTGGTTGTTGGTGCTCTCAGCTTCAGCACCTGCTGTAAAGAAACCTCTGAAGCCAACTGCAACTTACTGTATTAACCAAGTTAATCACACATTGACAGTTTATCTAAACTGTTGCTCAAGCATACACTGATACATACCAAGTTGCCTGCTGAAATACTACTTATGTCCAGAGGCCTTTAAGGCTCAGGATCATTTAAATGCATTTATTTACATCTTGAAACAACTCAGCATGTTGGAAAACCAGAACTGACTTTCTATAGTTGCAAGCTAGATATATCAGAATCTGCATTCTGGCAGGTCCCATTTGCATCAAGTCAGTTTAGGTCCACCTTAATGTTTTTCCCCATTAATACCTGCATGCAGTGCTAAGCCATGACACTGTAAGAGTTGATAAAATATACAGATTGTTCTCATGCCAGCCCAAGGTGAAAAATTTTCTTGAATATGTAGAAAGCTAAAGCACAATCACTTGATAATGTCACTGAAAGGTTAGTAGGAACAGACTGTAGCAATCCTACCCTTAGATATAAAACAAGCTCCCTTGGAAATCACTGAAAAAAAGGTACTTTTAATGCTCCCAATTAAGAGAATATTGAATATACAACTATAGAATATACAACTTCAGAAATAACCCTGAAGTCCAAGCCAAGCAGAATTACTTCTTATGGGCTGCCACCCTCACCACAAGATAGGCCACAGCAGTGTAGAAGCTTTCTCTCTGTTGGTGTGAGCCAGTCTCCTCAACAGTACTGTTGAACTCTAGAGAATTAAGAATTTTTATTTGCTACTCTAGATCTTAAAACCAGAAAATTCTATTTTGGAGTCCATTTCTTGTCAGCTTTTAGAACAATTAAATTGGGGAGCTTTTGCAAAAGTGATTGAAGCCTTAAAGTATTCACAGCCTGAAAATCTGCTTTGCGCAGAAAGCAGATATTAATGAAAAGACTGAAGCAGATACATAACTGAGTATGTTCCTAGCATGAAGGATTCACCTTACCCAGGCCTACAATCCAGCCCCTACATGTAAGGACTGAATAAAGAGCTCTGCTAGTGGACGGTTTGTAATTTTTACCTATTTACTGCATCTCAGATGATACAATGGACTTAGCAGGTGAAATTTTTTATTGAATATGAAGCTATCATGAGGATGCTGACATGTTTCTTAGGATATGCTATATCTAACTGGAAACATTACTTCTTTTACTGTAAGAAACCAAGGCAGTAGCCAGACATACGTTGGAAGCAAAGTGTAAGTATGTAAATAAGTCCTCTGCTTCCAATGTAAGCCTATAATAGGAGATACTAAAATACAGAAATTCATTGCACATTCAGTTAACTGTCAGTCTATTTATATTTTGATCACAGCATAAAGCAGCAACCTAAACAGTCCAATATTTTTTTGTCAGTCTCAATCAAACATAGTTACCTTAAAACCACAATTACAAGTCATCCACTACCTGGCTCAAATAAAATCTCCCAATCTATAATTTTACTGCACTAGATTTAATTAAGACTTACTCATACAGGCATCATACTCAGAAAACCCACATACAACCCACAGCTCCTTACATCACGTAATCTCCAGCACATTTCACATCATATCCACCTACTCCAGGCACCTTTGGATGACCTATCACTTCCCCCCTGTGAAGGGAACCTGCTATTCACTTAACTTTGGCAACCCACACAGTAAATTTACATTTCAAGATAACAACTACAAACGCATTAATTAAATTCAGTATTCTGGTAATCTGAATTAAGCCTGAATCCAGCTGGCCTTCCTTTTGAAGGATCAGGCTAGAAATACTGGGGCTATTTCTTCACTTTCAAGAAACAGTAGAAGATTTGAATAGACCTTTGTTGGTTTGCATCAGTGAGGTTTGCAACAGACTTGCTCTGTTCCCTTCAGAACTAAAGCACCTAAACCACTTCAGGAGATACATGACAGTTTCTGGACACCAGATTTCAGAAAAAAAAATAAATAAAAAAAATAAAAAAAAAGGTAATTTATTATTTTGGCTATACCTCTGAAGGCAGATCACAGCATGCACGACACTCACATCTGACTAACAAACAATGTTCACTTTTGTAAATTCCTCACTGGTCCATAGAACATTTAGCACAGTGCATCTGTGGAGACAGGGACAGCCAGTGCAACCAGCTAAAAGTCCTAGTGCACCTGCTATTAAGTTTATTTTCATAACACCTTTCCCAGACTAGCATGGAGGAGGAACAGATGTGCAAGAGTAAAGGATCAGGAGCAAAAGGTTTCAACAATCGACTCTTAATTTCAGAATCAGCAGCAGAGTGTCAGTTCTCCCAGTGCTACTTCTGCTGTGAAAGGCTCTCTTAGGGTTCTTCTGTAGGCTGGCAGCAAGAACCCCAGCTCTCCCCACCAGCAAATGCCTGCTCCACACTGAAAAAAAAATGACTCTGGTACCATGAATTCGTCTCTTAAGGACAGATAAGCTTACATTTACTCCCCTGCCTATTGTACTGGCTCTTACACAGGGTAAATTCGGATAGTCCCCTTAGGCTTTTGGGGAAATAAGGAAACACTAACACAAGTCTGTCCTGCTGGACCAACACTGCCCTCTCCCGCTGCACCGGAGAGGTTGTTAACATTTGACTTATTAGCAGTCCTCAAGCAGTTCTCGGTTTCGATAAGGTGCCCGATACTGGCCTACATCACGCCGTCGGTGGAAGGGCTGAAGAGGAAATCTAGAAGAACCGAAGCAAAGGTTACAGGACAAGCTTCACACTTAACTGCACCCAGCGCCATGATGCAATGAGGCCAGAGAACATTAAAGTACTTCCAGCACAACTTCCTTCCTCAGCTTTTTGGGGCACACGGCAAAATTTTGTGGTTGCTAGCCACGTAAACACGTCAGCAAATAGCCAGAGAAAGGAGACAAAGCCAGAGGACGAATAACGAGCCGAACACCAGGATAACGAACAAGCCGGCAGCAGCGAGAGAACAAAGCTGCTTACATAAGTAACTCCGGCAATTTGATCTGTACCAAGCTGGCAAGGAACAAGCATGCCGCCAACATCTCGGTGGACACAAAGCCACCCCCTAAGCGTTTGCTGCATACGAAGAGGGGTACCGGGGGTGGTGCCGAACCCTCCGCGCTAACGGGTTTCACACCGCCCACGTTCAAATACACCCCAGCGAGGGGAAAAACGACAGCGGGAAGAACGGAGCCACGAGTGAAGTGGGCAAAACGCCTGGCGGGCTGCGGCCGAGGCGCTGGGTGGGGAAAGGGTAGCAGCCGAGCTTTGAGGGAGAGCAGGGCGGCTCCCCCCAGCCGGGCGGCCGGTAACCACGGTGCTGCCCTCCCCCCTACTTCCCGACTCCCGGACGAGGGTCGGCTGCCCACCC
>JAAWXA010000001.1:53992260-54093384 GCA_038090715.1 Florisuga fusca | reverse complement strand
CGGGGCCGGGGCCGGGGCTCGGCGGGTTCCTCCTTCCCCCTGCGAGCGCTGTCTGGGAGGGGTGGTGGTGGTGTCTCTCTGTGGCTCCTCCACAGAGGTGGGTGAACGACCGCTTGTTGGGGGTCGTACCGAGTGGTGAGGGGCGAGACGCTCCCACCGGCAGACAGGGGTCCCACCGGCAGTCAGGGATCCCACCGGCAGTCAGGGATCCCACCGGCAGTCAGGGGCCGGCAGGGATGAGGCGCCTCCCTCTGCCCTGCGGGCCGGCTGGCGGCCATGCGGCCCGTGCCTTGCAGCAGCTGCGGGGCGGGGCGGGGAGAGGCCGAGGGAGCTCTTCGGTAAAGGTGTTCGAGATCGTCCGTCCTGCCAAGCCAGGCTTTCCCTGAGTGCTCGGCGCTGGGCAGCCCGGCCCCGGAGCACAGGTTTGCAGCCTGTCGTCTGAGAGCTGCGGCCTTCTTTGGGGTTGCTGACACTACTGCTCCCCCCCTGATACCCTGCTCTTACGGCACCTCGGATACCAACTCTTGTGCCCCTGCAACCGCATCCAGCACGATCTTTTTTTTTTTTTTTTTTTTGTGGTACATTGCTCTCACAAAGCTATTGTCAGAGGTGGGGATGTAAAGTTCACCTCTTCTTTTCCTATCCCTTTTCTACCCTGAGAAAACTTAGCAAATTGTACATAACAGTAGTTGAAATAATTATTAATCAATAATAATCACACATAGATTTTAACACTGTGCAACAGCTGTGTGTGTTGATCCTGCTGGGCTCCAGTCAGTGCTGGTGCCATCACAGGTGGGAACATCGTGCTGGGAGGTTGAGTAGGTCCATAGTGAAATGCCTGTAGTACTAGAGAGAAAGGGTGGTAAAAATTGTAACCTGTTTTTGCTATCACCTTCAGCTGCACCGTAGAGAACTTGGAGAAGGATGTTTGGGAAGCCTATTGTGGAAACAAGTTCCTGCCCTGCTATTTTTCTCCTCTACTCACTCCTTTTGTTTTTTCCAAATGCCATTTGAGTCAATGTATACCATCAACAGTGGACTCTGCAAATAAAAATCTGTTTGTATAAACCTGCCTCAACATTTTGTGCAATGCCAGCACAGGCAAATGTTGTGAAACCAAGGCAAACATCCCTGTCTGCTTGCAATCAGGGAGAGCCAAGCTAGTGCTATAAAGCAAGTTTTAGTATGATCCTGATTTGAGAGAAATGCCACCAGAATGAAGGGACAAATGAAAGAGAAGAGTTATAATCAGGAAAAGTCTTCCATCTTAAGTGTGAGCTGGACCTGGGCAGTAAAGAGGAAACTGCCAAATAAATCTCTAGCTTAATCTTCCATTTTATGTTTTTTCTGAAGGTGTTTTTTTGCCAAGAGACCAATACCACTACAGAAACTTTAGGGGAAGTTACCTATCATTATTACTGTGTCAGCTCTGGAAAGGTCTGTAGGGCTGTTGCTAATACATTATTTGGGTACAGAGCTTTCTGACAAGCTTCTGCACTGTCATATTTTGTGGTGCTTCTGCTAGTGGGCCGGTTGGCTAATGCTTTGCTTTCCTGCAAAGGAGTCAGAATGAAAATGTAAGAAAAAGGGAAACACAAAGAAAACAGCAGAGATCAATTTTGGAGCGTGAGCAAGAGCTTTCTAGCTGCTGCAGTAAAGTGACCAAACATTTGGTCATTGGATATAAATGCCAATGATATCTGAATTTAGTTCTGAAAAGTCATAAAATTACTGAAGTCTCACACTCACTTCAGATATCTTTTATTCTGCATGTACTTTGTACTGTAGTGTTACTGTAAAACAGTTACTCCAGTAATATGATTAAAGTTGCTGTCTCCTTAATATAAAGGAATAATTTTCGCATTCATTTTGAAAATACTGTGTTTCTGGTCTAACTTGGAATAAGCAGCATGAAAAAAACAAAAATTGAGGAGCAGCATAAATATATAGAGTCATAGAATTGTCTGGGTTGGAAGGGACCTCAGAGATCATCAAGTCCAACCCTTGACCCACTACCGCTGCAGTTACCAGACCATGGCACTGAGTGCCACATCCAGTCTCTTTTTAAATATCTCCAGGGACAGAGAATCCACTACTTCCCTGGGCAGCCCATTCCAATGCCTGATCACCCTCTCCATAAGGAAATTCTTTCTAATATCCAACCTACACCTCCCCTGGCACAGCTTGAGGCCATGCCCTCTTGTCTTGCTGGTAGCTGCCTGGGAAAAGAGACCAACCCCCCCCTGGCTACACCCTCCTTTCAGGGAGTTGTAGAGAGTGATGAGGTCTCCCCTGAGCCTCCTCTTCTCCAGACTGAACAGCCCCAGCTCCCTCAGCCCTTCCTCACAGGATCTGTGCTGGAGTCCCTTCACCAGCCTGGTTACCCTCCTTTGGACCTGCTCCAGGACCCCGATATCCTTCCTGAACTGAGGGGCCCAGAACTGGACACAGTACTCGAGGTGTGGCCTCACCAGCGCTGAGTACAGGGGCAGAATCCCTTCCTTGGACCTGCTGGCCACGCTGTTCCTGATACAGGCCAGGATGCCATTGGCCTTCTTGGCCACCTGGGCACACTGCTGGCTCATGTTCAGCTTCCTGTCAATCCAAACCCCCAGGTCCCTCTCTGTCTGGCTGCTTTCCAGCCACTCTGTCCCCATATACTGCAACCTAACTGAAATTACAGTGAGCACTGAATATACGAGTTTCCTGTGCCTTCCATTCATCACTCCTGGCCACACCTGTGGAGATTTTTATGGCTTCTGGGACAAGGACCAAAGGTCTCCTACTAGGATTAGGGATTGATTCACAGACTCTCTTGTGGCAGTACTTGAACTCAGGTTTTCCTTTTTGCAGTTCTTGGGGGTTATGATATGAAATGATATCTCTAGCAGTTATCACAGTGTTTTATGAGGGATGCAGTAGCAGTTACTGGACACATGGCATGCTGTGGTTGCTGCAGTCTGCATTTCATGAGGTTTATGTACTAAACATCTCTCTTGAGAGTGAAAACAAATAGGAAGTGTTAAATACTATTTATAAAAGGTGAGACTCTAATCATTGTGTGTTTATATATGAAAAAAACTGAGGCAAAATTAAGTACAAAATAAAACAGAACTAAGATTAGCAGTAGGGCAAGAATTAGAGCTACAGCTTGTCTCCACGATCAAGTGAAAACATGTTGATTGTGGAATCCTGGGAGCTGGTGGGAATCCAAGTGAATGATAAATGGGTTTTGTCTGTTTTTTCTTAAAGTCAGCATCTCAGGACTTTGTTGTAGCATACAGTCAGCAGGATTATGGCAGTCTGGATTGTTTTTGTTGGATTTAAAGTATCACATTCCTCACTGTATTCATTTTTCATTGTGCTGTTATGTATACATAGTGGTTAGTAAGGCATCAGCTGCTGTTTTGAATCTATAAGGAATTCCAGTCACTGCATTACTGGAAATTTATGTAAAATACTTGGCAAAAATGGGTAAAAGAAAAGGGTCTGCAAATGTTCATTTTAGGGAAGCATGTTTTAAAAGTAAAAAATGACCAGGAACCACAGCAGATCGTGTTGTATGTATTGGTGCTGGGCAAGATGTGATACCAGGGCTTTTGATCCCACACTGCAGTTTGGGATAGAGGCAATGAATGGAAAAAAAAATGAGTAGATAAACAGAAGAGAACATGCATTTGGTTCAATAAGTACATATTTGTGCTCATTTCCAGATTGTCATTTTCACCTGGGTGGAAGAGAAGTGTGTGTGGAGTGTAAATACAGTGTGGGTGTTTTAACAAGGAAAACATACCAACCAAGGAGGTTTTGAGGTATTTCATACTGGTAGATCATGATGCATTTATTAGATTTTGTTGCCATTCATTGCCTTTTTTGTCATTCAGAAGTAATACATCAGTTCCTGTGCTCAGGGCTTCATAACCTTAATCTTTGTATTGTGAGATGGGGGTGATGATAACTCTGGCTGTACAGGTGTGTCTGGTTGGGGCAGGATACAGCCCAATGTATGGGGTTGCACATGCTGTGCTGTGTGCTGCCTGCATGTGCATTTAAGTTGCCTGTGTGTCTTTCCCCAGCAGAAATTTTGGGTGAGGATACTGGAACCAGCATCCAGCCTCTGCCTGAATTGCAACCTCAGAGTGTTACAATCCAGTTTGTGACTTATTCTGGGGATCACTGACCTGGCCTCTGACTCTCACTGTGTCCTGACAGCCTAGACCACTGTTTCTTCCCTTACAACATCTGAGGCACGGGCAAAAGTTAAGCTCTGTTGAGCTGGGCACCCATTAGTGCTTAACATCCTAAACTTTGTCAGAATTGGATATTCACTATTCACTGGAGGGAAGGGATTCCATCCAGAGGGACCTTGACAGGCTCAAGAAGTGTGCTCATGCAAACTGCATGAAGTTCAACAAGGCCAAGTGCAAGGTTCTGCACCTGGGTCAAGACAATCCCATGCATGAATACAGGTTAGGAGGAGAAAGGATTGTGGACAGCCCGGAGGAGAAGGACTTGGGGGTGATAATGGACCAGAAGCTTATCATGAGCCATCAATGTGTTCTTGCAGCCCAGAAAGCCAGCTGTGTCCTATGCTGCATCAAAAGCACAGATATCCAGTCAAGTGAGGTGATTCTCCCCCTCTACCCTGCTCTTATGAGACCCCACCTGGAGCACTGTGTCCAGTTCTGGAGTCCCCAGCATCAGAAGGACATCAAGCTCCTGGAACATTTCCAGAGGAGAGCCACTAAAATGATCAGAGGGCTGGAGCACCTCCCCTGTGAAGACAGGCTAAAGAAGTTGGAGTTGTTCAGCCTGGAATAGAGGAGGCTCTGAGGTGACCTTATAGCAACCTTCCAATATCTGAAGGGGCCTACAAGAGAGATAGGGTAGGGCTTTTTGCACTGGTGTGTAGTGAGAGGACAGGGGGAAATGGTTTAAAACTTGAAGAGGGGAGATTTAGGTTAGACATTAGTAAGAAATTATTTCCTGTGAGGTGGTGAGACACTGGAAAGGGTTGCCCAAGGAAGTTGTGGCTTCCTCCTCCCTGGAAGTGTTCAAGGCCAGGCTGGATGGGGCCTTGAGCAACCTGAACTAGTGGAAGGTGTCCCTGCTTATGCAGAAGGGTTGGAACTGGATGACCTTTAAGGTCCCTTCCAACCCTCGACATTCCATGATTCTATTAATTGATTTTTTATTTGCTGTTGGCTTGGTTGCCCACAAATAGTAAAGATTCTTCCTGTTTAGTTCGTAAGGTCTTTCCACGTTCTTATGCAGTAGCTGTTACATCATTCTCCGTTTAACATGCTGCATAGTTGATCCTTAGGAACACTGGTTTTCTTGTTGGAACTGGTGGCAAAAACTCTTTAAACTCTGACTTACAGCTGGGGGGTCAACAGTATTTTAGTAAGTGTATCCAAGGCAACAAAGGACAATAGCAGAGTGCTATAGCCATGACAGTATACAAAGAGAAGTGAGGCTGGCCTGTAGGAGGCTGAAATATGTTGTTTAAGGCTCACCTGATAGAATTAAAATCTACTTTGAAGATCCCAGGACTTCCCCAGTTCAGTGTGGAGAATCTACGTAACTGAGGGGCTACCCAACAATTTCTGTTGACCTTGGCAGCCCTCCTGGGTCAGATTCAGGAACCCTCTGACCTCAGACTAGGTGAACAATGATGTAGTTAATGACTTCACACTCCAACTTTCATCTGATCAGTGCTTGCATTAGTAAGGGGTAATGACTGAAGCCTACTGTCCGTGGTTTATTAGCACACAGTCCTTGCAATTTCAGTGCATATACTTGTACAAAGAAAATAACTTCTTTGTAGTCTGAGGGCTTCTTTCATCACTTTTCATTTAGAGCAGTTTCTGAGAGTGTTTTCCTGGAGTAAGAAGCTCAGCATAAAACTAATAAAGCAGAACTTGAAAGACACTGATTTTTTCCTACAGCAGTAACACTTTACATAAATAAACCACTGCATAATCCAGTAAGATAATAGTTTTCTCAGGATGCAGATTGCTGCCATCTGCATTTTATAGAAGGGAGTTTTTGTTCATGGTTTCTGGGGAAGGGAACTTCTCCAAAACCAGCAGTTTGCGATGGAAGTCATCTGCAGACTGCCCATGAATTTCCAAGCCTCTTGGAGATACTGTGGCTTGCCTCTGGCCTTGCAAGTCCTCTGGATGCTTGCAGACACCATTGCTCTGGTCTGGCTCTCTCAGAGGAGGCAAGGCATTCCTAATGACTCGGTCAGAGATGTAGGTTACAAAAGAAAATACAGCACAAAACATCATTTGAGATTGAGGTTAAGGTGATTCTTCCCCATTTCATGGTTCATTGTCTTGATCTCCTTAAGGACATCCAGTTTGCCAGCACTGGGGAACCAGGGTTGAAAGACACACTCTCTCTTGTGGGTGACTTTAATACTGGATGAAAGATTTAACCACAGTTTGTCTGGCACTGTCCTGTCATGACTGAGGCAAATACAGTAATTGTGGCTTGACTGAAAGATCATTATGCCTGAAATTCAAAACTTTTCCTGGTTGTGCTCTCCTCTCCTCGTTATAATATTTTACAAGTGGTGCAACTTCAACCAGTTGATCCCTGCCCAGTCACCCTGTACGGCTCTCCTAGATTCCAGTCCTGCATGTTATACATCCAACCACCATACTTGTGACTTTTGACATGGGATCAGCTTTCTATACTTGACGTGATCAGGCATTTGCTTGCTCTGAGGGATCCTGAACATTGCCAGAGCATGAGCCTCTGTCCTCTGATGCCTGCTGAACTCAGGTTGTTCGGACCCCAGCACATGCTGTGCTCTATGGGGATGCTGGGGACAGCGAGGCACAACCATGCTACAGAGCAGACTTGCTGTGGGTGACCAAGCCAATAGCAAGTAAAAAGCCAATGAATCAGTCTTTTAGCATTTAGCCTCTGTAACCCGCAGAACTAAAATTACTTTTCTGACTTTTATGTTTAAACATTTGCATACAATTTAAAATCCTTGGAAGAAATAAGAGCCTCTAGCCTCCATCTCAATACTGTGTTTTGAAGCCATATCTTTTTATAGCAATAGTCCCTGTTATTTAAGAAATGTAATTTGTCAGGAGATGTATTATTTTATGAAGAAAATACAATACTAGATTTTCACCTTTGGCACAAAACTATGAAGTTAAAGTATGTATTCTCTGGGCAGCTTAATTGATTTGGAATGTTCCTACAAGACTCAGTTCATATTTAGTAGTCTCTGTATAGATTGCAGAATGCTTTAGACAACAAAATGTGTTAAAGGCTCCTTAAAAAGCCACAGACATATACTGATATTTCATATTAAAGGATCTTTCTGTTTTCTTCCACTAAGTAAAAAAAACACCCCTAAATTCCCTTGCTAAAATTAAGACAATCTCTGTACTTGGAGCATGCGGAGATGGCTCGAGGCCTGTGCCCTCTTCAGGCATTCAGTTAAACCCTTGCCAGTTTGTTAAACTAATTCCCATTCAGCAAATAAACTTAAGCACGTTACTTCTCATGAAATCCATGGGCTTAAGCTCTGACAAAATTAGGTCTTTCCTAATACTTCTCTAATCCAGCCTTTCCCAAGTGACACAGGCGTTGTTTTGTGGGGTTTAGCAGCTCTCACAGGGAGCCCAGGAGCGAAGGTCACTCAGCACAGGAATCTTCACAGCGCTGGAAAGAAGCCAGAGAGCTGTAGGCTGATGGTGCCGGTGTACCCGTGGCAGAGCAGGGCTGGTTTAACTTTGTAGCTGCATCTGAGCCCACCAAGTCAATGCTCTTTCCTTTGAACTTCCAGCACACTTGGTTATGGCCTTTTTTTCCAGGCCGCATTTTGATTTATCACACATCTCTTAATGCTTACCTGCTGTCCTCTACTGAAGCCACCCGTGCCCAAGCTCTGCACTGTACATCAGAGAGATCTGGCATGTTAGAAATCCCTGACACTAGCAATGTCATTGTGTAATATATATTTGCATCCACACATAACCTCAAAATTTCCTGTTTTGCAGCAACTTCATAAACAATATTTTCCTCTGCTTAAGTGGCATCACAATTTTGTTATTTGAGACCATCTGCAAAATAAAATTAGTTAAAGCTTACGTCTGCTCTAACATCTCCTGGTTTTAGCCTGGTGCAGCCCCATCTGATTGCAGAGCTGTTACTTTTGTTTACAGTGCAGGATCAAATCTATGGCATTCAGAGAGGCCTCAGCTCTGCAAATTATTTTTTGTTCTTCTTTTCCTCTAAGATTCCTCTGCACTACCATATGCAGCCTACACCTGGTATCTGAGCTATACTAGGCAAATGCAGCTGGGAAACTCTGCTGTGGAGGTTGTGGCAGAGGCAGAAATGAGCCAGGGACAGGTATCTTTATACCTCTATGTGTGTATCCACCTGTCCACCTGTGCTTTAACCATACGTGCATTTTATTGTGTCTGCTTGTGACTATATAACCATATTAACACCATTTCCCATGAAATGTAGACTGTCACTGGGTTATGTTCACAGGTCTTTTTCTATACTTCTGGTAAAAGTGCTTTGAACAGCTCATGAACCTCTGTTTAAGTCAAAGGAATGATTCTAAGCCATTTGCACTTGCAAGTACTGTTTTTATCTTTCTCTTGAGTGAGATCCATCCCAGTCTGTAAAAAACTGAGTGGAAAATAGTGCTCTACCTTACAGCAGGCAGGATCAGCTGGTGATCATGGCTCGAAGGTCCCACAGTTAATAATCTTGCAGGCTACTGTAGGCCTTTCGTTATCTGTAGGTACAGCTTCCAGTCTCTGAAGGACGTCTGTGCCCTCAATCAGTTGCCTGCAAGAGGGAGAAAGTGCATTTATGATCTACCTCTGTCCAAAACCATCTCCACAGGCTCTAGTTTGTACAAGGCCATAACAAACCCAGGCACTGGTTCCGTGCTGACATGCTGCTCCTGTGGTGTTCTTTAAGGAGTTGTTCCTTGCAATAAGGTGACAAATACCACTGGTTCTTGATTAAGTAGCCTCTAGTTAGCATTTTAGCAGTGAAAATATTATGGCTTTGTGCAGCTACAGTTATTTAAAGAAATAACCATTGTACCATGTGGTCCAGCTACAAATGACCATTACTTCTGGGGAGAAGGAAGTCAAGAGACATGCTGTCAGAAGCCACAGTACTAAAATCCTGAGAAATATCTTCCTTCACAGTGCCAGTTTGAATCGTAAAAAGCAGTACCACATGTTGCAATCTTTCTGATTTTCAGCTTGTCCTGCTCCCAGAGTGTGGGAGCTGTGCCTCCTGCAGGTGCTGGTGTGGAGATGAATGCCAGTGGAAAGCTTCACACCATATCCCATCCCACCCCATCCCATTCAGCACAGTGGTACCAAACAGGGAGGACATTGCAGACAACCCCTGCCCAAGCAGGGTTACAAAGGGCCTGGATGTCCTCACTGTATGCTGTGTCTGCTTTTTGCTCCCTCAGGATTAAATTCCCACTCAGATTTATGAGGAACATGGCAGGGAGGTTGGACCTAGGTGATCTTTAAGATACCTTTCAGCCTAAACCTTTCTGTGATTCTGTAAGACCATGGATCCTGCATCTTTCAAATTACACAGAGCAGGTGGCAAGGCAGAACTCGAGGTGAACACTACTAGTTATAAATATATCCAACCAGCAACTGGCTTTGGCTTGCTCTTTGTAGGTTAAACAGTTGTATTTTTACTTCCTTTAAAAATGATGGTTTTCCCCATTATGTTGTTACATGGAAAATGCACTGTGAATTTCTCTCTCTATGGTAATACTTATTTTACTCTCATATCAAGCAAACTGCTCAGAGCAATAATCTTCCTTATTACACTCCTGAAAATCTAGAAACCTTAACAAGGCCAGCCCTCTGCATTGACCTACTGAGAACAAACTTTCAGCATGCATTCACTGAGATAATTTCTTTCATCTCGTGGATGCAGAGAACAGCCTGGAGGCTTTGCCAGAACACCCCTCCCTGTCCGTCAGGGCCCATCTTTGGCTGGCACTGAGCTATGGAGATATGGATTTGTAGCCTTCAGCCTGGAGAGGCCTCTGCTTAGCTTTGTTTTCCAGCTTGAGGAAGCCAGGGCCAGAAAAAGGGAAGGTTGAGTGTCAAATCTGATTTATCCATGCTCCCTCTGGCCAGAGGCATCCCCGTTGCAGCTGCTGTTGCGATTTCATGGACTCTTCCTCCTGGGCAGCAATGTCCCATTGGGCCAGGGCCACCTCCTGTGCATTGCAGCAGTGACAAGCTTGTGTGTACGTACCCAAAAGCCACGTATTTTTTGTCCAGGTAGGGAGATGGCTGGAGGGTGATGTAGAACTGTGAGCCATTGCTGTGGCGGCCCTTGTTGGCCATCCCAAGAACCCCTCTTCCCTTGTGATGGATGGCGAAGTTTTCATCTAGGGAAAGAGTTCAGGAATGAAAGGCTGCAGCTGCGTTATTCCCTTTGCTGCTTTTCACCATACAGCTACCTTTTGCCAGCTCCCACAAGCTTCCCTTCCTCCCCACTACCCCTTTTGGTTTAGGTTGGAAGGGACCTCATCTAGTTCCACCCTCATGCCATGGCTGGGCAGGGACACCTTCCACTAGACCAGATTGCTCCAAGACCCATCCAACCTAGTCTTGAACACTTCCAGGGAGGAGGCATCCACAGCTTCCCTGGGCAATCTGTGCCAGTGTCTCACTACCTTCAGAGTAAAGAATTTGTTCCTAATGCCTAACTAAATCTCCCCTCTTCCAGCTTAAAACCATTACCCCTTGTCCTGTCACTACATGGCCTTATAAAAAATCCCTCTCCAGCTTTCCTGTAGGCCACTTAAAGTACTGGAAAGCTGCTGTAAAGTCTCTCCCCCTTCTCCTTTTCCCCCAGATGTCTCATCAAGTCTCAGGTGAGTTAAGCTTGGAGTGACTCAGTGTCCTTCCTTATGTGCTTAAGCAATAAAAAAGCAAATGAAAAATATTCAAGAAAGAGCACTCTAGGTATTTCTGAATGTCAGAGCCAAAACAATGATGCCTCTGGCTCACTCTTGGCAGTCTGTAATGCCTTTTGATGGAGGTGATCAGGGCACTTAGTGCAGCATTTCCCCACAGCTACTTGGGATTATTCCCACTGTGCAGATGAAAGAGCAGGAAGGCAGAGCAGGTGCTCCAAGCGTCCCCCATGAGCAGAGACAGGGCTCTGAGGGCAGGACTGTGGGGTGGGATGCCTGTCTGCTCCCAGTGTTCAGTGATGTGCACGGGAGAACTTCTTCAGCCAAATAAAGTAACGGAGCTGAATACATGGAGAGGAGGGATGTAGCCAGAGAAGTCAGGGTGCTCCCAGAACAGCAGCTTGATTCAGCAGCTGGGGCAAGGAGAGGAGGAAGGCGATGAGAAACACGAGGCAAGAGTGAGCAGGAACTGTGAGGAGGTGAAGAAGCTGCTCCATGCTGGCTGAGGAGGGGCTGGTTAAGGAGGGACAAAGCAGTTCTCTAGAGGGGTGCCTGGGGAAAGGCAGGCATAAGGCATCCTTGGGTTTGAAGGATGATTGCTAGGATTTGATTCTTTCTCCTCTGTGGAAGGGAGCACAGCTACAAGGGAGGGAGCAGCACAGATCCCCGCCTCCTGATACCTGTCTCCAACCTGGCCATAGCAAGCAGTCAAGAGCTGCACTAACCTCTTAACAAGCTGAAAGAAAACTGTAGAAATGTCTGGATTTTATTGTTCTCTGGTTATTTTTAAAATTCTTTTACCATGTTTGCGTGCTCTTCTCAGAAAGTGATTCATTAAAATCGTAATTAAATTTTAACTGAACAGCAGCTTCCTGGCCGCTACCTTGTGGTTTACAAAATCACTTCAGCAGACTAATTTTGGAGTAGGATGCTTTGTCCTGTGACATGACACTCTAGTCTGAGTGCTTCTCTGCAATTACCTCAGTCCTTTCAGCTCATTACAATAGAACGTGGTTGCGTCCCATTAATTTCAGGAAGCGTTGCAGTGCCCGGACGTCTGCCAAGTGCGGAGTCTCCCGAACATTGCTGGCTGACAGAGGCATCTCTCACCCTTTTCAGATATCGAAGATATTTGTCCTCTACCCTCAGTGTACAATAGTTTGGTGGGAAGTACTGTGAAAGCAATGTAAGCCTTAAAATAGAAAGGCATACCCAAGTGGACCCCTTTCTCAAGGGTAAAAAACTACTTTTAATCAAAAAGACAGAGGGGAAGAATTAGTAATCCTCTCCTTTAATACCTCAACAGGTGGAACATGTGCGATATGAGTAACAAAACTCTTCCAGGGACACTTTCAAGGCTGCCAGCTTCCAAATCAAATCCACCTTAAAGTTACTTCAGTGGTTTTTGATGCATTATCACCTTGCCACATGACATGGCAGCTCTTTTCCTGGGTAGCACAAGCAAAGCACAAGCTTTACCTGGAGGAGGAGGACAGGAGCAAAATGCTGTGCACTGGGCTGGGGCCCAGGCAGCATCTGTGTGGCTCTCCTCAGTACACAGGAACCTACACGTGTTCAAACTTATTTAACTCTGCTGACGATTTCTACCCAAACAGAAGGTGCAAAGGATGTGAGATGTCTACTATTACATATCTATTGGGTAGCATTGCTGGAGAAAAGGATTCACAGACTTTTAAATCCTTGGCAACATCTTCCTTGCAAGCAATTCAACAGCCAGTCCTATCATTTTCCAGTATCACCTCATGTTCTTTCTCAGATATGCATGTCCCCAGAATGAAGGCATGCTGCTATTTCAGGAGCTTCAGTAGCAAAGAAATAACTTTTCCCCCTTCCTGCCTGCTCTAGATATCCTGTAGTATTTCCTGAGACCTTAAATCCCTGTTGCAGGGCTTCCACTTCCAGCAGCTTTCCTGACCTCCAGCACTGCAGCTTGGCTGGACAGAGCAGGCCACCTCCAGATGGGTTTTACTCTGTCCATCCCAGGACCTCAAGATGAGAGAGGCTTCTCCACATGAGCTGGCTCTCAGTGTCTTGGGAAAGAAAGTTTTGAACTATACTTGGCATTTCTGATCTCAATTAGCTCTCTTAGATCTCTTAGTTAGCTGCTGCCCAGTCTGCTCAAATGTCACATCTTTTGCACCACTGGCAGTGGGAAAGTTTTTATATACAGGAACATAAATCAGTTTCAAAAGTGCTTTAACTCATTAAATGTCTTTATGGGTAGTGTTTAATCTAATCAGAAGATCCCAAATCTCTATGTCAATTATATAGATTGCTTTTCTTAAATATTGCATGTTTCGATGTTCTTTTTTCTCTAGATTTTCTTACTTATTACCACTATAAGGGAAATTTTTTGGTAAAACTTAGCTCATATTAGTCACTTCTTGATTTTCATGGTTTTATGTGAGTTTGAGAAGTTAACTCCCCCTACACCCACAGAGCCACGTAGCCTCTGGCAGTGATGCCTGCAATGTGTAGCCCAAGGCTGAAAATCTGCCTGAGGCCCAGGAAATCTAGAGTTAAATCTGATTTGCTTCCTCCACTTTAAATGCATTTAAACAAGTAGTAAGGAGATTTGGAGCTAATCCACTTATGCATTTCTAAAGTCCTGTCCACAAAGGTGAATATTTGCTGTTTGAAGTGGGCATTGGGTGACCATCAGCTCTGATTTAGGCAGAGGGAAGGGGCTGGTGGAGCTAAGCCTTGGACTGGGGACAGCGGAGGAGGGGGACAAAGTTGTAGATCAAAGAAGTGTCCTCACTAAAGCAGGGTGCTCATGCTAATACAAGCAGATAATTCTGTCTGAAAATTAAACCCTTTAGCTTAGGGAGATGAAAGGAAACTCCCAGGTTATTCTGTGAATAAGTTCAGATCTTATTGATCTGAGTTTTGCAGAAATTTGCCATTTGTGTAACAAGAGAGCAGCGAAAACATACCTTCAAAGGTGAGGCCATAAATTGACTCTCCTTTGTCTCCCTTCCCAGTTACGATGTCTGCAGGGTAGAGAAAAGTGACCCTCAGAAGCCAGTATTACCACAGGTGTTATTAGGGGTTATCTGTGAACAGCTGAGGCTGCCAGATCAGCTGAGGCCAGAGGTGTGGGTTGCATATCAGCCTAGGGGAACAACTGCATTTTTCTGTTTTTACTACCAAAATTTTAAAAGACTTTTGGGAAGAACTCTGCTTCCATCCTAAAAGACACTTTGCAAAATACCTGTATAAATTAATCTCTCCATAAAACAAGCAATATGTGTTCCTATGGATATTCTTAGTGTTTTCATGTTTCCAGGTAGTTTCCTAACAACTTACCAAAGAAATTCATGGGAGACAGTTAATGCTTTCAATTAGTTTCCTAAATTCTTTTGAAAAGGTCTTGGTTAATCAAAAAAACACATTATTCAAATTGATCCTATGTTTAGAAATTGAAATGGCTAAAAAAAGAAAATGTTTTCTGTTTTTTATAGCTACGTCCATTAAGAATTATTCTGCAGAGATTAGTTTTGTCATGCAGTTGTCTCCGTGGATGAAGGCTGTTGTTATTCATGCAGATCATGCCACCCCACTTCTGCTGTAACTTGGATTGACTCAGGGCACCTGGAAACACACCTCCTCCTTGGATCCACCCGTTTTTCACAATTCGATGAAAAACAGAGTCTTTGTAGGTGAGCTCTCGGCCATCCAGGAGGGACTTTGCTTCTCCGGAGCACAGAGCACGGAAATTCTCACAGGTCTTGGGACACATGTCTGAAAAGAGCTGGAAAAGTCAGAATAGGAAAATATGTTTGAAATTCCTAGCTGACAACGTGTGAAATTCCTAGCTGACCTCCACTGTCCCTGCTCCTTAGGCAGGGGAAACCACTGGGCTGGATGTGCTGGATGTGCACAAAGTTCCCTCACTTTGTCTTTTCTCCTCTGTAACCTACCTCAAAGAGCAACCTGCCGATGGGCTGTTCCTCGATGGCTATCTCCAGGTACACAAACACGTGCTGTTTAAAGCAGAAAAACAAAGGCAGTGAGGGGGTAAGTCCAGCTCTTCCTGCTCCCTTGCTTGGTAATGCAGGCCAAGGGCCAGCTGCGAATGGTATCAGAAAAGGTCTGCAGGATTGCTGCAACATTTCTACTATTTTGTTTAAACAAACAAGCAAAGTAGAGGATGTTTTGCTTCATTCTGGGCAGAGATAATCTCAACACTGTGTAAAAAGCAAATTACTGGGCAGGGCCCACTCCTTCATCTTGCATTTATTTACACGACTATTGCAGCCTATACAATACAGGCAGGAATGAACAGATCTGCAGGGATAAAAGAATCCACAGGATTCCACCAGCAATCCCACCAAAACAGACACTTCTTGCTCTTTCCAGCCAGCCTCAAATCTGTGCACAATCACTGCTACATCTTCTGTGGTATTCATTTTGATATGACATTTTATTTTTCTCTGCCCTTAACACTGTGCTGGTGCTGGCAGTATCATAACTCACAAAACCACAGCATTTCCGGAGGTCTTGGCTGGGAAAGGAGATGGTTGCCACTTGGGCTTTTGGTACCCAAGAATAAGGATATCCAAGAATTTTGGTAGCTAAGGGCTGGGCGGTGTAGGAGTTTGGAGCAGCACATTAAAGCATGGTCAGCAATATGCTTTTGTCAGACTCTTCAACACTGAAGCAGTTAATATATGCCAGGCATCTGGGCTAGAGTTAGCCCCTTCCTGGCTGCTGAGAGACATGGAGACTGTGCTGTCCATGGACTGATGCTCCCTGCTGGCTGCTCCAGCCCCAGCTCCAGCCCTGCCATCTCGGGGCAGAAAACCAAGAAACTGCCACCACTCCGCCCACTCTCCTTCCTCCCTGCAGTATCTCCCCCTTCATCTGACCACCTCTCCAGCCACTTACAGACCTTGTACTCTCTGTAAAACAGTGCTACTTGCCTGGCTGCTTTTCAGATATTTGGTGTAGAAATCCTCAGCGATCGCTTTGTAAAGTGCCTTGGGCTTGAAGTCACGATAGCCCCACTCATGGTAAGCCCACTTGAGCATCTTCTTCTCATCCCCCAGCAGCTGGCCATCAAGGAAGCACATCACTGAGGAGGTGTATGCCCACACCTCACCTCTCAGTTCCTGTGTTTCAGAGGGACAACAATCCTCCAGGGATTCATTACACATTTAGTGGAGAAGCAGTCAGTAATATCCACCGCAGGTAAAGTGGCCTGTGGTATTTTTATGCCTTCCTGACTCAAAACCACAAATCCATCCAACTGGTAGGGATTGGGCAGCAGCTTTTGGTGAGGTGTGCTGATGTTGCACACAGTTATGTGCCCTAAAGGTTTGGACCCTGCTGCTATGGGACATCATAGTGACAACAGTCATCTGGGTATTACTTTGTGGGACAGACTTTGGCTCAAACTGAAAAGGACCCAGAGAGCCCCATCACCCCTCAGGGATTTCTGAGAATGTTAAATAAGTGTGGATGGGAAAGCTCATTTCTCAAACCTGAGGATGGCACCAAGGTGAGAGAGGCTGAAACCCAGGGAAAAAAACTCACGTCTGAAAACCTGAGGATGCAAGAGTTACCTTCTTTTTCTCCTCCAAATATTCATGCCATGCAAATTCTACTAAAGGCTGTATTACAGGGTCTGCAAACTTGGTTGGAAACTTCAGCTTCAGAGCCTGTATTTTCAAGGTAAGGAAAAAAAAATGTTTACAAGTAGTTTGATACCCTCCCGCACTCTGTCCTATCACAGCTTGTATTTCCCTCATGAACTACAACCTAAACCATGTGCTAATGAAGTTGTTGCACTGCATCCCTCATGCCTCTGGCATAATGTCAAACATTGGCAGAAATACCCCCAAATTGGTCTAAATCCCTGTTTCCAGATGTAGTGGTCTTATTTTTTCTACGAAGGGCTGCTTCACTAGTATTATTGAATTATGCTGGCACTCCCTACCCATCCCTCTCCCCACTATCTGATATGGATGTGATCAGTGGGACATTCCAAGATGCTGCTGAGCATCATTTTTTCATGCATGGGGACTCAGAGTCTTCTACCATCCCAGGGCCTTGAGGCAAGCAAGTGGCTTAGTGAAGGCTGCAAGGTGAACCTTTCCATTCTCCCTTCTTCCACCATTGCCTCAGGAACACACTGTTATTTAAATATGGGACATCCTTGAGGCTTTAGCCTCATGTCCATGTGGCCTGTGGCACACAAGTGCCACAAGCTGTGGCTTAAAGCCAGCCGAGCTGGTCTTGAAAAGAACAAAGCAAAGGACTTTCTATTACTATTGTTGGGATGGTGGCACACCCCCTCTGCAGCTTATCAGCTTGGCGTGTCCTTAGGGCTGCTGATAGATGTCAGAGCTTCGTCAGCTGCAAATAATGCTGGGGAACAAGCCTGGCAGATCAACTCACAGGCAGGGAGGGCATAAAGGTCAGCACTGTGCACCCCATGGGGACTGCCTGCTGGGTATCTGCCACACACAGCTGAGGTGCTCATGAAAAGTCTGCAAAACCCCTGAGGTTTCTTCTTTCCCTCGTTTGCACCGACAGAGCTGTGTTAAAGGACTTGTCATAAGCTGCCGATTAAGCTGGCAGAGCTGCAGTGTGCATGGCATCTTACACAGCATTACACAGCTGTAAAATTACTGAGCTCCCTGCCCTGTATAACACTGTGCCTGGCAGTGCTGAGGAAGGGCAGAAACCCAAAATCCAGAATATTTTCTTCCTGAGAACCGCCTGCCAGGTGCAGGCATTCTTCTGCTTATTTCCTTTCAGCCCAGATCGCTCCCTCGCTGCTCCCAGCCCCGTGCCGGGGTTTGAAGCCCCCGGGGTTACCTCTGCTGCAGATTTGGCCACATGGAAAGGCCGGTCCTGGAGCAGCCCCACCACCGCCACCGTCACCATCACAGCCCCTCGCTGCGGGCCCACGGCACCCCGGACACTGTGAGTCCGACTCCATCAGCCCAGCCTGGCTCCATGGCAACGCGGGACGCCGACAGGCACAAACCCAGCCCCATTCCTCGGCACTTCCCCAGATGAATGCCAGCGGGTTTCGAGCCCGGGGGAGAGTGAGAAATGCTCTGATTCGCCTTTTCCCCTGAAGGGGGTGGTTACGCGGGGCACATGTTTCACTGAAGGCAGCTTTCTCCAGAGCTCATGATGGATACCGTCAGTACAGGATTATCTAAAGGAAAAGATGAAGATCCTGTTGCCAGTGCTTGCTAATAGCAGATGCCCAACAAAAAGTGGTAAGAACAAGCAAACATGAGAGTAGTGCTTCCCTTTACTCTCCCAGCCTCTGGTGAGCCTCTGCTCAAGGATTTCCAGACATCTTTGTGTTTAATTCCCCTGGGTGGCTCTTAGCCATGTGAACTTCATTGCATTTAAAGCAAATATAAATATCCAGCACCCACAAAATCCCATGGCAATGAGATTGACAGCTTAATTACACCCTGTGTGCGTCTCCTTTTGATGCAGAAACTCGTCCCCACATCTCTATTCACTGGGTGCTGCTGAGACATCATTCCTGCTGGCAGCCCAGAGCAGGACCCAGACCTGGGGGTTCCAGAGGGATCACAGCTCCCACAGCAAAGATTGTGCTACTGTGGCAGCTTTAGGCTAATGCAGAATGTGCAAAAAAAAAACCAGTTTTGTAGGACTGCTGTAAGTTCAGCACAAGCTTCTGTCAGCACAGCTGGGTCAGGTCATTTTTCATCTCTAAGCAAGGTGAATTTTAGGGGATGCTGGTATTAGAAATGGGAAAAGTGAATTGTATGTCATGTCAAAAATTTGCCTACTTTTTCATGACATGATGGAGCAATGCAGCAATTGTCACATACCCAGGAAAAATACATCTTTATCATGTAAAAATCTTTTTGCAGATCAGACAGTTGTGCTTGTCCTGTGAAAAATATATTCTGCAGAAGGAACCTGTGTTAAATACAATTAAAAATGTTTCTTTCTCATCCTAATAACAATGTGCACTCTTTTTTTTTTGTCAGTTATATATCTAAATGTCTCTGCAAAGTGATAGATTTGTATATAACCACAGAGCCAGAACCAGTCTATAGCTTCTCAGCTGGATGTTTCTGAACTGCTGATGCTTGAAGTAAAAAGTTCAAGCTGAGAAAGGAATCACAAGTTGCAGAAGGGCTCCCCCATGCAGCCCTGAAGTTTCTGGTCTATGTGCAGCTCAGTGGAATTTTCTTAAAGCCATGCATCAGAGTCACACTTTGGTAACTATTTTGTTGGGATTTGCAGGAATGTTGGACTTGTAGAGCTCCATCCTCACAGTTTCAAAGACGGTGAATACAATCAGATACTGAAGGTTTAGCCACTACAGCCCCTCCCTTGCCTGAAAGATCTGTGCACAGGTTGTTATAATCGGATTTTATGATGTAGCCCTGCTGAAAAAATGCAGAAAACTGAGGGACATGAAACAGTTTGGACAGTGGGGCATATTAAAATCCTACAGTAGGCAAGGCAAGGTGTGAGGGTAGCTCATCACAGCAAGAAGCATCTGCAGCTGCAGTGATGTTGTGTCAGCTGTGACTGAATGATGAAAAGAAGCTCCTCATCCCAATGTCTGGAACAAGGAATGTTGGAGCAGTACCTAGTTTTCATAGCCAGGCCAAACAGCTTCTGCTACAGCTAAAAAAAGTCTATAGTAGCCTAATATAAAGTCAAGAAGAGAAGCAGCATACCAGAGTCTAATGTAAAAACAATTACAGTTCAAAAAATATTCACTACCTATTTTTCTTTACATATGTATTTTTAGCTTGATACAGATTAATTAAAAAAAAATTATTTGGCCTTTTTAAATGTCCTTTTTTCTCCTTTTTGTACTACAAATTATAAGTATTAAAATCAGAGCAATCCACTGCATACTATTTTCTAAAAAACCCAAACAGATTGATGTCTGCATTTCATAAACGTGCTTAAATCTGCATACAAATTTTGTTGCTGAAATTTAATTCTGTACATACATAGGACTAGCTTCTGTTATCCCTTTTTCTGTCTAAAAAAATATTCAGCTGTGTTGTGGGTTTTTTTTTTTCCTAGAATTTCTACTCGTGGAGATGCTTATGTCATTGTGGGCAAGAAAGGGAATTAACTATAAACATGCTACTGATAGTAAAACAATAAAATCAAGAAAAAAAGCAACAATTAGCCAAATGAGCATAATATTATTAGCTGTACAGAAAAGTAACAACTAGCCAAACAAGCTTAGTATTATTAGCAGTACAGAAAAGTAACAATTAACCAAACAAGCCTAATGTTATTAGCCAACAAGCCAGTCATGTCAGTAATTGTACAGGATTGTGTTCTGCAAATTTACGATGGGCTTTTTTAAAAAAAGAGCAAGCCCAGAGCCACTGTTCACTTGCTGTCTCTATCCATTCTGGCTTTTGTTTCTCTGGTACTTTTCTCATCACTTCATAATTCAGGTACATAAGAATCTATTCAACAGGTTGCCAGTTATCATGTATATATATTGAAGTATTTCTCAGTCTACCTCAAAAATCTTAAACTGGATGATTACTATTCATTTCAGTTTCTTTCTGCTTCTTATTTATGACAATACGGTGTTGTTCTGCAAGCTTATTCATTTTTTTTAGATGATCATAAATGTTTTGCTGGTGCTAAGAGTTAGGTGAGAGTTTGCTGGTACAGCTGTGCTCTCACAGCTGGGGCAGCCATTCTGTGCTGCATTGGGTTTGGAGGGAGCAATGATTAGCATGGAGAAAAGTATGAAAAGCACAAGGAGTCTTACAGAGAGCAGTTGCAAGAGCTGGGGATGTTTAGCCTGGAGAAGAGGAGGCTGAGGGGAGACCTTATAACTCTCTACAACTCCCTGAAAAGAGGGTGTAAAGAGGTGGGGATCAATCTGTTCAATGAAGTTACAAGTGATAGGACAAAAGGTGATAGCCTCTGGTTGCATCAGGGGAGATTTAGATTGGATGTTAGGAAGGATTTATTCACTTAAAGGGTTATCAGAAATTAGAACAGGCTGCCCAGGGCAGTGGTGGAGTCACCATCCCTGGTGGTATTTAAAAGATGTGGTGCCAAGGGCCATGGCTTAGAGAGGAACTTGGTAGTGCTATGTTAATAGTTGAACTCAATCATCTTCAAGGTCTTTTCCAACCAAAATAATTCTGACTTCTCTGATGAAATCAACATTACCTGAATTACTGTCAAGCTTAAGATAGCCAGTACTTTTTGCAAAGCAAACACCAGATGTCTTTAATGAGCTTTCTGTCTGGAGGTATTAAAGAGTCATATAGACACAGTGCTTTGGGATATGGCTTCGCTAAGATCTTGTCAGTTTTAGCTTAAAGGTTGGACTCGAGGTTCTTGAAGGTCTTTTCCAACCATGGTAATTCTGTGATTCTATTAAAAAACTGTACAGCACGTTGTTTAAACAATGACACTGAAATGCTTTCAAAGGCAGGGCAGCCTTTGGAAACAAGAAGTCCTTTGAAATGTGTACACCTGCCCTGACATGACACCCAAGAGTTTTGCTTCTGCAGAGTTGTCAGAGGGTTTTCTCTCTCCAGACCTCTCCACCTGCTGTGGCCGCAGACATTTCAGTTCCTTTCAGTGCAAGATAGCATCTGAAAGAGACTGGGAGAGAGAACAGAAAGGCAGATTGGATTAATTAAATCAACCTAACACTTCAGAGAGAGCCCTAACGTGAAGGTACTCTGTCAGGAGGGCTGTAGGGCTCACCCAGTGACATTTTAGTGCAGTGTGAGTCCGATGACTACAGCACGGCCCTGCTGAAAGCTGCATAAAGAATAATGGCATGCTTGGTGGACACACAAATGCCAAATAGCAAACACCTGGAGAAGAAACATTTCACAGCTTATCTGCTGAAGCTGCTGAACCACAGCAGTGTGCTGTTAAGTCTAGAGGGTGGACCACCACTCTGTTTCACACCAGGTCCTTCGGCTGCCTTCAACAAATACTGTGCTGCTGCTAGATTACCCAGCAGTCAAAAGAAAAAACCCCACGACTCTTCAAAAAAGGTCTTCCTACCACCAGGGGAGGAAAGACAATTTCAGCTCCAGAAAGAAGACCTCCAGAAACTTAGTCTTCAGGTGGAAAGTAGAAACCAACATGACTTGATAAAAACATTTAAAGCAAAGCCAGAAGGACAACCTGATTTTGAAGATGGCAAAATACTAATGGGGCTGTCCACAACCCGCTGAAGTTCTCTGGGTGACTGCTGTAATAGTCACAAAGTATTCTGCATTTAAGGACAAGGAATATCCAGTGGGCTGAAGGGAAGACTTGCAAACACATCTCAGAATTGGCCTACTTCAGGAATGTTCAGACAATGGGCAGCAACTGTGCTTGATAGAAAAACTTGGAGGACAGAGAGGGTATTTGCTAACTGAAGCAAAGCTCTGCAGCCTGCTGTTTTAAAAATACGTTCAATTAGGTAGGATTAAAATATTTGCCAGAAATGAGCACTAAACATATTACAGTGAAGTGCTGGTTCACTTCAAACAGGCCTACATGATTTTTTCTCTTTAGAAGAATTGCTTGGGTCAGAGAGGAACCGTGGTCCATCTGTTGTAGAAAAACATTGTTTGTTCACCATGCTTATAGAGGATCAGAAAAGTGATGAAGCACACAGGACTGTTGTAATTTAAGGTGAAGTGGGAAAAGATTGAAAAAAAAAAAAAATCCCAGTCCCCAGGACAGGTCTTAGCAACACCAACCATGAACTGCATCACAATGCCTAACCAGCTAAGTTAGCAAACTGAGCATTTTGCAAATAAAGAGATACAAGCAAAATCCTTTATTGAGTTACTGGCAAGATGGATGCCAGGCTCACCAGCCCAAACTTCACCTGTGACTTGTGTTTCAAATAGTTCATGGTGAAGCAGTCATTTCCTCCCCTACTTCCTCAACAGGAGGTAATTCCTATAAAACCTGCTTTTTTAGTTCCTCTAAGCAGGAAACAAACCAAGGATTAAAAAATAAACCAAACCAAAGCAAACCCAAAACAACCTAATGAAGTAGCACATGCTAGGATGTAGTTTCTCCTACTGGCAAAATAATTTGCTTTCACGGGTCATGTGAAATAATCTGATATTCAAGAACCAGAAAGGAGATGCTGGGCTGGAAGGCCCACCCGTCTAACCCACACTCCCAGCATCTCAGCTTCCATGCAGGGAACACCAAATTCTTTTGAACTTTTAAGTGTTGAGGTCAAAAAATGCTATTTGCAGCTAAAACATGAATATAATTGGCCACTAGAGTAGGTGTACACACAACAGTCAAATACTCACTGAAACACAGTGTGTTTACCCCTCAGGACTTTTTTTTCAACTTTCACCTACAGAATCAGCCAAAAATCTCAGAAAAAGCCCAAATTTCATAAACTTGTCTTGTAAAATGAGTAGTAAAATCATTTTAGAATTCAACTACACAGTAGCTGAGTAGAATAAACAAACAATGGTGTTAATTGCTCACAAAAATGGATCTTTCTGTAGTCTGCTTATTTTCTTTGGTTTACTTCTGAAATCTTCATCCCATTTTAACACAGCGAGCAGTGAGATGGAATTGATAAGATTACTCTGTGTGAAAAAAATGAGGTGTTTAGTGGCTAAGTAGTAAAGATACAGAGAGCTATAAACAGTTGTTAGGCACACTTTTTTTTTTTTTATATAGTTCTTTGTGGCACCTAGGCTAAAAGGCAAAGCTTAAGGAGTTTCCTTTTAAATTCAAAGCAATCCTGGGTTTCAGTTGCAGCCTTAAAACTGCAGACGCGGAAAAGGGATTTATTTTCATCTTTAGTAGAAATGCATTCTTAGGAAAGGAAACGAAAAGCAACATTTGTGGTGTGAGGAACTGTCTGAGCTGCTCAAGTGCAAGCTACAAGATGTGCTGACAGCTTAAGCAACGCAGAGTGCAAGATGAGTCACTGCTCTGCTGCCCACAGAAGATTTTTGCTTCACTGGTTATCTGGTAGAGAAGTGAAAGAAGATACCAAAACTTCATTCTTTTAAGTCACAGAGAACACGTTGAGCAATCACTATGTGAGAGTGGCTCAAGCATCATACTTAATCCCACAAGAACTTCATAATGAACAAATCAAAGTTAAAAAAAAAAAAAAAAAGAGGACAGTATGTAATGGTTACTTTACTGGTATTCTCAGAATTTAGCTTGTAACCAGCTTTTAAGCATTTCAGGATTCATAAATATATGGCAGAGAAAGAACTCAGTGCAAGTTCCTGTAAACTTATGACCAGACATATTATGGCTTCACATTACAGTGCTTTAGATAAAATCCAGTCGTCATATGAATCCACCAGAATATTTATTGTAAGCTTAAATTTACAATTAATTAGTAAGATTTTCATAGCCACTGTAACAAGCTTTAGTGTTTTTTTCATCTGTTCTTACAGCATCAAGACTTCAAGCTTCTGAAGTACAGCTGCAGAGTATGCTGCTGTATTTAGTGGCAGAAAACTACAGAAATTTTATTTCTCCATCCTGAGAGAAGAGGTGAAATGTCTTAAATAGAGCTTTGCTGAGGGACAGTTTTGCTCTGTTTTGGTGTTTTTGTTTGTTTTTTTGGTTTTTTTTGGTTTTTTGCATTGATTTATTCTGTCTACCCTTCTCATGATCTGTTTGTATAAAAACTGTAAGTAGTATTTTGATAAAATGGAGCTACTTACCCAAACTTCTGCAGCACACAGCCAGGAGCTGGCTGAGTAGTCTTCACTTGAACAAGAAACCTCACCCAGAATTTGGGCTCCCCAGAACAAAACAGACTGCACTGAGGGCAGCAGCAATTCACCAAGGTAATTTAAGGGCTGGTGCACATGATAAAAAAATGTTGAGCTGGGCTTGTTCAGGCCTTCAGAGCAGAAGGTTTTGGGAGAATCTTACTGCTGTATTCAACTACCTAATGGGATGGTACAGAGAAGAGACTTCTCGGAGACACAGCAGCAGAATAAAAGGTGGTGGACACAAACCAGAACATGGGGAATTCCAGTTAAATACAGGTAAATTATTTTTTTTTCACTGTGAATATGGTCAAACACTGGAACTGGTGGCCTAGTGGGTCTCCAAGCCTGGAATCGTTCAAAACTCAACCAGATAACAGCAACATGACCCAGGTTCACCTGCTCAGAAGAAGGTGATGGGCCAGATGGCCTCTCAAAATCCCTTCCTCTTTATGGGGAAGAATCCCTTCTGTCATTCTATGCACTGGGCTTTTATGCCAGTGGCTCTCTCTGGGCTGTCACAGAAACCAAGCATGTAGACAAGATCTTTTGTTTTGCTTTTAAATTCACCTGTTAATCCCTTGATTCTTACACTTTTCATTTGTTAAATCAAAGTAAATCACAAGTATGACATTTTAAAATTGAGGTGACCATTGAGAACATAGCTCTAAGTACCAGGGGCATTTTATCTGGATTGTAACACACAAGTGCACTACCTGAGATGTTACCAGTAGCCAAACTTCAAAAGGCAAAGCATGTATTCTGGCATGGCGTTTTATTGAGATGTCAAATCAGTCACTGAAAACAACCTGTACACATCTAATCTAGTCAGCAAAAATAGCTGTACAACTTCAGTGTGATATTCCCCACTTGTATATAGCTCATGATGCTCTAAAGTGATTCTAGACATTGTTTTAAGTCCCCATGAAAACAGTTACCAGCTTTAAAGCCTGTTAAAAGTAACATTACATTTTGCTCTCAAAAGTACATAAAAATAAATCTTTAAATATGAGCTGGCTCTTAAGCTTAGACTGAGTCCTGTCAGGAAGGGAATTCTGCACTTCAATGAACAGGGTCTTCAGCATCAAGAGCTCTTCAAAGTGCTTGGCAGAGCACATGAATGCTGCCCTTGCTAACCCGATGAGGCAACTAAGGCACAGAGGTCAACTACCCTGCCCACAGTCACACAGACAGTGAGGAGAACTAAGAGCAGAATCTGGGGTTTTCAGTTGTCCAATGTTGCCACCACATCTCATTGCCACTATTCAAGTGCAATGGCTAAAGCACATCTGAGTAGCAAAACTCGTACAGCATAAGGAAAACAAAAAGGGGAGGGATGCAGGGCCAGGCAAAAACTGCAATAGCTTCAACTGAAAACAAACAAATCCGTTAGTCTGTAAGTCAAAATGCACTTCAGGGAAGGATCACATAGAAAATTATGCAGAGAGAAAGCTCATTAAACATAAAGACATCTGGTGTTAGCTTTGCAAAAGGTAGTGGTTATCTCAAGCTTGACAGTAGTTCAAGTAACCTTGATTTCATTTCATTTCAGAACCACTTTGGTTGGAAAAGACCTTAAATATGATCAAGTTCAACTATTAACACAGAATTGCCAAGTCCCTCTCTAACCTTGGAACCACATTTACACATCTTTTAAATACCACCAGGGATGGTGACTCCACCACTTCCCTGAGCAGCCTGTTCCAGTGCCTGACAACCCTTTCAGCAAAGAAATTCTTCCCAATATCCAATCTAAATGTTTTCTGTCACAACTTGAGGCCATTTCCTCCTATTCCAACTCTTGTTATTTGAGAGAAGAGGCCAACACCCACCTCCCTACAACCTCCTTTCAGGTAGCTGTGGAGAATGTTAAGGTCTCCCCCTTCAGGCTCCTTTTCTCCAGAGTAAACAAAGCCACTTCCCTGTTTCTCCGTGTAAGCCTTCTGCTCTGTACCCTTCAGCAGCTTTATTGCTCTTCTTTGGACATGATTCAGCACTTCAGTGTCCTTGTTGTGAGGCACCCAAAACTGAACACAGTATTTAAATTGTGGCCTCACCACTAGTGAGTACAGGGGCACAATTACTTCCCTGGGCCTGCTGGCCACACAGTTTCTGATACAAGCCAGGGTGCCGTTGGCATTCTTGGCCACCTGGGCACATTGCTGTCTCGTGTTCAGCCAGCTGTCCATCAACATGCCCAGGTCCTTTTCTGCCTGGCAGCTTTCCAGCCACTCTTCCCCAAGCCTATAGTGTTGCCTGGGATTGTTGTGACCCAAGTGCAGGACCCAGCATTTGGCCCTGTTGAACCTCATATGGTTGGCTTCATCCCATCAATCCAGCTTGTCCAGGCCCCTCTGCAGCGCCTTCTTTCCCTCAAGCAGATCAACACTCCTGCACAACATGGTGTCACATGAAAACTTACTGAGGAGGCACTTGATCCCCTCATCCAGATTATTTATAAATGTCCCAACACTAAGCCCTGGGAAACACCACTTGTGACAGGCCACCAGCTGGGTGTAACTCCATTCACCACAACTCTTTGGGCCCAGCCACCCAGTCTTTTACTCAGCAAAGCATACACCCATCCAAGCCATGAGCAGCCAGTTTCTCCAGGAGAATGCTGTGGGAAGCACTGTCAAAGGCTTTAGTAAAGTCTAGGTAGACAATACTCACAGCCTTTTCCCCATCCCCTAGGTGGGTCACCTTGTCATAGAAAGAGGTCTGGTTAGTCAGGCAGGACCCACCCTTCCTGAACCAGTGCTGACTGGGCCTGATCACCTGCTTGTCCTGCACATGCTACGTGATCACACTCAAGATACCCTTCCACAGAAGTGAGGTCAGGCTGGCAGGCCTGTAGTTCTCCAGATCCTCCTTCCAGCCCTTGGGCATCCATTTGTTAATCCCCAGTCAACTGGGACCTCCCCAGTTAGCCAGGACTGCTGCCAGATGATGGGAAGTGGCACTTCTGGAGCTCCCTCAGTACCCTAAGGTGGGTCCCATCCACCCCATAGACTTACGTGTGTCAAAATGGTGTAGCAGGTCACTAACTATTTTGCCTTTGATTATGGGGGCTACATCCTGCTCTCCATCCTTGTCTTCCAGTTTAAGAGGCTCTGGGTATCTGGAGAACAATTGATCTTACCACTAAAGATTGAGGCCAACAAGACATTACTTATCTCAGGCTTTTATATTAAGGCTTTTTTCTCACCCTTGTTACCATGTTTCCCCATAACTCATAACTCCTGATCAGCAGACATCTTAAATATTGTTTGTCTACCAGCAAATTACACTTCTCTGGCAAGTCACACAGAAATGCAAATAAAGGACCAAATATATCCTCAGTAGGCATGGATGTGTATGAGGCACAAAAAACCCAGATAGTTGCTTTCTAGGTATGGACTAAGTCATAGAGAAGTACCAAACTTGAAAAAACAGAAGTAATCTAAAATAAATAAGGTTAAGAAAATTGAAAGCCACCCATGAAAAATCACCAAGAAATACATCAGATAAGATTATGCTGCAGAAAAGAAAATGCTATACACGTAATCACTGCCTGGATGAGAGGCATGCTGATGACAAATAACCATTTCAGAAAGCCTGTCCTTGAACAGGAGGCTCATGAGATGACTCATTTACTGACAGAGGCTGCTGATGGGATTCAGGAGTATGTACACTTTGATTCTGTTCACTGATTTGGTGGGAAGGAACTGCATCTTGGCTAGACTGAGGCTGTTGACTTGATTCCTGAGTCAGCTGCACGTGCTGAGCTGGATGTGAAGATCCAGCTAAGTGGATTTCTTCATTTTGTCCTTGATGAGCATGGAGATGTTCTAGTGCTTCCTTGGAAAGAGTGATGACATGCATTTGTTCAGGTTGGGCAGTCTGTATTTGGTTTGCAATCACATTGATACTTTGGATTTGTTCTGCTTGCTCCTGCTGAGCTGAAAGCAGTAAGTTCTGCAGCTGCTGTGGTGGCTGAGCAAGGAGCCTGAGGTTAGCAGCCTGCTCTGTTGTCATATTTGGGGCATTTTCTGCAGTTACAATACTAATGCCTTGATTATGACTCGGCACAAAGTTGATATTATGTACTGCATCTGTAACCAGTAGCTGAATTTCCTGCCCTCCAGAGGTGGCAAGCTGGTACTGCTGCAGCTGAAGAATGTTCCTCACTTCTGAAGTAGTGTTGGTGCTTGGGGCAGCGCTGGCTTCCTGAAACTGCTTTTCCTTGCTATGGATTTTCAAATGAGACTTCAGGTTGTCCAGACGAGCAAACTGCAAACTACATTCTGGGCAGGAGAAAGGCTTTTTGCCTGTGTGTAAGATACAGTGTCTTCTCTTAGCACTGGAATCAGAGAAGGATTTTCCACATATTCCACAAGAATATGGCTTTTCTCCCCTGCAAAAGAACACATTTGATCTCATTACAATATTCACTGTGGCAGCTGTGCTTTCTGCAACTTATTACAGAATTGAAGAATTAAAATATTATTTTTTTGCTAAATATATGCACTTAAGAATACTGACATTAAAAATACTCTCTATTTGACTTTCTATTACCTCTACTTGTCTTCACAAACTGTATTTTCATTAGCATATACTCTAGACCTACAAAAATAACCTAACTGCCCTTCTGTCCCCAAGACCAGGAGTATAAATTCTATGCTGCTGCACTTGGCAAGAATGCAACAGCTTACTTCACACAACTTAAGAACTCACCACTTAAAAAGTGTTTATGAGCAGTGTGGGCTTTAAAACAAAAAGAAGCTACCAAATCCTAACTTGCTGCCTGACTCAAAGGTTACGAGAAATTTTACTGGAAACATTTTCTTTTACATAAAGCACACAACAGTTCTCCAAGGATTTAAAATCTATCATGCCCTTCAGCAATACATCACACTGACTTAGGTAGAAGATAACTAACACTGTTAAAGAGACTGTGGGGAAACAGGAGAATGGTCCAACCCTTTGTTACGCCACAGCCACCGCTCTGCTGTCAAACAAAAATTCACAGTAAAGTTTCCACATAGATAATACAGCAGTAAGGACACATTGCTACTAGACAGGCACAATATAGAAAAGATGAACCATGCAATGTCTTGGCACACCAGTATTTAACAGTGCAGTACTTGACAACTGTTACTGAAAATAGATTAAAGCAAACTGTCTATCTTCAACCATTCATCCAAAATGCAAACAAAGCCCTGACCATTCTTTACTTTATCAAGCACTACATACAGCTATGAGATTAGAAGTTACATTTTTAAAGAAGGTAGTGAAAATCAGACATACTCTACCTGTGAATTCTAATGTGAGTCTGAAGAGAACTTTTAGCTGTAAATGATTTGCCACAAATTTCACAAGTGAAGGGTTTCTCACCTACCAGAAAGAAATTTGACATTACTTTTTATATAGCAGTTCCCATCAATACATTAACAAACATTTATATTTTACTATACACAGTATCAAGTGTGCACTGTGAAATCCTCACGCTTCTGCCATATGTCAGGACAGGTATCTGAAACTGAGTGAACTTGCTAGTTAAATGAGGGAGTAGCATTTTAAATGTACATCTCTTTTTCTCTCCTTTGAATATAAAAGAATTAGGTGATCCTAGGTCTCTGAGGGACAAAATATATACCTATGATATTGATGTGGGGGTTCCACGTGGAACAGACAAGTTTAAAAAAGGTTGACCCTTAACTAGTAAGCATTAATGGTAGGCTCAAGTGCAGCACCATGCAGATGACTAAATCCAAAACCTGTAAAGCGAATTTTTAATCTTAATGAGTTGGCTGGCTTCCCATAAGGCCTACAGTATCCTAGTAATGCAAGTCACATAAGAAAAAAATAAACTATGTTTGGTTTAATAAATTGTGTGTTTGTTGTTTTGGGTTTTTTTTCAGTGCAATCCAGATCACTATTGTGATAATTCACATCATACAAGCACAACAAACGGGGGATGAGGCAGCAGCCAGTTTCCAACGTAGCAATGTTTGCATTTAGTATAGAAGTGCAATGCTGATCAGCTTTCATACAGCTTCCAAGGGCAGGGACAAAGTATGAGAGAACACAAAACATTTGTCAAAAAGGACGTCTCATCCCCTAGTCCCAGCCTCCTACAGAAAACTGGAGTAACCTCCCAAGGAGACTGTATTCTTACGATCTTCTGCCAAATCAGAACAGGTATATCAATGTTAACACCTGTCCCCAAACTCCTTAAGATTTTACTTCTTGCTTTTGATATGGGTCAGATCAATTGCTATTTCTACATTTTTAATACTAATACCTGGCCTGTCTCTTTTGGAAGCAAAATACATTGGAAGTCAGTTTTCTGGTAGAACTCATTTTAATTGATCTATTTTTACAACTTACCTTTCTACTATGCTTTCTTTTCTCATCTCCTGCTACATTTCTAGAGCTTCAGACACAGTGTGCCAACAAATACTATGTTATCTTCAAAGAAAAAGCAGTATTTATAGGTATGTCAAGTTAACACTATTCTGGACACAGCAAAAACTCCCCAAAACATGCGTTCTAACCTCATCCTAGCCCAGGGAATTTAAACTTTGTTATTTTCACTAAGAAAGAGAAGGAAATTAACAAGATGATAACGATGAAGTTAACAAGATCATAACTTGATCTCGTGCATACTTAAGCATACATTGGTTTGGTGAAGAAACAATTCCCACTGTTTACAGGTATTTTAAAAGAAAAATATTTTCAAATCATCTTACAAACTTACCATTTGAAGAAACCTATTTCTAGAAGCTTATGTCTTGTTATCGTGGGATGTTAAACCAACATTTTTATAGCTGTTATCCAAACACCCTCTGACACACATGCATTAAATCATCCTAAACAGCCCATATCCTGACAACATCTGGTTTATAACAGCATAATAAAAAGGTAAACATGAATAATTATTTTTCTGGTCAGCAGCACTTTTTATAAGCAACCTACCCTCACAGACAGGGGTGCCCAACTCATTTAGGACATACATCTTCTATTACTTACTTAACTTACTTCAAGTCCCATGCATGCTAGATGTGGCTCTCCTGATCATCTGAGTTCCCCCTCTAGGACTCCACCACAGAAGGTGGCATTTTCCTCAGCAGACTTTGTAAGAATGGGGGAAAAAACCATCTTCCTGTAATGGGCACTGCTTCTGCACTGCTGTATGTGCCCCTGCACATGTCAAATTTCTTCACTAGCAACGCAGGCATCATTACGTACAGGCTGAGCAGAAGTTCATCCCACAAAGACAAGCTCCATTTCCTTACAGTGTTTTGTCTGCATTACTTCAGAAGAAAAATAAACCACAAAAACCCAAACCAGAACACAACATGGTGGACAATATTACCTGTGTGTGTTCTTAGATGTTTCTTTAACTGAGCGGCATCCATGAATTTGCGATGACACTGGTTACACTCCGGCAGTGAGTGGCCTTGTCGCAACAATAAAAAAAGTGTCAGTGCATAAGTGATCCCCTTTATCTCTTCAGTGATCTTTGTTAAAGCACTTTCCTGTAAAATAACCACTTGGATATAATATAGAGATAAAACAAAAGGTGATTCACTGCCTCTTCCCTATCTTAACTGTTACACCCCCATTTCTCTATTTGGTATTACAATGGCAAAAGAGGGGGACTGACATCTGCTCCCCAGCAAACATTATTTCTCTTAAAGCTCTGTAAATTCTGATCTTTTCCACCACTTCCTCTGAATCTGAATCTCCCATCCTGCTCCAGAATTGAGCAGAAAGCCACTTCTTAAAGCTTGTTTGCCATTGCTAGTCCAAAGCAGGGGGAAGCAACATGGTAACTTGTAAAACAGGCAGGGGACACAATTGTTGGACACAATTGTTTACACAGTTCCTGGCTTCTATGTAATACAGACAAAAGGGCCAGAATAATCAAGTTGTATGTCAAATACAATGTAACCAATTTTTAATCATAACATTCTTTCTCAATTAACTACCTTCTAAACATTACATTTATTACACACTATTTTGTCTTTTTCACCCCACTCGTTGTTTTATCAAAATACCACACATCAAGAAAGCAGAGACTAAATACATCACTAAAGAAGAATTTTCAGCCTTAGTCAATCTTTGTAAGGACAAATCAGCACGGATGGTAAGCCAGCTCTTCTATCTCAACTTTTTATACCTGTGTGTACTCGATAGTGGCTCTTGAGCTGCCTCCTTTGGCTGAAGTATTTCCCACACTGATCACATGTAAAAGCCTTCTGCCCTATAAAGAAAATCACATTTTAAAACATCAGCCATACCCAATGCAAATGTGAGGCAACAAACAAATAGATAAACCAGCACACACGAGAGAGAGAAGAAATACCTTTTTTTCAGAAAGCTAAACTCTCAGGGGACAGAAGTTACATTTGCCTTGAAATATTTACCTGTATGTAAGCTCATATGCTCCAGAAGAGAATGCTTTGTTGTCAGAGCTTTACTGCAGACAGTGCAGGTGTACGGCCGCTCTCCAGTGTGCATCCGCTCATGGACTTGAAGAGAATGCTTCTGGGAAAAGCCTTTGCCACACTCAGTACACTTGAAAGGGCGCTCCCCTAGAAGCAAAAAATTACATTTGTTAAGCACAGATGCATTATTTCTTGCTAGATAGTCTAAACCAAAAGTGAGATGCACACCAAGAATAGAACGGGGAAGAGAGTCTCAGAGACACACCATAATAATTTGGATCAGGATGCTCTTTTGGGCTGTAGACAGCAGCCCACACTTCAAGAACTAGCCTCCATTTTGCAAGAAGTCACTCAGCCCTAACCCAAAAGCAGCAGTCTCCTAAGGCCCACCTGTATGACTCCGCTGATGAATAGCTAAGAAGTGATTATATTTAAATACTTTGCCACAGTCTTTACAGCGAGCTTCCGAACCTGCACGTTTTCTTTTCCCAGAAGTTCTCTTTGCCAGTCCTTTTTCATCCTCATCACCGAGAAGTTTATAATCTTGCAGTTTGATTGATCTCCTTATCCTACGTTTGCTGTAACGGCTCTGGGTGCTCTGTATTCCTTCAGATTTGGGATCGTAATTCTCATCTTTCTCAGCTGATGGATCAACAGCAGCTTCTGAACCACAAGCAGGTTCAGTTTCTTCTGCATCTTTCCTCACTGGAGCCTGTTCACTGACAGCTGTTTCTTCTTCTGCAGCACCTTTTTTCATAAAGTTTTGTTTATTTTGCATGGAGTTGTTCTCTCTCAGCTGCACATCTTCGGCAGAATTTGTGGCCGATTTTTCCTCTTGGACATTCTTGACTTTCCTCGGTCGCCCTCGTTTTCTCTTTGGTGGCTCTTCACTGTTCCTGTCGCTTGGAATTACAGCTACAGAGGCTCCACTGCTAGCTGGAGCTGTTAAGGCACCCCCTGGGCTATGGTTGGCCTGATAGTCTGTACAGGCCCCGACCAAGTCATTCACTTTCAGCAGCTGAGCAGTGGCCAGAATTTGTTCTGTGCTTTTTTCACTGGTGCGGAGGCAACCGGTGTAGATAAATTCCAGCAGTGCTCCAAAGGTGTCTGCAACCATTCCCTCCAACATGTAAATTGACTGCCCGATTTCACCCTCGTCTATGAACATCATTGAAAAGTATTCACTGCTGGCAGCAAGCAAAGCTTTATGGGCTCTGAATTGCACATCCTCCACTATTAGGGTAATGTCACAGAGAAAATCCTTTTTCCTTTGTTCTTCAAAATTCGCCAGAATGGTATCTTTGTGAGCTCTGGAGTGGATGACAACCAGTTTCTCAGAAGCTTCAGGAGCTGTTTCTGCCATTTTTATTGACCATATGAAAGGAGGTGCCTGCAAGGACAGAATAGCTTTAATTAAGAAATAGAAGTCTGCATTATAACACACCAAATGTGATTTGGTTTACCAGTCAAGAGAGTTCGACAATTTCTGAAGCAATTATGAAGCCTCTGAACTTACCTTACAAGATCAGCACTAATGCTGACAATAAACTTTCTTCAAAAAGCATTTTTAAATCCTAGCAAATGGTTACAGATTGTTTATTCTTAGATCAGAATTACTGCCCATTATATAATTTATCTCTGATGCACTGCAAACTGTACAGAATCTAAAAAAACCAGCTACCCCCCCGTTCTGATACATCCTTTCACAACTAAAACAACTGAACAAAAAGAACTCTTTATTCACAGATCCTAAGTGGAAACAAACAATTTTTTAAAAAGGTCAACTGCAGATGCCACATTTCAGGGACAAGGCTATAAAATCCTGTAATGAATGATAAAATTTCACTGGCACTAGTGCAGCAGAATTCTGTCTTCTTTTATCCTTATTTCTATTATTCTGAAAATTTATCTTTCAAAACATTTACCTGCTAAGCTTCAGCCTGTGCAGGTGGGCACTAAAAGCAGAAAAATATCTGCATTTTCTAAGAGTTCTGTGCAAAATAAGGTTAACTGTTAACCATCAATCTGTCTTCTTCAATTGTTAATATGCAAACACTAAAAACAAACAAACAAAACAAAATCCACCAATTTCAGAAGAATCCACCAAATAATAAGGAAGAGATGTGTGAAAAGTGTCCATTTCAAGGGAATCAGCTGAACCAAACAAGAATTAGATTACCTGTCACCTTAAAATATAAAGCTGCCATTTTTAGTACAGAGCAAACTGGACTGCACAAAACAATGCTGTAAGGAACAACACAGACTACAAGAAGATGATACCCAAACGCATCTGAGGCAGCCAAAAAGCAATTATTTAGCCCCATTCAGCTTCAAAACAGTTCAAAGTGTGTGTCAGGGAACCTTAATTTCTGAATGATGTGATCCTGGTGTTGCTGGAGCACCCTAAGGCACGACTGTTAGGTCTGACCCAACCCTGCCTTACAGGGGATTTCAGGAACTCCTGAAGAGCTGCCTGCTGGCTCTCCCTAACACCCGCGTGTGCCTCAGAGAGGGTAAACAGGTGTTTTGCGGGTTTTGATCACACGAAGGGCTTTGGTAGTCCATCACGAGGTGGCATCATTACTTTTCCAACTGCAAAATCCAGACCAGTATGTTTACCTAAAATAATAACTCTAAAATAAGGCTGAGGTTAAGGGGAAGGCACCCCCACTGCCCGCAGCGCGGCCACACACGCTCCAGCCCATGGGCTGATGGAGAGCGGAAAGGTTGACCAGCAACACCTGAGCAGCCTGCTCTGGTGGGAGGTGTCCCTGCCCATGCAGGGGAGGTTGGAACTCGATGGTCTCTGAGGTCCCTTCCTTCCAACCCAAACCCTTCCATGATTATAACACGCGCGTTTTGGGGACAAACCGCGAAGAGCGGGACGCGGCCCCGGGCGGCTCCTGCAGGCCGGGGAGAGGCCGGGGTGGGACGGAGGCTGCAGGGGAGAAGCCACAGCAGCCGCGCCGGGAAGGTGTGCGGGGAGCCTGAGCACCGCGGCCCCTCCCGCAACACCCCACTGAGGCCCCAACTCCGCGCCNTGTATAAGAGACAGCAGTAGGTCAGTGTCCCTGGAATCATCTGACAGACATTGTTAAAAGGATCAAGCCCACCTGTGTTTTTATCTGTGGCACCGATTAAACGGCCACAGGCAGTGCCTGCTGACCCCAAACCTACACAAAATTAAGCCTGGTGTTTTGCAAGTTCCTGGTTCCTGACTCCAGAACGGTGATGAAACTCGGGAAGATCGAGGCCTCTGTAAACTAATGCCAAAGGTATGCTCAGCTGCACTCAGCTTCCCCTTCCCCAGGCCATGAGGGGCTGGCGATACTCCAGGCAATGACAAATGGGAACACCTTGGCATGTCCCCTGCGATGGCGTTGTGCAGGAACAGCCCATCCATGGCATGGCTGGCACTGGGCTGCTCTGTCCTCAGCACAGCTGTTCTGTCACCTAAATGCTTTAGGTTTGCACCTAAAAAAAACTAGAGCTGGCTGATGTTTCAGACCAGGAAGGAAACATGAAGGCCAAGAGCTTTAGGAAGAAGGTAGTATTGTGGTTTTTTCCTTTCTTACCTCTCTGCCCTAAACTGTATTTTGGGCGTACATTGTTACCGAGTGCCAATCCTCAGAATATTCTTTATTATTTTACTTGCTGCACTGAGGCAAAAGGGAAGGAATGATTTAAGACCTTTTTTTCTTTTTTAAATCTCTAGATGATACTTTGTATCTCATTCCAAACCCTGGGCAGCCTAAAGGACTGTGCTATGAGATGCTCCAGCCTATTAGCTTTAAATTGTAGACAACTGCATTTAATAGCTTCTGAGTGAGTTTTTAAGGATAGCTATATGTAAAGCTCTCACAGGGCACAACCCCAGGAGCTCCGAGTCCGTGCGGCAGAAGTACCGGAGGCAGCTGGCGCAGTTCATAGAGCACTGCCAGCTCATCCCCTACCTGGCGGGGGCTATGGCAGGGCCCTACAGGGACGGGCAGCAGAAGCCCCCGGGCTTTGACGGCCGCCTGCAGACTTTCCTCTCCCTGAAGGATGCCAGCCCCACCTTCCTGTAGCGCTCTTCGGGACCGCTGTTCTCCCTCTTCCCCCCCCCTCCATNNNGGGGGGGGGGGGGGGGGGGGAAGAGGGAGAACAGCGGTCCCGAAGAGCGCTACAGGAAGGTGGGGCTGGCATCCTTCAGGGAGAGGAAAGTCTGCAGGCGGCCGTCAAAGCCCGGGGGCTTCTGCTGCCCGTCCCTGTAGGGCCCTGCCATAGCCCCCGCCAGGTAGGGGATGAGCTGGCAGTGCTCTATGAACTGCGCCAGCTGCCTCCGGTACTTCTGCCGCACGGACTCGGAGCTCCTGGGGTTGTGCCCTGTGAGAGGTTAAGCAGTAGGTCAGTGTCCCTGGAATCATCTGACAGACATTGTTAAAAGGATCAAGCCCACCTGCGTTTTTATCTGTGGCACCGATTAAACGGCCACAGGCAGTGCCTGCTGACCCCAAACCAATACAAAATTAAGCCTGGTGTTTTGCAAGTTCCTGGTTCCTGACTCCAGAACGGTGATGAAACTCGGGAAGATCGAGGCCTCTGTAAACTAATGCCAAAGGTATGCTCAGCTGCACTCAGCTTCCCCTTCCCCAGGCCATGAGGGGCTGGCGATACTCCAGGCAATGACAAATGGGAACACCTTGGCATGTCCCCTGCGATGGCGTTGTGCAGGAACAGCCCATCCATGGCATGGCTGGCACTGGGCTGCTCTGTCCTCAGCACAACTGTTCTGTCACCTAAATGCTTTAGGTTTGCACCTAAAAAAAACTAGAGCTGGCTGATGTTTCAGAGCAGGAAGGAAACATGAAGGCCAAGAGCTTTAGGAAGAAGGTAGTATTGTGGTTTTTTCCTTTCTTACCTCTCTGCCCTAAACTGTATTTTGGGCGTACATTGTTACCGAGTGCCAATCCTCAGAATATTCTTTATTATTTTACTTGCTGCACTGAGGCAAAAGGGAAGGAATGATTTAAGACCTTTTTTTCTTTTTTAAATCTCTAGATGATACTTTGTATCTCATTCCAAACCCTGGGCAGCCTAAAGGACTGTGCTATGAGATGCTCCAGCCTATTAGCTTTAAATTGTAGACAACTGCATTTAATAGCTTCTGAGTGAGTTTTTAAGGATAGCTATATGTAAAGCTCTCACAGGAATCAAGTTTGAAGACCACGAAATCCTTCTAGTGATGTCGGGTTTCCTACTCCTTTTTTTCAGGAGTAAATCCCTCTGCATTTATGGGTGATGGACTGCCCTATCAGATACTGAAATCAATCCAGTATTGGTTTTGGAAAACCTGCAGGAACAACTAAACCACTGCTTCTTCTCCCCTGTTTGCATGTGACGTTACAGAGTGAGACAATTTGAAGATGAGAGAAAGTCTTACTTCAGATAGAAACAGGATGTTAAAAAATTTCCAGGGGGCCACAACTTGAAACACTTCGATCAAGTTTTTGATCTTAGACAGTGTGACCACTCTGAAGAGACACACAGGTATAAATAATGCTGCTTTTGCAAAGGAGATGTTTCAGTATCTTCAAGTTGAAAGCAGTTCTACACAGTATTAGAAGAAGATAACTTGTTTTTCTGGATTCCTGTGGTCAAACTGTTTGTCACTGTATGAGGAGAAGAGAGTTGTGTGCTTGCAGTTCATCATTCAGTGTCAAATGATTTAATGGTGCAATATATAAGTAAAGCATTCCTAGCATGGACATTGTTATGTTAGCAAAGCTGTGCTAACAATAGAATGAAAACAACCTTTGTGGATGAAGCAAACTACAGTATAAAAGCACTTTTGCTGGCTTAAGAACTGTACAATAAATAGAGGCTTATCATGTGCCTGCATGTTTCTTCTATAACACAGCTATGCTAGCAAAAATCCATGCTAGTCCAAAAAAGTTCTGGAGGGCTCTGGAAACTGCACAAGGAGACACAGGATGTGAAGAACTTCAGATAAATAGTAAAGATTGCCATTATCTAAAAGAATGAGTAAAAATTTAAAATAAAAAAAAGCAAGGTAGTGTTCATCCACTGACAAGGCTGGCTTATAAAAAGCAAAACTGGTGAGCTGAGGAAGTGGCAGTCGTGCTCCAGAAATCTCCAGCAGTACTGGAAACCAGACTAAAGCTATTTAGTCTGGACAATTCAACTGTCAAAAAAAGTTAAAATAATCAACGTACCAATACTCTGAATCACATTAATACTGAGATCTTCCCAGTTAATTTTACAAATAAGCTGACTGATAAATAATGTTTTATTTCTCTGTGCTAAAAATGTAAAAATCTAATTAAATCTGCATGTAAATCTATTCTTCTGTGGTTTTGTGACTTAGTGCATCAGTACTGAGCCCATGGAAAAGAAGGGCTTTTCTTGAAAAGGGCAAGTGTTCTATGTGCACTTCAGCTGTTTTTCAGTACAGTTAGACTGCTTATTTACATGCTGAGCTGGTATGTTGTGGCAGATGTGTATGATCAGAAAGTTGTCTTCTGATTATTTGATCACCTGGTACAGTTGACAAAAGGGAAGCTTTCAGGGACTTCAACTGCTCTTCAGAGTGCATTTCAGCAGCCTTTTCTTACAAGTAATTTCAGTCAATTTTTAAGACAATTCAGGTTTTCTATGACTAGTTTAAAATGTAGTACCACTTAGATGATAACATTTGCTTTCTGTTTGAAACACCCAACAAAACATTGGAAATGTTTTAAAGACATTACTTTGTTGGTGATAAAATGTCATTAAAGCCTCCTGATTTGTGAGAGATCACTTACTGATCACCTGTCACATTAATCTTATTTTCTTTTCTGCCTCTTACACATTGCCAAGAAACTTGCCAAGAAATTTGGCAATGTGTACTTAAATCAATATATAATAGTATATTCCCAAGTTGTGCATAAGAAAACTACACAAATGGGTTATCAAAGTCATATCAGATGATTTTCTGTATTCATATAATTTGTTATTTTTATAGCATATTACTTTATACTCTACCTTTTAAATGCAAGGCGATAAACAGCAAAGCAGTTTTTCTCACACTTAGGAATGGAAACTTTGGCTTTAACCAGCCTACTTCTTTCAGGGCTTTTATTAGAGAAGTTGCTGCTCCCTAAAGAAAAAAAAATAATTTTAGAAGACCATGACAGAAATCTAGAATACAAATATATTCAAAGCCTTATCCTGTTAACAGGCAAATCTAACAATTTAGGTTGATATCTAAGCTGGTGGATTGTAAAAGATAATAAATAGTATTAAATAGGGAGAGAAGTGAGCATGATTGATTTTTAAACTCATATTCATGTCTCAAAATGTAACTGACTATCATTAAATTATTCCAGATAGGCTTACATCAATCTTAGTGTTAAAAGCAAAATATAATCTCTCAAGGTGTGATAAGCAAAAGTGTCAGAAAATCTAGCATATAATATTGGAGGTTATTATTCCTTTCCAATGCTCTTGCATTTTTTCTCTTAAAGCTACAGGTATCTATTATTTTAAAGCCTCTTAAAAATTTCTCTCAGTTGTAAGTACATAATTTCAATTCAATATAATCCCATTAGTAAACGTAGGACTTGCAATAAAAATTAAATACTTACAGTGTGATATACTATACATTGCAAAATCATGTTTTGAGATAGAAAAGCAAAAACTGGCCTGCTCAAGGTATCCAGGCAAGGGAAGTGCAGTGAGTGGTATTGGGTCCTTCATTGGAGGGAGTTTATTTGGAAGCTTCAGATTCCAGTACTTCTCTGGTAACCTAACCAGATAAAAAGTAAGCACTTTCAAGGTGTGTAAACCCTAACACAATTAAAGATTAAAATGCAGTTAGTATATTCACCTCATAAACTTCATAAGTTTTTCTTCACTTTCAAAAATATATACTTTGTCTTGATACTTTGCTGCATGCTTGGTGTTGCCAGGCACCAAAGCTTCATACCTGAGTAGATGGAGTGAAAAACACTTAATTTACAAGAAATGTAAAACATCATTTGTGTGGTGCAAATTCATGAGCTACTGGGAGCCTTCTGGTAAGGGAGCAAGTATAGGAACTACAAAAAAGTAGCAATTGGATCATCCAGGTTTCCACCACATGACTGACAGCTAAAAGGCTCAAAATGTGAGAGAGGCTCAGTCTCAAAATCTGCTCGTTAAGTGGCTTTTATAGGGCTTCTTTAGAGCTCCTCTAGTTAAAATGTCAGTCATAGTTGTTCAGGAGATGAAGGAGGGACTACAGTTCTACCTTGATGAGAAATTCCTACACACTGGGCAAATCCGTGAGACTTTTTGGTGGAGCTTTATAGACCTCTTATGAAAATTGCAGTAGCTAGTTTTGCATCTACTAAGTTTTTGTGAGATATGTTTGAATTTTTGAAGGCTTATGACAGAGGAAAGTCAAACTGTATTGGAACAGTCTTAATCACAAAAGACAGTTAGCCAACAGGGCCAATTTGAATTGTAATTGTTTTTTCCTGTCCAAACCCTGGCCACTATTAAGAAGTACTTTGAAAGTATTTCCTTATTAATGTGTTAATATAGGACACGTAGCCTGTAATTCAGATTATGAAAACTGCAGGTGTACCTCTGTTTTCCATCTAGGTAAGTGACTGGACAGTATCCCTGCATTTCAGCATTTATAGGGAGCAAAGTCTGCACTTCTGCTGCAGTCAGTTTCTTTGGTAGCATTGTGGGGGTTGGGAAATGGTGAGGTGCCAGTGGTGGCACATAAACCTCTGGTGTGCTCAAGAATTTCTGCAGAAAAAAAGATTAAATGTTCTTGTAAAGACAGAAGCATTGTAAGACTGTTAGTCAAACTCTAGAGGACTGGCACATGTAACTTAAGATACTTGTTCCTTCTACAGCACATCTCTTTGTGTGCTGGCACTGCTGCTGCTCTCAGGTAGGTGATTTATTTTCCAACACACTCTCAGCTGAAGTCATTGCTATAAGCCCACCACCTGTCACTATCCATTGCTATCATTTACCACATTCTGCCCCCAGTCTCTCCAACACAGGTGGAGAAAGGAGGAAGTGGTTGTTTCCTCTGACAATTTGTAAGAGGAGCTTTGCTTTGAATGGTCTCTGCTGCATTTTATCTTCCCAAATGTTTGATAGCAGCAGTATCCAGAAAAAAAACTTGAATACTAACAACACTTGGTCTAGTTCAGATTATGTATTTCAGATTTATTGTTTCTCTATGGAATCAAAGATTCTAAGCAACCACATTCCCTCTTCCTGTAATCCCTGCCCAACCTGCTTTTTGACACCTGCCTCAAGTTCTTCCTGTGAAGCCATTTTGTAATAGTGTCCTCGAAATTCTGCAGCAAACTGCAGTGATGATGTTCCGGAGCAGTCGACCAATTCACCCTTTTCTGCAAGGCTGACAGGACAGTACTGCCCAAACTCCCCTAGTCGATGCTGCAGCTCTTCAGGAGTGATACATAAATCAGCAATGCCAGCTGCTTTTCCTGTTAATAAAAGCAATTAATGATAATGCTTTATTAACAAAAGACATAGAAACATCAAACATTTCTACTTGCAAATGTTACATCTTAGATTATAATTAATCATGTAGCGATTATTTAAAATAATGAGAATTAAACCAGCAATTTTTATTGATTGATATTAAAATAAAGTAATGACCAATTTTGCCAATTAATTTTAATAATACTTTCCTAGTACTTAAGAAATACAATGCTTAGTAAAGATGTGGGATATTCTGCCTTCTTAGCTTATTAGCATGTTTTTCCTGGGACAGTTTTATTTATGATTATTGTTTTATTCCTTTGTGTTGCTAGGGAACATTTCAGCTATTACTTTATTTCCTTATACTGGTGAAAAAGAGTATGGGGTGTCATAAAAGTCTCCCTTTTATTTATCCATGTCTTGCAAATGCTACAACCTGGATGAAATAGTTAAAATCTTGAATAAAATGTCGTATGAAACCTGAACTATTTAAAAATTGTGCTTTTCAAACTTGACGTGAAAAAGTTAAATGTATTTAAATATTTATATATTTTATTGCTTACGACTGCAATTTTTAAGAAGGGTGCAGCCACAGAGCTATAAAAGTTAGAACCAAAGGGTGGATATAAGATAAGGAAATCTGTTTTTCCTTAAGAGGAATTCTTGTTAAAATGTACAGACATATTTAAAAGGCATATTTAATCCTGATCAGTGCTGACACACAAAAATTCAAATGGGAACTACGTCATTTTAGACTAAAGTGGTTTTTCTCCCACAGCATAGAAATTAAATCAAATGTGATATTTAACCTTAGTTCTGAGCTTATAATTAACATTTTTGCCCTCCTTCCCTCTTCCTCCACTGACACATGAGTGAAGCTGCAAGTCACAGTTCCCCTTGTATACTTTGGGATACCCTTAGTGATTTATCACCCAGTGTTGAAGAATCTGCCATGGACCACGAGACCTGTGACTCCTTTCTGCTGTATTGTATTATACTCCTCCATGGAGGATGGCCTCAGACTGTCCTATAGTTGGTTCTGTCTTTGCACTCTTCAAGAGATCTCATCAAGATCTCTGCAGATGTGAATCTGAGGGTATGTATGTTCCCCAGAATTAGTTATATCCCAAGCAGGTTGCAGTTGAAATGTACTCACTACATTGCAGCTTCCTAAAGAAATTAGTGTTATTCTGAGAAACTTTTCTTTTACCTTGTCTTATTCTTTCCAGGTATATCTGGATTTCTTTAACAACCACTTGAACTTCCTGCAGCACTTTGTTCCAGATCCACCACTTGCTTTGAAAGGCATCAATCACACACCAGTTCTGATGCTCCCTCTTATAGTAAGTCCTAATTGCATCAATGTGCTGTTTATAGCAGGAATTTTTAATAGCTAGAATCTGTGAGCTGTCATGTTCAGGGTAGGGAGGTCTGAAGACAATGGAAAACAACACTGATTTAATGAGTCTGAAGACTAGATAATTTCATTGAATTCCAGGTGTAAATTCAAGTAAGTCCATTTTACAAAATTCTGCTTATTTGAAACTGTAGAACATATTTGAGCAATGCACTTTTCTTAAGCATATTACCATTGACATATGAAAAGCAGCATACTTCTGATCAATTGATGTTCAGAAACAAAGAACAAAACTTTTGCCATTTATGTCCCAAATACAATTCAATAATTTTGTAAAGGATTTTGAATGTATCAGCATATATTAATTGACACACACTACCAATACACCATTAAATGGCAGGCTAAACAAAATAGTAGGATACTTTTGAAATTGAAGTCAATTGTTTATTGAAAAACAGGCTTAACTTTGAATTATGATGTCGTTTGAAATAAAGAAGCTATAATACTTGGATATATTTTGAAAACTGTCATATTTACATATGCATAAATTAAACTAATCTACTGACCTCTAAAAATATCATGCAATACCAGAAGAGATATTTTGACTAGAAAATAAAAGCATTTCCTGTTCTGGTTCTTAATTTAAATGATGCCAAAAAAAGGATAAACTTCTGTTTTAATTTTTCTCTGTAAACTGTACTTTTCAGAAATACCTGACACTGTCCATTTGATTTGTATTTAAGTCTATGAAATGTAATTAGTTTGGTATTTAAAATGAAAACTTTAAAGCAAATGCTTTCAAAATGACAGCATTAATTTAATTTCTTTGCAATGAAAATTGTCTTTAGGCTTTCAGTAAACAAGCATTGTACTGGTTACTTGATAAAAAGGAAGAAACAAAATGAAAGAGACATGCAGTAATGCTCTGAGATATCTGGGACTTCTCAGAAACACTTTCTTTAATGAGAACCAGGTCCTTACACAATTTGATTTTAAGGTGAACATTCTGTTCTTTTTAATTCTCTGTTTATAAACTACTTACTGCTCTTCTTCAAAACCAACCAACAGCTCTTTTAACTATTTATCTCCTATCTATCTGCTAGAACAACAAAGGGAGCAAGCTGAATTGAAAGGTTTAGATGAGGATCTCATTAATTGTATACAGTATTAGAATATACTCTGTTTCCATCTTTTTAAAAGAACTCCAATTAAGACTTTAAAGACAGCCTATTAGATGGAGTATCAAATTCTCTTGTGATTACATTAATTCAATTGATGGATAATAAACTTCAGTGGGAGAGTGAACTAGTATAACTTCTGATGTATGGTTTCATTAAAACTAAACTAAGCAGTGGGTGTACAGCATTGCACATGTGTGACCTCTGTCATGCAGCTGGGGGATCTATCCAGAGGGCTCCACAAATCCCTTTAGCCTCTTAAGTCTCTGTGACTAGTCTGTGGAAATCAGAGCATCAAAATGAAGAGAGAGTAGTGCCCATGTCTTTTCATATATGGAGTTCAGAGGCAGTTGGGTTATGCACTGGCTTAGATACAGTCTCTTCAAGTACAGCACTGAGGCACATGAACACAGAAATGACAATATAATGGGGATAAATATACTGCTAGCAGGGAACATCCCTACCTGTTTGTGCTTTCCTTATCCAACAGTGCTCTTCGGAACACTTCCTTTGCATCCATCTCTAATTCAAAGATTTTCGCTGGAATTATCCTGGCTAATTCCAAGAGGTTTACTTGTTTTCTTGTTACAGGATATCCATCAATTACAACTCTGCGTACAAAATGAAACAGAAAGATGGTTTTCCTTAGTAGTTAGTTTCTAATTAACCATTAAGATTATGCATATTCCTAGTTCCTTCTCAGTAGAGACAAAAGTCTAGACCTATGCCATGAAATTATCACTACCCTGACTTGATAGGCATAGTCTTCACTCCTATGCATTTACAAAGGGGAAAAGGTATAGGAATATAAATGGATGGGTCTGACTTATAAAAATGGGGGACTTCAAAATTCTGACACACCAATCATTCACAAACTGAATTTAAATTCCATACTGAACTAATCTGCATGAAAAAAGAGAATCAGATGTATCCAAGTTGGTACTGGAATTGGTGTAAGATAGATAAAATGGCAGTTATCAAAGGATCATAGAAAATACTAAAATACTTACTGACTGAAAACAGTAACCTTCAACAAGCGTATTACTTGGATTTACTGGGATATACTGGAAAACTGCAAAAAATTATGCTTCAGTCTGGTTTCCCAGAGTAATGTGAAGAACTTAATTTTGTATGGATTATTTTCTTAATGCGGAAACGACTGATGTGTTTTAGTGAGTTTGATTTACAGTGACAACATGGGAATCACCACCTATGAAGGGAGTAGCACGTCTTGAAAATCCAAACAAAACTCTTACCCAGTGGTATAGCACACGTGATTCATCAGAGCCACATTGAGAGCCTGGATGGACAGTTCATCAGGTACAGTCAGTCCTTTTTGAAGATACTCCTTTAACTTAAGTGCCAGCTCGGTCTCTGGCTGATTGTTTAACACCATCCGAATGGCATCTCCCATGCTCAGGCGCAGTAACCCATATGCACTGGCAAATTTCTTGGCAACTGCAAAACATTTTGATTTCAACACACAACTTTTAGGTATGCAACATCACAACCTAGCAGGCTGTTAAAGCATCTCCTTAGTCTTAGATTCTAACTGCTCAGCTCATTCCCTGGGTCATTTCCAATGCCTAATCTTGGTCAGTGGGTACTTAGTACTGCTTAGGCCCCTAAAGAGCCCAAACCTTTGCATATTTGCAGAGTATGCTCAGTGCTCTCACAGCATTCAGTCCAGCACAAATCTCAGTAGCAATAGTCAATATTATTACAAAGTATCCTAGAAAATACTCCCCCACAGTTGCTTTCATAGAACAGCCTAGCAGTTAGATTGTTTAGGCAGGAAATGGGGAAATATGTTTTAAATTTCGTCCTTAATGTGAAATAATCTGAACCCATCTCTTTTTTTCTAACAAGCTATTCTAATCATTAAGCTATAGTGTAAGCTGAATTTTCTCCTCCAGTTAGAATTGGAGACCTGTGGCTTGAGTCATTGAGGAAGAAGGAGAGGGGAGAGACTGGGCAAAATGGAGTTTTGTGTTCTGGTCCTTGATTTTACCAACATTTCTTCGTTTTACATTAGATCATATCAACTGAAAGAAATAAGAAACAACTAGAAAATCATCAGAAATAATACAAGAAGTATAAATTGTGGAAGGCTGGATTTCCTAAGTGCCAACCCAGGATAGTGGCTACTTAAGAAGTTGTGATAAAATTCACATGAACAATGAATAGGTATCTGACTGTGAAATGAGACACTAGAGAATGTAACTAAAGGATTCTATGCCCAGCAAGAAAAGCAGAAAGACCAGCAATAGTAATGGCTGATCATTTTTAATAGCAGTAATGAAAGACACAGCTTCAGTCATTAGCTACAGCTTTGTTTTATAGATGGTAGTGGCTCCTACCTGTACTCTTGCCTGATTTTGGAGGTCCCACAATTGCAATTTTAAGTGGCACAGGTGGTCTAGGTTTTGGCTGGCGAATATATTTGATGGGATTTTTCATAAATGTTTCTCTATTTTCTTTGCTTGAAAAGAAATAAATATATTGTCGATGGATTACAGGGAAGACCATATTTTCAGGGCTTTGCTGTGACTTGATTACATTTCCTTCACTCAGCTGTAGCAAATATAAAATAGAAAGCCGCTTATTAGGCTTGATGAAGTCTCCTTTCATTCCATCCTACAGAATTGGCTTTATAGGTAGGTAGAGATGTACCAACTGTATGGAACAAACCACTGGAGCATCCTAAAGTTCATACATATGGACATAATATATTGTCCCAGCCTGTGGAACTTCCATACATATGCAGTTCTCACAAAAAAGAAGTAAACATTGAAGAGAGAAAGAATATTCACTGTTTCCAGTAGGTGGTACCATTACACTTTCTGTCATTATGAGAGCATAGTCAGAGAGGCATGATATAATACTTTTTAAATTTTCAAATAATAAATCAAATAATTTCTATTCCTTTGTGAATTAAAACCAATAATCTGACTGACATTAGAAGACAAAATATTGTATTCAGCAGAAGCTGTGTACAAATGAAGAAAGCAGATAATATCAACACTTAGATTGTGGTGAAGTGTAAAACCACAAGACAAGCCAAAACAGCTGTTGCTAAACTACATACACTGGTGCTGAAATGTTTTCAAACACTTCAGAAAGTCTGTAGTATTGGTGGATCATTAAGATACAAGAAGAGCACTAATGTCAGAAATGATTGTTGCAGAAATGCTAAATTAATTCCTTGCACCAATGTTTGCTATGGAAGGACTTAAGTAATTGCCCTGTTGCAACTCTTCTTGGAGAAACTGCCTTAAAGTTCAAATAAAAGATGTTTTAGAATCAACTGTTGACATTTATAGAAAAAACTGCCCTGACCAGGTGGCATTTGCCTTACAGTTCTAAAGGGACTCAGAAGTGAAATTAGTACTGACTAACATGTAACCTACTATTCCTTACGCTGGCCTTTCTTCCACAAAAAAGGAAGGTTGAGAAAATGCACATATTTTGAAAAGGCCTTCAGAATGGATCCTAGTAAACATAGTCCAGTAAATCTAACCCTGTATTCAGTAAACTGAAAATTGTTAAGGAAAAAAATGGTTGTTACAAACCTGCATATGAAATAATGGGGAAGAGGCAACTCAGTTTTTTGCAGAGGGAAATCACACCTCTCAAATCTCTTAGTATTCTCTGAAGGAGACAGTAAATATATATATCTAAGTTGATCTGATTTTTACAGTGAGGGATGGGACTGTTTTACTGCATGGCATAACCTTACCAGAACCTTCTCTGCTTCTTAGGTTCCTATGCTTGCATCAAGTAATTTCAGGGTGCTTACCCTCAATTTATAAGATGTCAGGAATCCATTCTACTATATATCTGCTCCCATTCATCCCTCAGCTCATCATTTTTGTTCTTATCTAACCCGTTGCATAACTACTTCTCTTCTGCCCAGATTTAATCTAAAAGTAATTGGCATATACTCTATCTGCCTTTTTAAAAGAAGTGTCTTTGGTTCTTAATCAATGTCATCATTTTTATTATATCCTAAAATATCCTCAAAATGATCCTATTTCCCTTTCATTATTGTCAGCAAGTACATTTCCACTGTCAGCATGACTGATTTTATCTAATAGCTTTCTATGACTTCTTTCTTCTAATGGAATAGTTCTTTTTGGTTGGTAAAAAACCACTATACAGCATAAATTAATGAACTGGAGAGACAGAATGACAAAAATGTTGTGAAATCTGATATAGTGCAAGGTCTAGCATGCAGGGACTATTAAGAATTTCACATATAAGCTGGGATTCAGTAATTGAAAATGACAGAAGAAATATCTAAATTCATTAATATGTCCCTCCATTACTAAATGCCAATTTGATGCAGCCATGGAAAAGGCAATTCTGATCCAAAAACTTCTGAAGTACTTTAATTATATAAACTGTAATAAGAGCTGATTCTGATTTCCAAGGATAAAGGAAGTTACATGATCTGTAACAGGTGAATACCCAATACAATGACTGTAGAAATGGGAATAAAAGTCACTTGATTATTTAACATAGAAGAATGAAGGCAAAAATGTGTTTCTTTTAGGAACATCCTGGGTTTTGTGTCTTGGTTCACTATATTTTTGTTGTGAGGTTTGTTTGGTTTTGTATTAATCTTCCTTATGTCTGATTTACTCACAGTCCAGCCTGCTTTTATTTCCAGCATTAATATAAAAACTTTACTTGCTTACATTTCACTAGCTACATACAAAACTATATCATCCCACTTTTGGGGATAGAGATGAGCATTTTCTGACCTCAGCTTTCCAGATCAGTAGTAGAATACTGTGGAAATAGTTTTGTTGCTCTTCAAAATTTGTAAATTTTTATTACAGAGAATTATTGCTGCTGAATTGTATACATTTAACATTTGTTGGTTTACTTTCTTGCCACTTCTAGAGTTGTTGGCCACCTGTATGGCTTTTTACAACTTCAAATCTCAAATCCTTTCAGCTTGTTTTCACTGCTTCAGGAAGGCTTCCAGACCAGCTCTGTTGTCCTGTGTTTTGTTGGATTGTTAAGAATTAGGCATTTCTTTCTGATTCATTGCCACCTTGAATTGTGTTGCTGATACTAATGCAACAGATTTTGCTAAATGCCCCTCAGCCTTAAGTTATCTGTAACATTGAAAAGCCTAACACCTTTTATTATCAATGCTTGCTGTATTTTGTGATATTCAGTTGTGTGGTTTTGGATCACTAATGTGGTTTTCATTAATATTTCTAGTATTAGTTGCTACTGTCTTCTATAATTTTTAATGTGAAATATATTTTTTTCAATTATTACTTCTTGAAAATATTCTTCAGCAACTTAAGAACTTTACCTTGACTGGATCCCACTGGCCAAAAGAACTTAGAAATTTATATGAGAAAAGTAGCAATTTATGTGCAAGTGGCAAACTAATTGGGTAACACTTCTCAAAAATGCTTCCACGATTTTCCACTAGAGAAATCAGCTTGCTAAATACTTGGTAGCGTACGATGTGAGGCTTCCGTCCTCCATTGATGTCAATTTGTGGTATTAACAATGTTTCAAGTTCTTCCTGGTTAATTAAAACATAATGGAATATTAGAATCATAAACACAGTCAGATTTTTAATAATGACTGACAGCAATATTTTCTGTGAACTATCAAGGACTTCTTGAGCATGTTCTCAATCACTGTAAATCAGCATAATTTTATTTGACAAGAATTGGTCTTCCTGCCTATTGAAGTTTTAAATTGCTCAGCCTGTACTAAGTATCACACTAATTAAAAAAACAAAAACAAAAACAAAACAACACAATCTGACTGTTAACTCTGAGGTTTGAGGATTGGTTGGATGAATTTTGCAAGTCTTACATTTCTGTTTAGGTTATTTACTTCTGTAAACTTTATCTCTGGTCAGCGGGCAGTTTCTTCGAAGTAACTATTAGGTTTCTTCCAAACTAAGATACTTACTGTATAGTAAACAAATGGCACCAAACTACTTCCTGGCTTAGACATGGGCATAAATGTAGCAAATACCTAAAGTTAGATGAGGTTACCTCACCATAGGTAATTGCACTGATTTCAAGAAAACAATGTTACTAAGAAATATAAATAAATAGATAAATAAATAAATATAAAGTTGTATCATAAGAATTTGGCTTTAAAAATTATTTTGAAATACTGTTCATGTATTTATGGCTCTTTATTTGGGTTGTCTGCATGTTGGAATGCATGGAGTTTTGCCTAGGGATGGGTGAGGGGCTAACTGAGAGCTTAAGGATAAGGATTAAAGGGAGGGAAGGGGCAGGGAACTGTATAGTGAGGGACTGCTACAGGCCACCCAGCCAGGAAGACCAACTGAATGATGCCCTCCATAGACAGATAGAGGTAGCCTCATGTTTACAGTCCCTGGTCCTCATGTGGGCCATCAACCACCCTGATACCTGTTGGAGGGACAATATAGCAGAACATAAGCAACGCAGGAAGTTCCTGGATGCATTAAGGATAACTTTAACTTCCAAGTGACAGAGGAGCCAACAAGGAGAGGTGCTGTGCTGGACCTTGTTCTCACCAACAAGGAGAGGCTGGTGGGGAATGTGAAGCTCAAGGGCAGCCTTGGCTTCAGTGACCACAAGATGACAGAGTTCAAGATCATTAGGGAAGCAATGAGGGTGCACAGCCAGCTTGCTACACTGGATTTCAGGAGAGTGGACTTTGACCTCTACAGGGATCTACTTGGTAGGGTATCATGGGATAAAGCCCTGGAGGGAAGAGGGGTCCAATAAAGCTGGTTGATATTCAAGGATCACTCCCTCCAAGCTCAGGATTGATGCATCCCAACAGAGGGGAAGTCAGGCAAAAATACCAGGAGGCCTGCATGGATGAACGAGGAGCTCCTGGACAAACTCAGACAAAAGGGAAACCTCCAGAAGATGGAAGCAAGGATGGGTAGTCTTGGAGGGATAAAGAGAAATCATCCCAGCAGCCAGGGATTTGGTTAAGAAATCTAAAGCCCTGACAGAATTAAATCTGGTCAGGGAAACAAGGGCAACAAGAGGAGGTTCTATAGGTATTTCTCAGACAAAAGGAAGATTAGGGAAAATGTAAGCCATCTCTGGAAGAAAATGGGAGACCTGGTTGCCCAGGATATGGAGAAAGCTGCTGTACTCAACCACATTTTTGCCTCAGTCTTCACTGGCAAGTGCTCAGGCCACACTGCCCAAGTCACAGAGAGCATAGGAAGGGACTAGGGAATGAGGAGCCACTGAGGGTGGGGGTAGATCAGGGTTGAGACCATTAAGAAGCCAAAAGGTGCAAAACTCCATGGGACCTGATGAGATGAATCTGTAGGTCCTGAGAAAAGAAGCAGAAGAATTTGCTAAGCCACTGTCTATCATATTTCAGAAGTCTACCTGTATGTGTGCAAAGCACTTGACACTGTCTCACATTTCCTTGTCTCTAAATTGGAAAGACATGGCCTTGACAGACAGACCACTTGGTGGATAAGCAATTGGCTGTGTGGGCACACTCAAAGAGTTGCAATCAACAGCGTGATGTCCACGTGGAGACTGGTGAAAAATGGTGTTCCTCAGGGGCTGGTGTTGTGACCAACCCTGTTTAACAACCTTGTCGGTGACACAGACAATGGGATTGAGTGCACCATCAACAAGTTTTCCAGCAACACCAAGTGTGTGGTGTGGTTGACATGCTGGAGGTAAGGGATGCCATCCAGAGAGACTTTGACAGGCTTGAGAGGTGGGTGTGTGCAAACCATAAAGTTCAATAAGGCCAAGTGCAAGGTTCTGCACATGGATCAGGGCAATCCCAAGAACAAATATGAACTGAGTGGAGAAAGGATTAACAGCCCTGAGGAGAAGGATGTGGGGGTGTTGGTTGCTGAGAAGTTCAACATAAGCCAGCAGTGTGTTCTTGTAGATGAGAAAGCCAACCCTATTCTGGGCTGCATCAAAAGAATCATGGTCAGCAGGTCAAGGCAGGTAATTGTCTCTCTCTACTCCACTTCTGAGAGACCCCACCTGGAGAGCACTGTGTTCAGTGCTGCAGTCTGCAACATAGGAAGGACATGGAGCTGATGGAGTGAGTTAATAGGAGGGCCACAGAGATGATCAGGGGGCTGGAGCACCTCTCCTGTGAGGATAGGCTGGGAGAGAGAGGCTCTGAGGAGACCTTACTGTGACTTTCCAGTACTTGAAGGGGGCCTACAGGAAAGCTGTGGAGAGACTTTTTACAAAATATTAGGAAGAAATTATTTCCTTGAGGGTGGTGAGACACTGGAATAGGTGTCCCAAGGAAGCTGTGGCTGCCCTCTTCCTAGAAGTGTTCAAGGCCAGGGTGGATGGGGCTCTGAGCAACCTTGTCCAGTAGAAGGTCTGGCAGGGGTGTTGGAACTAAATGATCTCTAAGTTTCCTTCTAACCCAAAGTGTTCAATGATGCTTTTTTTAAATGATGTTTTTTAAATATATGCCTTCTCACAACAGCCTTAGTCTTGCTAACATGTTTAGATCATGAGTACAGCAGCAAAATTGGTTAAGCACTATAACCTTACAAGTAAAACTCTTCTTGCATCACATGGTCATATAATTTAACAAAATAAGCAGTGGAATAAGTACCTGTACACGTAGTAAACTGTCTATTTCTGAATCAAACCTTTCTGATATTTCATTTTGTATGCGCTCAGCAGCATCAGTCTCCTGTTCTTCTTCATCCTCTTCTTCTTCTTCTCCTTCTAAAAACTCTTCTTCGAGTATAGCTTCAATTTCTTCATTTTCATTCTCATCTTCCTCCTCAGTGGCTTCATAATGCTCCCCATTTGCTAATGCCTATAAAGATGAAATATTTTGTTGCTTCATGTCTATGATACAGATGTTTTGAAGTAACATACATTAAACAAATGTGTAAGTATTTTGCTTATTGGAGCATGTATTGAGAATTCTTTTAAAATAGTTTTTAGTGTTCATGAGTCAATAGTTTCTAATACAATTCAAGTATCATGGCAAATTACTTTGCTAAGGTATGAATGCAAATGCTTCTGTTTAAAATCATATTAGCTTGTTTTCTTACCTCCTGTTTCTTTTGCTTTCGTTCTGCTAAAAGTTCTTCCCTTCTTCTAGCAATCTTCTCATCCTGTAGTGAAAAAAAAGATATAAGACGACAGTATTTGGTAATAAAAGATCTCGGAGAACTGGTAATGTAACCTAGAAAAATGTTGTTCTTTTCACCTTAAAACTGTTTCTAGTTGTTGGAAACAATATCCACTATACAGTACCTGTGAAATCAGCCTATGAGAGTTGCCAATCGACTCCTGTGCTCAGGGAATTCAGGATGCAACAGCAGTACCTTCCATGAGCTGTGTATTTGATTTTTTTTATGGACACATTTACACTGCACTTTTTGTCCAGGACTTTCCAGGTGCCTGGTGTTCTGTCAGACACTTTTCTTGGGCTGTGAGATATCTGAGCTTCTGAATCGCACAGAAGAAGAAGCCCTAAATTATTTTTGCTTCCTATGATAAATCTAGGCATGATGTGGATGTGTGCAGCTGTCTCCTGGCTCCCATACCTGTTTCTCTGCGTGTTCTTCACTGCTTTTGGAGATTGAGAGTCTGTGTTCAGATCTGCTGTCAAAATTATTTACTGAAAATTACTTGCTACTGGAGACTTACTCTTATTTTTGCTTTTAGTTCTTTCAGTTTCTTTTTCTTTTCCATTTTTTTGTACTGTCTTTCTTTCCACTTTTTCAGACGTGGAGGAAAAAGACGGTTAAGAATGTCACTTTCCTCTACTTGAAGATAAAACACAATATCAGGACAGAGTCCTTGTTCTGACAGATACTTGGCTTCATCGAAAGTACGAGGGAAACCATCCAGTATAAATCCCATAGACCTAATTGGAAAATAAGATATTTATCAATATGCTGCTTAGTTTAAGTGCAACACAATGAAAATGCCATTATTTTGAAAAAAATATTTTTAAACTCCCTTATTAAATGTGCATGTTAGAAGTAAACTTAAAAGAATACTTTCAGGTATCTTTTGACACTATAAAACTGATACTTCTCCACATATTTTAATTGGTGTATTAACAAATTTATTTCTTCTGAGGTTTTAATGTGCAGAGATTAATTATTTTAAAATAGCAAAAAAACCAAAACCAAAACCAAAACCAAAAACCCCATTGTGTCCTGCATAAAACCCAGTTCTTCTCAAAAAAATGGAAGGTGCCCCAAACAGTATTTTGGTAACACCTGTCACAGAAACCTTGTTGTATCAGAATTTATTTTTCAGAAATGCCTGACAATTTCTTTTTATGTAGGATGTCACCCAGCGTGATGTACATCTCTATTCCTGCAGATATTAAAACCTGTAAGTCCATGAAAAATACCCAGCTATTCAGATGATTTGATTCAATTGAAGTGCAATAAGTGCTTTTTTCCAGTCCTGTGTAGAGTGCGTGAGACGTTATTTTACCTTCAAAATATTAATCAAAAAAGAGTAATAAAACCAAGACTGGCCATGAGTCATAAGAATTACAAGAGCCTTGAAATAAGCTCTGCAATAGTTATTTGTAATTGTGGACATAATGTACATGTCCTAAGATTAATAAAAGAAAGAGATAATCCAATTAGTTACCGGAATGGCTCTTTCCTCCACCAGTCAGGAACGATGTTATTGAGGACTTCTGGAGGCAGTTCCTCGTTATCCATTAGATTTGCTTTGATTGCTTCTTCCTCATTAGTTAATTCCACTGCCTTTATACAAAGAAAATCCACAAAACAAATGAACTTCTTTGACACTCAGATGCCAGTAGGCAAAGTCAACACTACAATCCAGGTTACAAAAACATTGTATTAAATAAAAACTAGTTTAGCCTGTTATGAACATTCAAATATTTCTGGTTCTTTTACATAGGATAATAAGACTGATAAATGTATTCTATTCTTTTGCCCCAAGAGAGCACAGAGAGCACTGCTAGTGAACATTTTAAAACTCTTGTACAATTGGAGTATGTGCGCCAAACTGAATATGCATATTCTAAGTAATTAAATGAAACTGTACCTTCCCATTATTATTTCGACCTTTTTTCCCCTCAGTTTGTCTTCCTTTGCCTCACTTAGCACCCATCTCTACTATTTAGAAAAAATCCCTATCCATAATTTTTTGAAACATTTTGAAGAATGTTTGTGGCAATCTTAAAAAAACATTGTCAAGAACTATTATTTACAAATTTTGTCAAGTAAATAATTTAACGTGAGTGATTTTCATCAAGTGAGAATTTTATAGGAAATTCCTGTCCTGGTCTGAAAATGGTTATTTTTGTGTATGGACATTAAAAAGTTAAGGTTGTTACCTGTGGGCTTTCTTCAGTCTCAGTTTCAGTCATAGTCTGAGGGAAATCTTCCAGTGCCTGCGATAGATTTAGCATTTCATTGTCATCTTCTTCAGGTTCTTCATCAAAATGTGGCCCAACTTTCTTTTTAGTTTTGGGTAAGATCAATTGCTGTAGATATTCTTCAAACTGAATATGGAAAATGCCTAATTTGTCAGCTATCTGTTGTGCACAAGTAGTTTTACCTGCTCCATGAGTCCCAAGTAATAACACCCGTAAAGGAGGAGCCTATAGGAAAAAATGGGAATAGTTTGTAATAATTTGGAATCGACAGTGCCTCCCCTACTGCTTTTCACTTCCATCATATAAATTGCATCAGAAGCAGTCACTTAATTTTCCATTTTAATTTTTCTAGGCTTTCTATTGCTGTTCCAAGAAGATGACCTGCTCTCTGGAAATACTCAACAAATACACTATGGCAGCTGATGCCAGTAGGAAAAAGTGAAACTTCATTAGATTATTTTGGTAAATCTTCCTTTCTCTTACCCTTCTTCCACTTACAAAAAAACCCACATAGATAGAAAAAAACCTCACCCAATATGTGTGATTTATTAATCACATTTTATTATTATTGTGAGCTTTTATAATCTTTCTTTTCTGCTTCATTTGCATCACTAATTCAATGTATTAATTTAAGCATACACTAAAATGTTACTAGTGAAGAAATGTGTTTTATTTGTTTCAAGGACTTGCTTGGTACATTTATTGTTACCCAGAAAAAATCAGCAATAATAAACAATTATAAATGGTAATTGAAAATAGAGATGTTAATATCTTATTGTCCACCTTAAACAATTTTGAAGATTCTTACTTGTAATGGTTCACTGTGAGCCACATACTCCTCAGGGTTCTCCAGAAACTTATCTCTGTTCTCAGAAGTTGAAAAATAATAAATCTTCTCTCGATATTTAGCTGCATATTCATCGAGTCCTGGGTAAAGAACGAAGTTCTCTTTCAGGCTGACTGGACAGAAGTGTTTTGTGTCTCCCATCTGCCTTTTATTTTCCTTAGTTTTTTCTTCATCCTGAAAGTATTATGAAAATTTTCAACTATTTGAATACAGTAGTTCACTTATATTAAGTAGATCAAGTCAAATACATCAGCTGAGCACTGAATGAGAACGGTATTCTCAAGAAAATTTGTAAGCTGAATATAAATCTATGAACATACATACCTTCTAGAGTCAGAAAACAAACCATCCAATCTAGTGATAGAATTATTAAGAATGATCATTTAAAATTTGAAACTATAATATAGTCAGCTGTTGAAGACCAAAATTAGGCTAAGAGTATGTGAGATAAAATCTTTCTGCTATGTTCTTGAAACTCACTTTCTGTCGCTATTTGATGTGCAGAAATACTTATCCAGTAAAATTAATTTGTGGAAAATCTATTTAATAGTGATCCAGTACAGTATATGGGTATCTTGTACTGTTGCATTTGGGGATGGGATTCTCCATTATAGTATGAAAATTAAAGAAAGGCAAAGCCAGACCTTTTATTTCACTAAAGTGGTTGTTTGAAAATTACCAATAGCTGAGGTGGAACATAGGAAGACACTTTATGACTCTGCATCTTCAGATGTTTATTTACACAATGGCTCACAGAATCATTGTTACTTGACAGAAAAAAGGTCATATTTACTTCTTTAATAAATCCTGTCTTTGCCATCTGGCCAAACTAGGTACATTCTTTCTCTCTTTTTTATGCTTCTCACTGAAGTAAAAAACACTACTAGACATAAAATAGGAATACAATTAATGTGTTCTTGAAGAATATGCTGGTATTTATTCTGTAACAAGGCTGAAACTGATTGATAGACAATCAAGTGCAAACTTTTGTGGGGTTTTTCCACGAAAACAGACATGTACTGAACAAGCCACGTCCTGGAATGTGTTAACGAGCTGACCTTGGCACAGAGAATAACAAGGGAGCTGGCTTTGTAGCAAAACAAGATAACAGAGAGCTGGCAAGAGTAAATATTTTTAAGTCTGGAAGGCTCAACATAGGCGTGGACAATTGCCTTTAACCAATTAGCTTAATTGTCAGGAGTGTGATCACCGCATAATGACCACTCACTGAATGTTCTGTATTTAGTAACATGCTAGAATGTATCTAAGCACCGTTATGGAGGTGAATAAAGGAGACTTGCTTCAATCACATTGGTGTACCCCCATTTACTCCGAGACCCCCGCAAACAAGTCTGACTTCACTGGGGCTTTGTTCAAACTGAAGATAAATGAGTTAAAATAGAAGCATAAGTAGATGAAGCCAGCATACTTACTTCTTCATCTTCATTTTCCTCTTCTTCATCATCTCTTTCTTCTTCTTCTTCCTCATCAGCAGCCAGATCTTCTGCTTCCTCATCTAAGTCTTCAGCAGATAATTCCCAGCCATGATATTTAAAAGGTTCTGAAAAGGTTAATTTTTTTTCCTGTTACAATATTTTTCATTTGGCTACGCCAGAATATATTCTCTTTGTCCATAAAAGTAAGCACCTATATGAAAGCAAATCATGCCAAATGTATATTATATTTCTCTAATTCCGAGAAAAAAAATGTTCTCCCTGGATGTAGGAATTAATATATTGCTTCCTCCAAAAACGGAAATTCTTTTGTACTATCCCATTATAAAAAGTGTAATCCTTTTGTACTTTTTCCCATTGAAAAGATGTATTCCCCACTCTTGCTGCATCTCAAAGGCTGCTTCTCAGCTCAGTGACAGAACATGGCACGTCCTGATCCCACTTTCAGTTGGTAATATAGAACCCAGTATAACCCAGCTCCCCTTGTACATCATACAAGCTCTCAAAAATCCCTCTTGGTAGGTTAAGTGTACATAAGCAGTATTACTTACTTTCCATTGCCAGCACGCTTTGATTAAGCAGACTTTCTGGAGTTTGCTCAGCAATCTCTAAAACAACAACTTGAACTAGAGATGATGTATTGATTTTTGACTTCACTGTTTGCCAGTCATTCATGAAAAGGTTAATCTCCTTGTTAATTACTTCCATTTCTGGCAGATCTATAAAATCATCGTCTTCAAACTCAGGTAGCATGATTTCTGAAAATCAAATAGTATATAGAAGTATATACTATTATAGAAGTATATATAGAAGTATATACTAGAAGTATATATTCTCAAATGTTTTGCTTTCAAAAATTATCATTATTTCTTGAGATTTTTTTTTTTCCTGAAATATGGCGGCATTTTTTTTTTAATGCTGCTTCCCCACCCACCATGATTATGAACTATTATATTACTGGTTTACAAGGACACTTCTAAAATGCCAAATTCTTCTGTTCACATAGTATATACTGATGCTTCCCCAGGAAAATAAACAAGGTCAAATTACTTAACTAAATTTGCATATAACTATTTAAATTGGCACACAAATATAATGACTCTTTCTCAAAGAAATATGAGGACTGTATAATAATCTTAAAATTATGATTTAACGATAGCAGGTTTTGACACTCTATCCCTAGGGACATACCTCATCTGGAATATGTCAGTATAGAAAACCATAAAGAGTAGGAGGGGATGATGCTGAACATGGCAAGGAACATAAAGAAGTATAATAAGGGCTTCTACAAGCATGTCAGTCAGAAAAGGAAGGTCAAAGAAGATGTACACTCCCCAATGACAGAGGCTGTCAAACTGGTAACAATGGACAAGGAGAAGTCTGAGGTACTCAACAACTTTTTTGCCTCAGTCTTCACTGGCAGCCTCTCTTCTCACAGCTCTTGAGTGGATGGGCCACAAGACAGGGATTGAAGGAGCAAAGTCTCTCCCACTGTAAGAAGTTCTGTGACCCCCTCAGGAACCTGAACATGAAGTCTGTGGGAGCTGATATGATGCATAAGTGGAAAAGTGGAAAATAAATGCTTAAGTGCATAAGTGGAAAACCAGAAACATTGCACCCATATTTGAAAAGGGTAGAAAGGAACTACTGACCCATCAGTTTCACCTCTGTGCCCAGGGAGATCGTGGGACACAGCCCCCTAGAAGCTATGCTAAGGCACATGGAGGATAGGAAGGAGATTTGAGACAGCCAGCACAGCTTCACCAAGGGCTAATCCTGCCTGACCAACCTCGGGGCCTTTTATGGAGTCAACTACCATCCCCCAGTAACATCCTTCTCTATAAATTTGAGCAACAGAACTACTATACTGACACCTCAGTGGCTGATCTTCCATACTTTTGAATGATTATTAGCTTAAACATAAACAAAAAGTGCAAAAGGGCATATCATTGAGAGGAAACACCTCACAGATTTCAAGTAGTCTGAATTGTGTAAATGCTACAGTTAATTACATTGCATTTTGCAGTGATGTATCCGAATGAGACAGAGATGCAGCCGGGTAAAAGCTGCTTAAATTTAGGCAGCTGTAATGTGTTATGTAATGATGGGTCCATTTGGAACATCAACGTTAAGAAAATAAGCAAAGGATGCATTAATAACTAAGTTATTCTAACTGCTTGTTGCATGTGTTATCTCAGGCACATGCACACTGTAAAGATCACATGTGCTGCCTTGTGACCCACAGCCCTGTTCAAAGCAATAACTTCTGGAAAATGGAAATGATGCCATCTGGATACAGCCTTTAACAGATTGTCTTCTATAGTTCTGTGCTTTAAAAACCTCGCTGTTCTCAGTAGGTCATGAAACTTTGGAAATATAAGGGCAGAATAATGAATTACAAGGAATATTTGAAATATTCTGAGACAGAATGTTGAACATGGTTACAAATTCAGTCATACAAACCCATATGCACCTTAATCTCAGAAACACTTTACATTTATGTTACACCTCTCCTGATAGGCCATACTTAGCAAATGATGGACCAGCATGTGTTCCAGCTCTGATTCTCTACTCTAGACACATAATTCCATCATATTACCTATAAGAGTTTTCTTGCAATTAATGCATATTTATGGAGTTTTAAAATAGATTACACCAGCATAAGTGAACTGGAAAAACTTTCCCCTGAAAAGGAGAGAAAAGCAACAAAGGAAAAGGTCCCATTCATTCCTAGGTAAAATGGGACATCCCAAAAATTGGACAAAACAAACATCATTTGGTTCTGGTTCAGGTATTTGAACCTTGTTGTAACAAAAATGTTGCCTTCCTGGCATTTGATTTGTTTCAAACTGGGTCTCAGGAAACAGAAATACTGAAAATATTTTTAAGTAAGTAAGGCAGTTGTACCTTTGCTATTATATTGTAATATAACAGCATTATAATTCTGCATGCAGAGATGATTTATAGTGAGAAGAAATTTTTAAAGACAGAAGAAACATAGTGAAGTGCAATACTTGAAAAGGCAGTAAGGGTTTAAAAATAAATGGATATAAAAATGCAAACAAGCTTCCTTCGGAGGAGGTGGTGTTTTATCTAAGTGCTTGTTTTAATTTATTTTCTGTAACACAGAGGTGATAGGAAAATATCCTCCACAGCCCTTAATCTGGAGCTTCTACAGGGGATGTCTATATGGCAACCTCTGATATCCTTTTTTGCTCTGTGTCTTTTTTGCCTTTTCTGAGCATTGTTACCATAGAGACAAACAATCCTCAAAGGCTTTCTGCCCCCATGTTCTCCAAGTGAGTTGCTGGGGAAGTAAAGGCTTTAATATTTTTTTTTCCAGTGTTCTGCTAGTATTAGATATGATTTTTCTGTCCTCAGTCCATATTAGGAAACAAAAAAGAGGAAAAAAAAAAGCTTTCTGTCTTCCCCTCTCAAACCCTGTCAAAGCTGAGAGAGAGACACCAAAAGTCAGTGTGTCTTCTTCATTAGAGTTTAACTATCAAAATAAACAGAAAAGCAAAATGTAGGATAACAGTGACTCTTCCATTCCTTGAAACTGGTATGTATTTCATTATGAACACATTTTCATTTCTCTTTTTGAAACAGACCATGTATTTTGTTTATGCAGACTTTTCATACCTACTTATAAATATAAGCTGCTAGATAATTTGCCAAGTAATTTTCAGCATTATTACAGTGAAATGCACTTAGTAGACAAATCTATATTGCGTGTATTGATTTATGGTGTTATGAAAAAAAATTCAGTTTACAGATTAAGTTAATTCGCATGGATTTCTGAATAAAAGAGTTATGTCAACCTGCAATTTTATCAACGCTTTCTGGATTTGTTATTTCCACAGATCCCTGTACACTTTTATTCATTTAGTATTTTGGCAGTAGAGGCAATAGTGGGATTTTGTTCTTCAAAAAGCTCATCCCTAATGCATCATTTTTAGCAGGAAATAATAACATGCCTAAATTTACTTATGGTGTTTAAATAATTTGAATCTGTCTATTCCATTATAAACTTCTTTAAAAGAAAGTAGTTAAGGTAATTAATTATATTTACAGCCAGTTTTTAAATACCGTAGAAGCTTCCAAAAAAGGAAGGCATATAATTATTGATACTAGTAAGTAAGAGAGATGTTATTTGCTAAAAATCCAACCTGTAGGTGTAGATTCTTCATCACCTGCAGAGTCACTGGACTGTTTCTGGGACATTTGTTCAGGCCCCGGTGAAAGCTCCTCATTGGTGTCCTCAAATTCTGTTGACACAAATAAAATCATTAGTAACTTTAAGAAACTACAGAAGCACTATAGAAATAAAGACATTTTTTGGTCATACTGCAAAACTTATATTTGATCACTGCACAAAAGGTGTTAGTCACTTCAATGTTTGTGTATTTCACACTGACCAAGACATTTTAGGATCAGCTACCTGATTTGTGGGAAAGTGCAGACCATCTATCAGATGCCATATGAATTCTGAATCAAGTGGAGAATAAATTTATTTAATTCAGTGCTTTAACGCAATAATATTTTCCATTTATTATAAGCTATGTGATCTGTGCTCAAGCTATGCTCAAAAACAAGACCTTGCAAAAAAGCACACTTCTACAGAACAGCTCCAGCTTCTATTTGATGGCAGTGCTTTTGACTTGAAGAAGGGCTTGTGCACCTGAAGGCTGATGTAATTTTTCCAACTGTATGAGCTGATCAATAAAGAATATTACCTTTTCCTACAAGGCTTGTTTTGCTTATGTCCTTCGACCATTGCTAGAATAATAAAACACCACTCGTACATCTCAACTTGTTATGATTAACCAAACCTCAAATCATATTAAACAAAAATGTATTTTGAAATCTGGAATTATCACATTTGTTTTCATGTACATCTCTTTTAGTAAAGAAACTGAAAACATCAATGTCATTTCAATGTCCCAGTGAGGTTACAAAAATTGTAATTATTGAAATGCACATTTTTTAATAGAGAACAGAATAGACTGTGTCAGTTGTAAGGGACCTCCAACAATCACCTAGTCCAGTTGTGTAAGCAATTCAGGGCTGACCAACTTAAAGCATTTTATTAAGGGAGTTGTCCAGATGTCTTTTAAATACTGACAGACCTGGGGCATTAAGCACCTCTCTAGGGAGCGTGTTCCCATGTCTGACCACCCTCTTGGCAAGAAAATGCTTCCTAATGTTCAGCCTCAACCTCCACTAGCACAGCTTTGAACCATTCCCCTATACTATGATATAAGAGACATCAGAAAAGCATGATAGCTGAGCTTTCATTTTTATACCACAACTGCTACATTTAAAAACCCCAAATATAAAGCTATCATTCATTTATATTTTTGTTAAGATATGTCACATGGGAGAAAAGCTGCAGTCAATGTGCTGATGGGACTATCTGTGGAATAAAACAGCAGCATGACTGTGTTTTGGTGAGTATTTTGGTGAGTCAGTATGGGGACACTATTGACTACTGAAATAAAATGTAGGTGTAGGAAAACAATTTTCTCTAAACAAGGACTTATCACATGTTAAGAACACAAGTGTTTATATGACATTATTACTTCTACATTAGTAATTGTTGTTTTGAGGTACTCAGATAAAAATGAATTAGATATTCAAAACTAAGATAACTTTGTTTTTTGAGACAGATAATAGAGTATCTTTGTAGAACCCTTTATATTTAACACTTAAGAACTTGTTCTAAAGTTCTTTTTGGAGAAGAGCTGTGATCTATTAGAAACTATAAAAAGTTAGAATGCAGAATTTTTAAAAAGTTTATATGTAATTTAAAGAGTACTTTTTTCAGAGAGTAGGTGAAAATGTTAGCTAATTAAAAATTAAAAGCATGTTATCAGATGTAGTCTATCTTAGCCTACCTTTATGACTTAGGTTTTGTTATCTATAGGTAAACACCAGACTGGATAATGAAAGAAAGTCTATATAAGATACATTTACAGTGTAAAACTTAAGCTTGGCCAGAATGTTTTTCTGCACAAAACAGTATGCTATGTTCAAAAGGAAGACGGTAATGGCAGTCTAGGCTCCCACTGCTGAGAGAAAAAAACAAATTGGGAATTCATGCACTCCAGTTCTTAATTTCAGCTCCAGGCCTTAGCTGGTAATTTAGGCTATGATGGAGAAACCATAGCAGAGGAAAAAAGTCCTCTAAAGCACCCTAGCACCTAGTTCTCAATGCAGAGACAGATACTTGTGCATGGAACTTCACCTTGGCAGTAGATCCAAGCCAAACAGAAACATTCTTCTAAGGAAGTATGCAATGATTAAAGAGGGCAAAAGGGAGAGTTCAACTCTGTAACCTTTTTGGCTGCTGAGGTTCAAAAACATTGAAAATAATTGGAATAAATGCTAAACCTTGACCCAACCTACAGACTTGTCTGAGGTGCAAAAATCCAGCCAATTTGTGACTGCTGGCCTGTCCCCAAAATCTTATTCTCTCATATTATCCACTCCTACCCAGGACACTTATATTTTCATTGATGGGAACATAGTAAAGCACAATTCTGGTACAGAAGTATGAACTTGACAGGAAATAAAGAGTGACTAAATGAAAGTAATATGCAGTTCTATCAGTACAGAAAGAAGTAAAGTAAGGAAGTTTTTCATTATTGTTATTAGAGGGAAAACTTCATGTCACATCATTATTTTTTATGTTGTCATGTTATGTTATTAAAGGCTAATTTCCCTAAGCACAAAGGAGGGAAGAAACAATGACAAGTGGGAGAACCCAAATCACTTGATGAGAACAAACAAAACCTTGACTTGGCTTCCCTCAGGGTGATTAAATGATGGTGAGGAAGGCATTGGCTGGGTGTGAAATCTACTGAGATGAGTCAACCAGAGAGGCTCTGAGTGCCTACAAGACATGAGATTAATTAGTGGATGCCAGGAAAAGCAGTTTGGCATTGTAAAAATCAAAGCTGTAAAATCTGCATAAAACCCAAATTGCTAAATGATTTGAAACACACAGCTAGATAAAACAGAAGTCATATGATACACACCTTTCTCCTCAGAAGCCTCTTCCTCTGCTGTCAGTATTTCTTGCATTTCTCCTCTGTAAGATATTATTCATCTTAAGGTAAGACTTCCTATGTAAATTCTACTGAAGCAAGTTGCAGATACATTATATACAAAAAGAAGATGTGGAAATACACTGTTGGGAACTGAAATATAATTTGGGTTTTACAAAATAAAAGCCAAATATGTTTTATCCTCTAAAAATGTTATTGTCTTGTTGCATCAAAAGGCTGGGCTTATAAAAGACTAAGGAACATGAATTTAGCAAGAGAATCTTCTGTCATCTTATTTTCTGACTGAAATGAGATATGCCTCAAAGTTAACACATACTGGATCATTTCCTACACATCACAATTGGTCTTAATATACTTCTTTTATGATAGTAGTGCTGGTAATTGCACTGATACCATTAAAACAAAGTAAGGCTAGAATTTTCTCATGCTCATTTTATACATTCAGATATTTGGAATATTTTACCTTTCTTCTTCTTCCTCTTGTCCCTCTTCTTCTTCCTCTCCTTTTGCTTTGTTTTCTAATGCTTCATTTGCTAATCTTTTCAAAATCTTAGAATCAATTTCATCTTTATTTGCTAAGTATGTCCTGCGTAGTAGATAGACTCCTGCAGTACAATAACACAACAGGAATGAGTTTTATGCATTTGCATGAACCTAACATTATTTGAGTTAGGCAAATTAATTAACAAATAATAGACAAGTTTCTTCTTTTTAAAGCAAACAAAAGGCATATATACCACTGAAATGTTATCACACTGTTGCTTTCTAAGGTTTTAAAGTTTTGCTTTCAGTTTCAAGAACCCAATAAACTAATTATAAGATATATGAAGGTTATTATGAAGTCCATAAGGGGAGAGTAATATTGAAATTGTTTTTCTTATATTTCTATATATTATGAATTACTGTCATTTATTTTGTTTATATGTCTAGAAAGAAAACTATGAAGAAACAGATAAAAATAATTTCAATAAAAATATAAACAATGTACACAGCTATACCACCACAGCTGGTTGACAGAATGGAGAATACACTGTTACTGCTATGAACTCGACTGACTGAGTTACTTTGGCAAATAGCTTTATGAAATTAGGCTGTGTAGCTGAACTGCATTTCCATCAGTGGAGTTACATCAGTTTACACTAGTTTCAGGGAATAGTTTACAGAGTAGTGACTCAGAATCCTGTGAGAATGTATACTTCTCAACTGCATTATTATTTAAGCGACAGATATTAGTGGGAATCACATAAAGAGTTGGATTTGCCCAAATGGAAATTGCCCAAATGGAAAACAAAACAAAACAAAAAACCCCCAAACAAACAAAAACCAAAATGAAACAACATATCTAAATTCAAGGAAACTTACCCAGTTTCCTTGAAAAACTGGAAAAAAAAGCTAGACTTTCAGCCAAACCATATAGAAGACATTATGATCTTGTTCTCTCTTTCATCCCATGTTACTCATGCTCATTCCTTCCATATCTCACACGATCACTACCACCAGCAAATGTAAAATACATTTTTATCTGAATTGGAACTGTGAGAAACAGATTACTTAACTGTTAGGAACACCACTGTCAATTTGAAGCAGATGATAATTTTGTGTGAAGAGTTTATATTTTAAAGCAATACTTTCAATTAAATATAATGTGAAGGGACTTATTAAGAAAATGAAGTTTGTAAACTCATCTTTAAATAATTCTGTATCAGTACTCTTCTGAAAAAAAGATGTGAGCTTTCCGTGGCTTTGCCTGGGGGCCTAGCCTTTGTATTTTCTCACAGTGTTATAAAAAGCTCCTATGCCAAAGAATATTAATTTACATTGTTGTTCAGAGTTCAAATGACACTGAACTGAAGCATCAGGGTTGTGAGCACAAAAATTTAAGTTTCATGAAGGATGACTCTAACTCCTAGTAAAGGCTTACATACCCTTAATATTCTGTGATTCTGTGATTTATGCTTTTAAGATATATCAGACTAGAGAAACAGAAGTTGATTGCATGGAGGAAATGGCTACAAAGAGTATAAAATAGATTTCTCAGATTAGAACAAGTAGTTGAGAGCTAGGTTTCGAGAAATAGTGGGAATAGCAGAGAGATGTCCGATGCAGGAAGGAAGAACATAATTTGAAAACTCTAGAGAAGTCTTAATTGGAAAGCCTCTGCTATGGATTCCCTTCTTTCTGGGAAGGAAAAAAATGAGGCAGTTACTATACACCAGTTTTCAGTATGGTTCCCATGAAGAACTATCTGTTCCCTAAGTGTCTGATCTAGAAAAAAATCCTTTTAGGGATGATTAGAAAACCTTTTATCTAATTAATTTACCAATTTGTTAAATTACAAGATGTGAAGGGATAGTTAAGGTCATTCTGAAAGCACATCTCCTGTCTCAGTTCACTCCCTGCAGAAATGGCTAGAGTTTGACTCCAGTTGTTACTTAGAACACTGTTATTAACATTACATTACTGCATACCAACTACATGAATAAGGTACTATTTGTGGTTATAAGAAAGGACGAGGCACCATGTCCCAGAGACTAGGTTCATGAACATTTCAATTTGCTTGAAATGTCTGGGAAGCAAAGATGAGGCACAGAAATGCAATTTGTTCCTCAGTTCTTTCTGGAAGTATCTGAGATGAAGTCTTTCTGAATGTTAGGAACACTAAATACGATTTCCTGACAAACACGAGATCTAGAATTTCCCCATAGCAATGTTCAGTCTGTATTTAATCTCTGTATGAGCTCCAGCCACAGTAGAAGATTCTTAGTTAACAGGTTGAAGTTGTTACAAAATTTCAGAGCTATGTGACTAAGTAATTTAGGTACTGTAAATTGAGTTCTGAGAATGAGTAGTTTACCAGATGACATTCTTTTGAATAAACTCTGTAATCTTGATTTTTATATTCAGACACAAGGGTTTGAAAAGGTCTCTGAACTAATTCTAAAATCAGGTCATTACTGAGCTTTCTTGAACCAAGTAAAAACAGACCTTCAAAGAAAGTTTCTACTACTGAAAGACCTTTTGATAGTGGACTGGGTTGAACAGGTAATGATCAAACATTGCCACACGGCAATGAAACCTGTAGTGTGGTATGAATCCATTAGTAAATGAATTGGCAGGCAAAACAGTGTAGGAGTCTGTTCAGTTTTTCATGCCTGGTACCAGCCTTCCTTCCTGGTTCAAACAACAAAGTAAAAAAACTTTCCCTGAAATCATGGGTACTAAGCTATTGTTTCAATCTGATAAGAAGTCACTCAAGTTTTTTTGACCCCAGGATGGGGAACAGGATACACCTGTATACAGTTTTTTCTTACTCCCAACACCTTCTCTCAGAGACAGTTCATATCTATAACCCAAGTAGGGAAACCAATATGCAGGCAGGGAAATTTGACTGAGAGACATTGCAGAATGGTGGCCAGAAAAGCACAGAATACAAAATTTGAAACTGAAAGAGTCCAGTGGTATTCACCATTGACTGTAAACAAGAGGAAATTGTAAATAGGATTATAAATAGGAAACTTTACTCATTTTTCCTGTAAGCATGCTTTATGTAACTTATGTAACAGAAAAAAGAAAAGATTAAGTTTCATTGTTGTGTGTTTACTGACCATGGTTTTTTGTATCCTTCAGACAGACAACAGTGTCCGGTAAAAGTCCTCGTTCTGATAAAGCTGACCAGTGATCTACTGAGAGTGGGTAATTATCTACCACCCATCCTCCTTTTTCTGGAGCACCAGGAAACCTGTCTTTGTTCTTCTTCATAAGCTGTTATAAAATGTCAGGTTCAATCAAACAAAAAGAGAGTCTGTGAGATGTTAAAAAAGACTGCACAATGCAAAATATTTTCTACATGTTATTTTTCCCTATTGTAATTTCATGTCAGTGAAAAGTAAGACATTCATAACTATCTATTTCTGAACAAAATAAAAACATTTTAAACAGAAAGAGATCAATGTGCTGGTGATTTCTTAAGGTTGCCTATAAAGAATTCAGATTTTGGTTTCAGTAGATACAAACCAGTGAACAAATTCAGAACCATTTAAGATTCTTGAATAAACATTCATACACAATTCTTTTCCAACACTTCTATCTGGTGCTGAGCTTTTTAATAGTGAGTAACAGTATAAGAATAGGGCAAGCATACAGTTACACTTCCCTCAGCTAATTCTCCCATCCTTTCACAATTTGTAGCCCACATAGTTTGCAAGACAGAACTAATTTATATGTTTATATATAGCAGTCCCTAACAGATTTGGCTTTCATGATCTTGATAAATCTCTCCTGAGTCCTATGTAAGCTTTCAGACTATGTGATATAGGATAAACTGATCTTTCAAACAGAAAAATTAAGAATATATACTGATAAAATATAAATTGTTACAGGTTGCTCTTAGAAAAAAGTTAACCTGGTAAATAGTACTTGTAGTTTTACCTCTGCAATAGCTCTCTCCAGTACTTCTGCATATATTTCAGGTGACAGTGTAACTTCAGAGACTGATGCACTTTTTATGGCTTCCTCCACCATTGCTTGAACTTCTGGGTGGTCAGCAGTTATCTCTGGCATACCTAACAATATAGATTTTTTTAAAGCATTTCAAATATTTCTGAAGTACTTATTTATTCTGTTCAGAAGTAACTGCTGGAAAATTAAATCCAGCTACTTCAGAATTACAGTGCAGTCATTTTAAGCAATATTACACAACCATACTGAGAAAGAATCAAATCCCATTCTTCTGAATGCATTTCCAGAGGATAGTTAATAAAGATAATTTTTAAGATCTTTAAGTATTTTCTATCACTAAATGAAATATTGTTTCAATATGAATGGAATTACATTTATGTACAAGAACAATCAGGCACCTGCAGCACTTGAGAAATTTTTTTTGTTTGATTTTTCTTTGATTCCTAAACCAAAAAAAGTTGACAAGATAAATTTAAATGCAATACAAATTCATAGATCAAAAAGTTTATTGTCAACAATCAAGAAGGCTGTGCTCCCTAAGATAAACAACACATTCATATTGGATTGATATTTTGTTGTTAATTGCTGACACAACAGACTGTAAGTATTAAAAAAATAAACACTGAGGAACACTCAGAGTTCATAGTTTACACACTAATTTGACAAAATTTGGTGAAGAACTCTTTTAAACTGCAGTATCCACTGTATAAAGAGAATAATTTGGAAAAAATGCCATATTTACTTTCTGTAATAATGCAAAGATTTTTCAATCTTTGTATTGATACTTTCTACATGCACAAATTTACACATTATCAGGTTATTTTTGCCAAGTTACAAGTGCCCTGGGAAAGGGACAAAACCTGTTTCCATTCTGCAAAAAACCTCAACCCAGCCCAAAACCAAAACCAAACAGACTTTACAGTTAAAATAGCTAACGATACTATATCCTGCTTTTTTCCTTTTCAAGAAACAGATCTTTCTTTAATGCTTTCTTCAATGCTTTCTTCAATATCTTTTGTTCATATATAATGTCAAATTTAAGGAAAAATATAATAAATGAATTAGATGCTTTACTTTAAAAAGACAAAGAAATTTGTAAAAACTACTTTACAATCCAGATTTATTTAATTTCCATTTTAACTCCAAATAAGTACACTTCATTAATATCCATTAATTTGATCTATCCAATAATCTATCTTCCTTGGTTGAGATAAAATATCAGCCTGTTCTGTCTGGAAAAAATATCACTATTTATAAAACATGTCCGACTTGCAAACATAAATATATTTCAACAGTTTAATTAAAACATAGCATACTTCTAGGTTTCTTATATTCAAGTGGCAATAATTTCTACTTCTGAATACAGAACCTCTATTTTTTACGTATGTGTGTGAATTAACACCTAATCTCCTTATTTATTAAAAACTTCTGAAACAATCTTATGTTAAAAAGATATATGTAAGTAGCAATACCAAACTTTTTATTAAAATACATGATGAGGTCAATGGGAGATTTTTCCCCTGTACATTCATGTGGTATTAATGAACTAATTTCTTTCAATTACAGAATTATGGAAATTATAATATATTATAATAAATTATAATATTCCTACAAGTGTGAAGGAGGGGAAAAAACAACTTTCCTTTTTAATTTACAAGACACACTGAAGGCATGGAATGACATGCTTAAAATAGATAAAATTTACTTTTTACTTTTTTGGGTGATAGCAGATTCTATATTAGTCCCCTCTTCTGAGTCTCCTTCTTCTCTGGTTTTAGTGGGGTCCTCAGAATCATCTTCTTCTATGACACTTGTATGTTCTTGCAAGTCTTCTGCAAGTATGAAATTGTATTAAATTCACAGAAATTAATTGAGTAGAAAATTCTTTTATACAAGCACTTCACCACTGCTATCTGATTAAACCAGCTACATGTCAGCCTTCTCTTCATCTGCAGCCTCCCAGTTGTGGAATCTTCCAACACACCTCCTAGAAATCATGGGCACTTTTCCACTTCTAGTGGAGGCAAGACTAGCACCCATCAGCCTGTGAGACACAAATAGCTCTCTAGCAGCACCAGTTTTTCTATGCCTGTGTCTCCCCTTAAAAGAAAAGAGGTCAGAAATATGACAGAAACCAGAGAAGAATTTAAAAATACAAAAATCCAGAGCAGTTCTGGAGTTCAACAAATATAATACCCTCCTCTATTTTCTCCCCAGACAGAACAATGGTGTTCTCTTTGTGCTGGATGTCATCTGAGCAAATCACCAACTGGGACCCTCTGGGTGTGTCTGTGCCACCTTTTCAGTTTGACTCAGAAGAGTATATTCTAAGTGAATCTCCTGATTCTACTTATGCTTTGGTACACATGGCAAAGCACCCTTGGAATATGCAGGCTAATTGATTCCTTCCAGATGCACATTCACTATGCTGAAACCATCAAGTGTTCACCCTATGAGATCACAATACAGTTCATCTGAAAGTGCTCCAGGCATGACACCAACATTGAGACCTTAGCACCAACTGTTTCCACCTCCTGACTATGACAGTAGACAGGAACTCTGCACACTTCCATGTAGTTTCTTTGCCTCACTTCTATCCTTGAACAGTGTTTGGAAACACTCAGGAATCAGCCAGGGGGCCATTTAACTAATTAAATTGATATATGTCTTTCACATAATTACAGTTATTATCTGTAATTCTCTCAAAAGGGGAATTTCACAGTGTAATCAACTACATAAAATAATTAGAAATAGGAAATACTTTGTGGGATAGTTGCCTCTAGATCCAGAGTCAAGCTTCCAGAAACAGTTTTTCTTTAAGAAGCATTTTACTTTTTATGACAATTTACATCCTTCATCTATTTGTAGTTTTGCATTAAAATTCCTTGAGTTCTCCAAGATTACTAATTACAATTAAGTTCTCATTAATCCTAGTATGATTTCACATGCTCATGCTCAAAAGTATTTACATAGCTATAACACTAGAACATAAGTTACCTTAAGTGCTGTTTAATGGTTTTAATTTCAGTGTCATAGTTCACCATTATTCTTGCTGCAATGCCTATGGTCTTTGTATCACTATAAGCACCAGAGAAATATACAGAAATATATTCTTGTTAAATATGTGTCTGCCTATGAGTAAATCAAATATGGTAATTTCTTGTTTAGTTGAATAAGGCAAAATGCCTTGGTTGTTTGTCTGAACCATAATTAGAGCTAACTGGAAAAGGCAATCCCAATTCCATGAAAAACTTCACTTCCAAAAGAAATAGTTTTGAAAAAATGCCCACACTGAATTCCCTGCAAAAAGGAAAGGCATATTTTGTTTAAAATATATTAAAAGAGTATGTTATTTTCACTGTTTCAAAATGCTTCCTAAATTCATCAAGCTGCAAACATCTGGTCAGCTTAAGAAGTCTAAATGTGACCAGAGCTGGAGAGCCTTGTTAATGTGCCATCTAAGACAGCACACTTAGAAGGCTGCTCCAAAGTGGAAAATCTGTAGATTCTGGGTTCACATCGGCCTAGTTGGAAAGCTGCTTTCTTGAAGAAAATTGCGATTTTGCAGAGATTTAACTTGTTGGAAAGTCAACCAAATGGAAAGTTTCCAAGCAGCATCAGAACCAATTTCTTCTTTCAAAAAGAGCTCAGAGAACACTTTTTTATGTACTCTGGCAGTCAGCTTCAGAGGATTTACATGTAGTATAAAAAATAGCAAATTCTACTCAGCTGTTCGCTTCACTGCATGTTCCTTTACTTCACAGTTAAGGCACAACTGTAACAACTACTGCAATATTTTATAAGTCAAAGTGACAGCAATTGCTTCAGTCACATAGCCTAAAGCAAGTAAGAAACCTTCAAATACCACAGTACAGTTTATTCACCTGATTCTGTGGACTGTTCTTCAAATTCCAACCTATTTTTCACTGCACTAATCGCCTTTTCTACTGCATCCCTTCGCGCTTTCTCCATGTTTTCTTCTCTTGATTCTTCCATATGGGGTTGAATGAGTTTGGCCATATCAAGAACCTAGTGAAATTATTTGAAAACCACAAAATACCACAGAAGAGAAATACAGCATCTGACTTCTATGCATCCATCTTCTATACAGGGAAATTAATTTGGAAAAGCTCTTCAAATTTCAGAAAAAATTACATAAAATTCAAGTGTAGGGTATTTTTGTGGAAAAAAAATTCTGATTTGCATTTACATTTAATTATTCTCGATACAGAATTTATTAATAATATTCTTATGTTAAGACAAATAACTGATACATAAATATTTGTCTTACATAAAGAGTAAGTAAAGGTATTTTTTAAACTTAGCTACTTTAATGTAAGTTAATTTCACTAAGTTACTATGTTTCTTATGTAATCTGTATGTTTGCAATGTGTACCTGAATAAGAATGTGCTTAACTGATTTCCAAGCCTCATCTGACACCCTTGTTACATAAACCATTTATAAACCTACCTCTCCTTTGTATTTCTCTGCAATGAGGTTACAAACAGTTGTTTTTCCAGAGAATGGGGGACCAAATAGTAGTACTTTACAAGGAGGAAGTGGCATTGGTGGTAACAGATAAGGTCGTGGATTCAACATAAATGTTTCCAGTGCCTCTGGGGATGACAATACATACATTTTACCTAGAAAACTTAAAACAGAAGAGAAGCAAACAGATTTAGACATGTACCTATATCATATATAGAGACAGATACAGTTATCTTATGAATAAAAATAAGAAATGTCAAATTCTGCTAACCTGACAGCCAGTTGTGGGTTTCCCATTACAATATCACCTTCCTTTAAGGCCACAGGACATGCATTCCCCCACCTACTTCTACGCCATCTATATCTGTGTGCTAGTAGATTGCAGGATGACAAAGCCCGGAAAAGTTCATCCTGTTTATTAAAACAGTAATAACAGCATATATAATTTTTGTCTGAGATTAGAAACATATGCCTTTTTCTTAGCCTTTTTAGAAATATTGTTGCAAAATAAGCAAACCAAAAAAAAAAAAACCATCAAGCTTTTTAGAATGTTTTTCTTAATTACATATTTCGGCATGCCCTCGTTTTTCTGCTCTGCCCATTCTATACCATAATCTCAAAAAAGCACAAAGTAGAATTGGAAAAGTTTCAGAAAAAGGTAATATGACTGATGGATCACACAAACATATTTCCATGTAAAAAGAAAAAAAGTAGACTGAAACTGTTCAGTCCAGGAACAAGACCACTACATAAGAACAGGACAAAAGGACAAAAGTAAAAGTGAAATAATGAGTTATTTGAGGGCAGATACAAAGAACAAAGATATTTACAGACTTTTGCATATCAACAACTTGTTGATATGCAACCACTTTAACACTAAGGGAAGCAACTCTGCCTGTAACAGCCAGTTGAGCTGCAGAACTGCCTGCCTCAAGTACTGTGGATGTTAAAAGCTTACACACAGACTAACACAAACACAAAATAACTAAATAATAAATACAGATAACCTCTGACACAGGAAGAATCACAGTTTTTATTTTGTAAGGGACTCAGAAAACAGACATGTGAAAGGCAAAGTGTTTATCTGAAAATGTATAGTGGGGTGTCCCAGCTACAGTATTTTCATATATTCAGTTCTTTTAGAAATAGGAAAAATGACTGCAAGTGAATATAGGTGAAGACATTTATGCAAATACTTCCATTTTTTAGTTTTATTTGGAAGGGACACAAATTATAATTGTCATGGTCCACAAAAATTCAGCCCTAACTTTGCATGTTTTAATTAATTAATTAAAAGATTTACGATATATGTGATTTTAGCTATGCAGGGTGTTGCTAAATTTGTATTAGCATAATATTTCTAATTCAAGAAAAGAGTAAAAACTGTGCTAAGAGTCCCCTGCTGAGATTGCTATCCTTTGGCTAAAGTTTCTTTATTTTCTTGGAAAGGAATTCTTTCTTCTTCTACTGCTAATACAAATGTTTTGTTCAAAATTATATTATAATCACCTAACTTTTTTTTAATGACAAAATTTTCTCTTTTCATACTATTTCAAATGGATTCCAGTCCCTGATTCATCTTAAATTAATATTTCTGTTAGGTCAAGGCTAAAAAAATGCCTTTATTGCATGGTAAAACAGTTTTGTTGTTGTAAAAAAAAATGTTATAAGCTTATAGCAGAAAATAAAAAATAACTTTACAATTATTAAAGTTAATCACATTTTAGAAAAGCCCACTTACATTTTTCAGTCCCTCCAGCATTTCTTCTTCCTCACTTTGAAGTCTAGTTATAGGAGCTCCACTTGGAATACCCAGAGATTCAAGCCGAGCTACCAGTGACTGAGAGAAAATAACTATTGACTTAGTAGCATTCAAAACTGCTTTTTTCAACCAGAAGGATTCTCAAAGTATTTTTAAAATTGTAACTTACTATTTATATAATCGCTACATACAAACCAAGGACCAATTATATCTTGGAGCTGAGTTTTAATGAGAGACTTGTTAGATAAATGCAGTGCAAAATGCTGAATCACAGCCTCTGCATCTCCTAATTATGCTGTGAATCCCAAGCCTTCTAAAAGAGTAGGCTGTGAAGGATTCTTTGCCACAAAGCAGTGGAAGTATCCAGACAAGCTTAAAGCTGAAAAGGAGGAAAATCTCTTTTGGAGATGAGATCATGCACACTTGAAATTAATACAGATTTGGGTAATTTATTTTAAAAGATACTTAAATCAGATGCCTGCCAATGAGAATCAGATTATATTAAATTTAATTTAAATATTTTTTTAGTCTAATCTTGCATGAATGCAAATGTTCTTTACATGAAAAAGCAAATTTTGCTATGTTTGGACTAATTTCACAATAGGTCTTTGCCTTACTTAAAGGTAAAATGGTTGGAATCATTACAGGATTTATCTCTACCATAAGTCTTCTATTGTAATGTTCACAAACAGATCATAAATGAGGAAATTTTATGTTCTGCTTCTGCAAAATTAGTGGTTATTTTTTTTCCCATAGGACTACTCTTGGTAGTAAATTTAAGCATAAACTGAAATAATACTTACAGAATTATAACTGATTGAATTTGTTTCAAAAACCAGAGATGAAACTGCAGGAGCAGTTTATTTCTCTTCAAATTTTATCATTGTAGTATTTTAAAAGGGAGAAGGAGTTGCTATATTATAAGCTAAAAATATAAACACAGGCGCTCAGCAAATTGTCAAATGGAAAAGAATGAAGTGTCTTCTATTGCACTATAAAAAAATACTAAGTTCAATAAAATTCAGTCATTGTTTTAGACATCAGCTCAAAAAAAGCCAATTTTTATATGTCCTACTGAAAATGTTTAATTTCTCATATTAATCATAGTTTACACTAATACACAAAATAAAGCAGTAAAACCAGAAGGATATAGTACAAAAGAATTTATAGTTTGCCTGAAAATATTCTCTTGTAACATCTAAGTAAACCTAAGTGCAGTGTAGTGAATCTTAGAACTGTTTTAACAGAGTAACAAAAGCAAGTACCTCAAAGGTCAAGGTCATGTTTTCTAATAGTAATTACATTAGTTTTACACATAACTTACAAGTTTGACAGCAACTTAATAAAGAAAACAATGCACAGAGTTGATCAACTATTCTCTAATGAAGGTTAATTAAGTTGGTGCATAGCTAGCTTACTGCAAAGAGACCATCTGGTTGTTGATTTCCATCCAGTTCAATAAGATATTGACTATCCTGCTCAGCCATCCAGTCCTGTTTAAGAACAAAGACATACTTGTTAATTGAGTATAGTTAACTAGATAATGACATTCAATTCATTCTGTTCCTGTTCATATCAAAAACTGTGGACTTTGGCAAAACCAAGATTCACAGTACTGATGACTTATAAAATCTTCCAAAATTAAAAAAATTGGAGTTACAGTGGGTTCAGAAAACAGATTAGATACCCTACCTCAAATGCAAGAAAGATACAAAGAATCAAGATGCAGTAATGTTTTGGGTATGAGTTCAACTTCTAATTGTCTAACTACCTTAATTTTCTACTGGAAAATTGTGACAATGTCAATAAAGATTTCTTGGAAATACCAGCCATCAGACTAATGTTTTAAATTTGGACATGACTTTAAATTTCTGTAAAATTTGAACAAAATATTTGATTTTTCTTCTTTGCAGTTCCCCATTCACAATTAAGATACTAGACTATAATAGACACCCTGTACCCATTGTTAATGTCTCCATCTGAGGACTGGAAACACTCCATTCCTGACATATGTTGGTCTAACCCCGCGAATGAAAAAGCCTAGTGAATGTAACTTTACAGCTTCCCTGGTAATCTGTTCCAGTTCTTCACTACACTTATGGTCAGAATTAATTTCCTTGCATCAAGCCTAAGTCTTCTATATTGTAACTTAAATTATTTCTCCAATTTTTGGTAGATATAGAGAGCAATTAATGACTGCCTGTACTTGGCACTGGTGAGGCTGCACCTCGACTGCTGTGTTCAGTGCCCTCCCACTACAAGAACATCATGGTGCTGGAGCAAGTCCAGAGAAGGGCAACAAAGCTGGTGAAGCATCTGGAGGACAAGTCTTATGAGGATCATCTGAGGGAACTAGGCTTGTTTAGCCTGGAGAAAAGAATCATAGAATCATAGAATCATAGAATCATAGAATCATAGAATCATAGAATTGGCTGGGTTGGAAGGGACCTCAGAAATCATCAAGTCCAACCCTTGACCCACTACCGCTGCGGTTACCAGACCATGGCACTGAGTGCCACATCCAGTTTCTTTTTAAATATCTCCAGGGACGGAGAATCCACTACTTCCCTGGGCAGCCCATTCCAATGCCTGATCACCCTCTCCGTAAAGAAATTCTTTCCAATATCCAACCTAAACCTCCCCCAGCACAACTTAAGACCATGCCCTCTTGTCTTGCTGATAGTTGCCTGGAAAAGAGACCAACCCCCACCTGGCTACACCCTCCTTTCAGGTAGTTGTAGAGAGTGATGAGGTCTCCCCTGAGCCTCCTCTTCTCCAGACTGAACAGCCCCAGCTCCCTCAGCCTCTCCTCATAGGATCTGTGCTCCAGTCCCTTCACCAGCCTGGTTGCCCTCCTTTGGACTTGCTCCAGCACCTCAGTCTCCTTCCTGAACTGAGGGGCCCAGAACTGGACACAGTACTCGAGGTGTGGCCTCACCAGCGCTGAGTACAGGGGCAGAATCACTTCCTTGCACCTGCTGGCCACACTGTTCCTGATACAGGCCAGGATGCCATTGGCCTTCTTGGCCACCTGGGCACACTGTTGGCTCATGTTCAGCTTCCTGTCAATCCAGACTCCCAGGTCCCTTTCTGCCTGTCTGCTCTCCAGCCACTCTGTGCCCAGCCTGGAGCTCCCCATGGGGTTGTTGTGGCCAAAGTGCAGGACCCGGCACTTGGCCGTGTTGAACCTCATCCCGTTGGAATCAGCCCCGCTCTCCAACCTATCCAGGTCACTCTGCAGAGCCCTCCTGCCTTCCAGCTGATCCACACTCCCCCCCCAGCTTGGTGTCATCTGCAAACTTGCTGATGATGGACTCAATCCCTTCATCTAAATCATCAATAAAGGTATTAAACAGAACTGGGCCCAACACTGATCCCTGGGGGACACCACTAGTGACCGGCCACCAACTGGATGCAGCACCGTTCAGCACCACTCTCTGGGCCCGGCCCTCCAGCCAGTTCCTAACCCAGCACAGGGTGCCCCTGTCCAAGCTGTGGGCTGACAGCTTTTTCGGGAGAATGCTGTGGGAGACGGTGTCAAAGGCCTTGCTGAAGTCCAGGTAGACCACATCCACAGCCTTCCCTTCATCCACCAGGCGGGTCACCCGATCATAAAAGGAGATCAGGTTGGTCAGACAGGACCTGCCCTTCCGAAACCCGTGCTGGCTGGGTCTGATCCCTTGCCCATCCTGTAGGTGCTGTGTGAGAGACATGGTTGCTCTCTACAGCTGCCTGAAAGGAAGTTGTAGCAAGGTGGATGTTGGTCTCTTCTCTCAAGTTACAAGTGATAGGATGAGAGGAAATGGCCTCAAGTTATGACAATGTCACATCTGCAAAAATGAAATGGGTAATAAAGAAAACTGATGGGCTAATTGTTGGGTGTATAAATCTGCAGGGTGTGAAGCAGGTGAGGAAAGGAATTTATTGGAGTGGAAGGCAATGTATGCAAAGAGCGGATTTCTTATAGGATTGCGTGCAAGAATGGAGTCTGGTAATGGTGATCATACATTCGGCCCTACAAATAATTCCCTTTCTAGGTTAAGGAATCGTCTGTGATGGAAGGCATGGTTTAATTTTTAAAACTCTAAATGGATTAATTTATCTTGACTGCAGAGTAGAAGAAACACCTACAGATAACAACTTTTTATCATTGATTTCAGTATGAATTTCAGAGCCATGGGATATGCCTTGTGCACACCTCCATACAACATTAAAAAAAAAAGATGTTTTTAAAAGTCTTTTGTTATGCATAATCGTATTATTTTGCTTTTTCTTACTTCTAAAGGACGAAGCATTATGTCTTTGTATGTTCTAACTCTTTCCTCTGCGTTTACAAGAGTATCTTCAGGCCTCTGCACTAATTGATGCAAAAATTCCGACGTCATAAGTGGGTCTTTGGCACTCTGCAGAATGAAAAGTCAGATATTTCAAGATGCAGAAATAATGTACTAAATTATGTTTTGTCTGTACCCAAAGGTAAGTAAAGTATCTTTCCAGACTACTGCTATGAGTATTATTAGCCACATGATTGCTGAACCTGATTTTATCCTGATGAAGAGTGGTTTCTGCAAACTAAGAGGAATGGGCCTAGAACCTGCATTGATAAGTCTGGCATTCATTTTAAATTAGAACAATTTAATCTGAATTCAAAATTAATACTTTCATGAGAAAAAAGAAAATCCATTTGTAGTAGTCTAATACCAAAACCAGAAAAGAAGATAGTATCCCACAAATACTAGTAAAACTTGACACAATAAATAAAAATTAAGAACTCTTTTATTTGCTTAGACCAAGAAACAGTATGGAGTCACCATCCTCCTGATACACCCTTTTAACCTAGGACAGGAAAACGTTCAGTGATATCTGGGTTAGAGACTGAATTAAGGTTCAGCTATACAATAATCACCATCTGCTATCCGTTAAACCTATTAAGTACTATGAAGTATTATCCCACATCTCTTAAAGAAAAACAGAAACTGAATTAAGATAAGACTTCTTAAAAATTAATTAATAATATAGTATGCTCATATTTTAGTACATCGGAATTTGTTCTGCTTTTTCTAGAGTATATTAAAATACTTTGCCAGAAATTAGAAACATTTACCTCTTCTTCCAGCTCTTCATCTTCTTGTTCTTCTTCTTCTTCTTCACTGTCATATTCATTCTGCTCTTTCTCTTCTTTGTGCTTTTTAATAATGTTAGGATCCCACTGGTCCCTTTGGTATATCTGACCTGAATCAGGGTGTTGCCTTTGTCCCGATATTCTTTGGCATAAGTCAAAGTCTGGACACTAGCAAGGAATAATTAAAAGAAAATAATGTGTTCATTATGCTGTTGTATTTTCCTGAAACTGCAGAATGCTGTGGTAGGAGTCAGTTCAGCCAATGTTTGAATTCATATACTTCTTCTCCAGTACCATTCTGAGCAAGCAGAAAATTTTAAAAAGCAGCCAATGTTAAAGAAAAACTTAAACACTTGCATAGTTTTTCCCCATCAGCATTTTATATTCCATATCAGGAGCACAGCCTGTACTCGAGCATATTCTACCTTGTACTATAACAAGTATAGGTGTAGTTTATGGATAAAAAGTATTTTGCAGACAAGCTTGTGATTGCTCTTGCTATTAATGCAAAAGTGAGCAAAAGGTCCCAGTTGATTGGAGCTTAACAAATGTGATTCTCATCTACAATGATCCAGAAAGAGGATCTCGGGAACTATGGGCCTGTCAGCCTGATGTAAGTGCTGTGGAAGTTTATGGAGAAAATTATCTTGAGGTGCACTCAAGCAGCATGCAGCATGTGCAGGACAAGAAGGTGATGAAGACCTGTCAGCAAGGTTTTATTAAAGGTGGGTCCTGCCTGACTAACCTGACCTCTTTCTATGACAAGGCGACCCACCCAGAGGACAGGAGAAAGGCTGTGAGTATTGTCTACCTACATTTTAGTAATGCCTTTGACAGTGCTTCCCACAGCATTCTCCTGGAGAAACTGGCTGCTCATGGCTTGGATGGGTGTATGCTTTGCTGCGTAAAAATCTGGGTGGCTGGGCCCAAAGAGTTGTGGTGAATGGAGTTACACCCAGCTGGTGGCCTGTCACAAGTGGTGTTTCCCAGCATTTAGTGTTGGGCCTGGTTTTCTTTAACTTTATTAATGATGTGGATGAAGGGATCAAGTGCCTCCTCAGTAAGTTTTCATGTGACACCAAGTTGTGCAGGAGTGTTGATCTGCTTGAGGGAAAGAAGGCTGTGCAGAGGGGCCTGGACAAGCTGGATTGATGGGATGAAGCCAACCATATGAGGTTCAACAGGGCCAAATGCTGGGTCCTGCACTTGGGTCACAACAATCCCAGGCAACACTATAGGCTTGGGGAAGAGTGGCTGGAAAGCTGCCAGGCAGAAAAGGACCTGGGCATGTTGATGGACAGCTGGCTGAACACGAGACAGCAATGTGCCCAGGTGGCCAAGAATGCCAACGGCACCCTGGCTTGTATCAGAAACTGTGTGGCCAACAGGACCAGGGAAGTAATTGTCTCCCCTCACATGGCACTGGTGAGGCCACACTTTGAATAATGTGTTCAATTTTGGGCCCTTCACTACAAGGACACTGAGATGCTGGAGCATGTCCAAAGAGGAGCAATAAAGTTCATGAAGGGTATAGAGTAGAAGGCTTAGGAGGAGAAGCAGAGGGAAGTGGCTTTGTTTACTCTGGGAAAAAGGAGGCCAAGGGGACACCATATAGTTCTAGGGGAGGTTTAGATTGGATATTAGGAAAAAATGTCTTCACTGAAAGGGTTGTCAGGCACTGGAACAGGCTGCCCAGGGAAGTGGTGGAGTCACAATACCTGGAAGTTTTTAGAAGACATGTAGATGCAGCACTTAGGTAAATGATTCAGTGATGGATTTGGTAATGTTATGTTTACTGATGGACTCAATGATCTTAAGAGTCTTTACCAGACTCAGTTTTTCTATTATTTTAAGATTAAGTCAATTTTACTAGTTGCCTCTGACCTCTCAGAACTCTCCCATTAACCAAAAGAATAGTGCCATTGCCTCAGATACTCAAGAAGTTCAGCAGTTTGGAGAAACAAAAAGCTGGTTGGATCTCTGTAATCACCTAGCACAGAAGAGGGGAGATGCTGCCTGAATGTTGGCTCACTATGAGCATAGTTAATAAAACTTCTAACTGACCTGTACTAAATTGTACCTTCAGTAATATAGACTTGGAATACTGAGATCTTCAACATGTCTTAAGATGGGTATCTTAAAATGTGGGGTTTTTAAGGGAAAACAAACTTTTTTTTTTTTTTTTTTTTTTGAACAAGCCATGGCCAGGAGGGTGTTAACGAGCTGACCTTGGCATGGAGAACACAAAGAAATTGGCTGTGCAGCAAACAAGACAACAGAAGCAAATAACCAAAGCAAAAACACTTAAGTCAGGATAGCTCAGCATAGGTGTGGACAATAGCTTAACCAAGTAGCTTATAAGTTAGGAGCATGATTGCAGCGTGTTAACCCATCAGGTAATGCCATGCACGTAATGCAGGTAAGAGTAAAGTATATATTCAGCACTAGTGAACTTAATAAACGTGTCTTGCTTCAATCACATTGATTGCACTGGCATTTACTCCGAGCCCTCTCGTGACAGTAAAATTGTACTGGGAAATAGGGGGAGGGTACAACAAACAATAAACTGTAATAATTCCTTTCTAAATCTATAGCACCGACCCTTCAAACACATATGAAAAAGTTAAGGTAATGGGAAAACATTGTAGTTACTAACGTAAAACTGTTACAAAACCAGATAATTGATTTTGACAGAAAATAGAGATTTTTTTCATGTTGCACTGTAAGCAGGATGCACACTACACTCATTTTGAGATAACATTGCTAGCAGTCGGCACACTACATTGATTTCCTGAGGTACCCCGTGAAGTATTAAAATACTTTAGGAAATTTCTGTATTTCTGTGGTGCCTCATACTGCCGATACGACTGCTATATGACAGCACATTTTGAAATAGGAAAGGAGACATTTGATCAGATATGGTTTTTTTTCAAAGGTACACCTTCTGCCCTTTTTCTTGGAGAGACAAGTATCTCTAAATTGGTCTGCAAATAACAGTATTTTGTTATTCCCAGAGTTATTGAAAATCTTCCATCTTGCTTTCTTTTTGATGTAATGAAAATGGTTATAATTCTGACATACCTATGAAAATATCTTGAGCACAATGAAATCAAAGGCAAAATTATTCATTTGACTTTGGGGCAAAGATATTTAATGATCATTCAGTCTCTGCCTGCTTCCTGGAGGAAGTGAGTGAGGAATTCTGGCTTCCTTCTAATTAGTATCACTGTTCTATTTGTACTGTTGCACACAAAACTATACAACATACATTCTCAAGAACTGTAATTTCTCACTATCTGGTATTTTTAGAAAAATTGATTTTCTGTAGCTGAAAAAAATTAAAGCTGCCTGAAAAATCAGCACAAAAATATGTTTCTCTGATGTTTTAAAACATTTCCATAAGCACAGAAAAAAAAAGGCTTGAAGGAGGCATTCATAAATTTTCACTATGCATTGTCAAACAAAGTATGCATTGTCTCAAAGTATGGAATTAAACATTGACTAAGTTACCTTGGCAATTTCTTCCTGAAATATGTGCATGGCAAATGTACATGTATGCAAAACCCCATAATAATAGTGTTATTAAAAGGTTTTTTGCCCTGAAAACCTGTATATTCTAATTGGCATATGTAAAAAGACTGTAACTGCCACTGAAGTTTTAAGAAATGTTCATGATTTTACAATGCTTATACTGGAACTATATAATTATACTAGCATAATTCCACTCCAATATGAAATATAACAATCTGTTATTCCTCAATAAATACTATACTCAAATGCACATGAGTCTACTAATAATTAGGAAAATGTCTAGCAAGTTACTGGAGATGACATTACCTTAATATTAATCAGGAAATCTGGCTTCAATTTTAGATTTTTTATTTTCTCTATTTGCTGAGAAACAGTCATGCATTCCTCTGAGAGAGAAGGAAATCCACTGAGAATATAACCTGTGAAATACATTTTAATAAATACTATTTTTAGAAGGCTATGCCAAATATAGGACTAGTTATACTCCTTTAAACAATACTTCTATTTAGTGGCACAATTTTAAACCATGTACATGACATAACAATATTTTTAAATTGTGTACCTACACCTACTTCAGATGAAACACAGACAACAAAGTGTGTTTTCAGCTTAAAGTAGGACTCTCAAAGTTTGTTAACTCAGGTAAGGAAAGGAAATACACAGACACTAAACACCACAGTCGGACCACCTGCTTCATGTGCCTATCTCAGACATTGTAGCACCTGAAAGGTAACAAGCTTTTAGTAACCTTTTTTCCCACTACAAGACTTCGTAAAAGGCATTGCAAAAAGTAGGTACTCTATGATACAAAGCATTTAAAGTAGGAATCTAGGCCTTTTAAACAGCATTTAAAGGTCTCTGCTTTTCTGGACAGTAAATGGAGCCTGAGTTCCTCTCTGGGAATGTTAAATGCTCTCAAAAGGAGGCACTGAGGCATACTGAGGCACCTCACCTGGTAAGCATTCCTTCACTCAGGATTCCCAATTCACTCTGGCAAACAGACACTGACTACATATGACAAGCATGGAATTAAGAATACCCTTTCCCAGTATCAGAGTGCTCAGCCTCACAGATGAACTCATGGTTTCAGCCTCCTAAGAGAGTGCTGTAACTACTAATGGCTCTGTGCAGTGCACTAAGAACTAGTGTATAGCAAGGAAACCAATATTCATGAGGCCACAAGGAGAGAGTAAAGAAGAATCATGTAGATTTTTTTAGCCTAATAATGAGGATATTCCCTTAGAGAAATCATGTGTGCTCCAAATGCCTAGAATGTTACATAACATTTGAATGCAAGTCTATGCAGCACAAAAACATAGAGCAGCCTTGGCAAGAGGTGTTAGAACTGAAGACTTCTTCAGGGAACTACTGTCCATAGGTGCAAAACTTATACCAGACGGTAAGCAAGAGAGAGCATAATGTATAGTCATTCATCTAGGAAATGAAAATCCTGGATTCTAAGATGTTGATACATTCAGAGAATTCTAACTGGTAGTGACACGTGGGGAACTGGCACAGCCTCTGCTTACCAGCACATCTCAGATAACAGCAGCTGATATAAGAGGAATGGGAGTGTAACATGGGAAAAGAATCCCAAACTGTTTGTTCTCTGGCAGGGTGTTTGCCTCCAAACCAACAGTGTTGTGGAGAGACCAACAATGATGAACTCACCAAAGGCAACCATCAACCAGTTCAAATATTAACCAGGGAGTTATTTTGAGGAGAGAAGCAACCATCTTGAAAAGAAGCATTAAAATTTGTGACTGGGGGAAGAGACCTTAGAGTGAGAACAACATAAAAGAGCAGCACTCTAACCACACTTGATGTGCCAGCACTACAACTTCCTGTCTAAGGCCTGACAGAGCAGCCTCCCTCTTGGATGCTGTGAGTAACCTGCATTTCAACTGCTGGACTGACAAACAGGGTTCAACACATTTACCCACACCTCGAGTGTCATCTACATGAGCTTATGGGGAGCTTTCTCACTGGTTTGCAGATTGGGAGACTGTAGGAAATGGCACACACAGGCACAGCTGGAGCACCCACAATCCAGAAAGCATGCTAAAATAAGTGAATGTGCATCATCAGAAAAGGGAATGTGTGCTTATAAATTCCACCCACCTCTGAGAGAGGGTTTACATGCATACCAGTGCAAATATACTGTTTGGAATTAGTTTCAGGAGGGTGTGTAGAAATTTTTAATGGTTTATTTGGCAAGCGCATACATAGCACTATCATTTGTCTGTTGTGTGGCTGATACTGAACTTCTTCACTGACAGCCAGTTCACTGATCGACAGTTAAGTACTTGACATTAATAAATCAATAAACAGCTCCAGTCCTGATTTGATTTAAAACATGCTAATTGAGCAGTCTAACCCTGTGATAATGACATGGATTTTTCCTTTGCAAATATTCTTTAGGCTAACATGATATAAATTTCTGAATGTTTTCTTGTTCTACTTTTTAAAAAAGCAAGAATATCAGCTACAACAGAGGTTATAATTCTGTATTTTCTTACCTACAACACCTTAAAATATAAGTATGTTTGTTATTTTCCAGTGCCCATGTTGTTTAAAACACTTTATTTCACAAAACAGCTTAGAAACTTCATATCTGATTTCCTTCAGAAGCAAAAAAATCCCAAACTTCCGTTTTTAGTGACTTAGAATTTGATGTATTATCATTTGCTTTAGCATTTCTGAATATCTCTGACACATCTGTCTCCAGCATAATATGCATTTATTATTTAAGTTGGAACAATATAACTGAATTTAAACATAACTGAAACGTATTCCTTATTGTGTATACTGTTTAGAAACTGGTTTACATTGTATTTTACAATGTTAAAACCAAACTTTATAAGTAAGAAACTCAGCCTCTCATAAAACACTGTTTCTAATATCCTTAATGTATAATTAATAGTGAATTGACTGAGCAGTTCCTGCTGGAAGTCTACTTAAGCTTTCCAAGGATTATATCAAGATAATATTTGCTAAACAGAAGTTATTACAACTTCTGTATAAGAAAATACTTAATAAAAATTTGTTTTGGGGAAGAGTTCTAGATGGCAGGAAAAATAGAGGGGATCTAGGTTACTCTATTCCTTGTGTCTGTAATATAGAAAATGGCTTGGCTACAGGAACCAAACTTTTATCAACTGGTGGGGGTTTTTTTGATGGAGTTTTTGCATTGCTATAGAAGCATTCAAACAAAACCATATCTGTTTTTTAAATCCTGAAGTTTTCTGACCAGATAATATTGTCAAAAGAGAGTCATAGCAACACTCAAAGTCTGAGGAAAAATTCATTCTTTCAAAATTAACAACACAAAGGACTGGTGTGTTCCTTGTAGTGGTAAATCAATCCCTAAATACATTCACATTTTATGGATATTCCACAGCCTGAAGAGCACAGGAAGAGATGTTACTGTCTAATCCAAACAGTAGTGGATACAAGGCACGTCAAAATTTATAGCCAGCTCATTCTAAGAAGTTTAGGCTATAAATGTACTTACCAAAATGATCAACTTCTGGTGACTCAATCTTTTTCAGAATCATTTCCATAACCAGTTCTTCAGAAATACTTTGACCTTTAAGAAGCAGCTCTTGACACTATGGTAAAATGCAAAACATAAGTATTACATAATATATATTTGTGAAGAATGAAGCAAAACTTACTAGAGGTTTAGACCATTACCTTATGCCCATATTCTGTTTCTTCATTAATATTGTTTTGAATTACTTCCGAAGCTGTGAAAGCACATCATATAGAATAAAATTAAAATGATTAATAAGAAATATTTTATGTACAGACATGTACATACAGAGATACATACATTCACACATAGTATGTGTGCTCCAAGCAGACAGACTGTTTTTGCATGAACAACCATTATGTTTAGGGCCATCATCAGATTTTGTCCATTCAGAGCTTTGCACCTTCTGGCAGTGTCTAGATGTTTTTCCCTACAGCTTTGCCCTGTATATGCTACAGACAAATGCAAAATGGCAGAATTATTTTAACAACTAATTTAGACAAATTTATAATACTTCTGCATAATTCAGAGATGAGTATTCATGCTTCCCTGTGCAGCTAAAATTTTTCTCCCCAGAACACAGTGTGTGCTTTCAAACTGCTTCTACTAGTAACAGTGACTATCAGACACACTGTCCTTCACACTGTGAATGGGTATGTTTGGGAGAGCATTAATTACAACAGGCCAAAACTGAGACAGGGAATATACTAACAACTAATAAACACAGACAACTGAAAATCAGCACTGTATGCCTACACCAGCCCTGTTTTATTTATGAGTATTGACTACTGATTTGATAAATGGATACAAAGTATTTTGTCAAATTAAAAAGACTGTGAAAACCTTTCCTATTTAATAGTTCTCTTACTTGGATTATTTACAAAAGTTGCTCCTGGCATGACTTTGATTAAACACAAGAGGAAAATTTTTCACTATAAGAACAGTCAGACATTGGAATGGTCTCCCAGGGAAAGTGGTGGATTCCCCAACCCTGGGAAGTTTAAAGTCTCAGCTTGGTGGGGTTCTGGGACATATCATGTAAACAATAATATTAGAAAGCCAGTACCAGATGATCCTTGGTGTCCCTTTGAAATTGATATTCTATGATTCTATGATTTTTAAAACAAAAAACATAGCATAAGACACATATAAACCTGCCAGAGACTTAATCATTTTTGTAGGAAGCTGCACTTTTGTTGTGATACATGGAAATGAAAAAAAATTAAAATCTAGTGGTGAGTTGATAGAAAATAATGTTGCAAGAAACAGATTTTACTCTACAGATCTTCAAAAGTTATTGATGAGAGGGACTGTCAGAAATGGAGCTGGATAGCTTTAGAAAATGAAATTATAACTTGTATTCTAGTAAATGCATGGTGGGAGAAATTAACTACCTCTTCTGAAATAAACCATCAGATCTTTTTCGTTTAGAAACTTGGCAGCTCCCTTTCCTTACACTGTAACTTATACTGGTAATGTATCTCATATTTCCTGGAATATATCCCCCCTTGTATTAGGCACTGCACAATTAGAAGGGAATGACCCTCCTGTTTTTTGATGGTCTGTAATGGAAAATCTCTGTTCTCTCCAGAACTGAATGAGTTGCCTGTATGTGAACAATTGTCCCATAAATCACCATAGAGCACTGGGAATAAAGTTTTGTTATTATGTGTTACATTTACCCTCTTCCGAAGGAAAAAAAAAAAAAAAAGTTACTCTCTAAGCCACTTTATAACTAAAAGGCCATGTTTCAGCAATTACCTTTCTGGCCTAAATGATTGCTTGGTCATCACCAGTAGTCTTAACTGCAGTCATAAACATGTAATTTTAAAGTACAGGGAATAGCAAGGACAGTGTAAAACAAAAGTATTATGAAGCCAATGCAGTGTTCCAAATCTAGGATATGCTTACCTTCTATGAGAATGCATTTCCATGTTTGTGCTAGCTTTCTAGCTAATGTTTTCTTTCCAGAACCCTTGAAATGAAAAATACACATTTAAAGGGAGAATAGGCAGAAGAAAAAAAAACCACAACCCCAAACACACTGCACAATAAAAAATATTTCTATGTGAGAAGAACAATAAAAAGCTACTGTCAGCCTCTGAGCTGTGCACTGGACAAAAACAAACACCCATTAATACCATCTTCTATTTTATGCTGCTGATGACTGATACATTGTTACTGTTCTTTGCAGTTAATTATTTCCAAAGTAATTACACTGACTCTGTTTCTGAGTAACTCTATCTAAAACTCAGCTATGATTTGCCCATAAATTCCTATGAGAAACTCTTTAGGATTGAAATTTATTATCTTCAGCCTCAAAGTGAATTGTGATGCAAACCTGTTCAACCATTTCTGTGTAAGATTCATAGGAGATAGTATTCTTAGACTAAAACATTTAATACTTAAACACTGCCTGTGTTAGTCCACAAACATGGTTTAGATACTGACAAAATGTTTACTTTATCACTTTTATGAATCCAGAGGAGCCAATGTAACCAAGAGTAATGAGGCCTCTAAGAATACAGCTACTGGAATGGGATTTTGCAAAACAGCATCTTCCACCTGTAGAATTCTGCCTTTTTTTTTTTTTTTTTTACAGAACGGTTGCTCAAAGTAAATTTTGTGATTAAAAAGTAGTAAAAAAACCCCAGATAAATAACATTCCCAGTTAACAGTGTATCAGCAAACACTCCAGCCTAGTTATACCTTACATCTTACAGATATGATAGTAATATATGTACTTGGTTTTGTTTTAATAGCACTATGCTTCTAGCCCCAAAGAAGTATCTTAAGTAAGACAGATGCTCTACACATCAGCCAAGTTACCTTTTGCATGTAAGGTTAAAAGTAAAATTTGACTTTTGTTTAAAACTAGGCAAGCCACTCTACTCCACTGTAGTTTTCTGCTGAGGTGAACAAACTCTTTCAAGTCTCATGCTGTCCATAAAACATACTTGTTGGCTATCACCCTATACAGTTTCACCATGGTGTTTGCATCTGATCCACTTTCAGAAAACCACCCTGTCTCCTTCCTGAGTTTGGTCAGATGTAAAGATTTGCATGTCTGTAAGTCAGTACATTAGGTCCTGATGAGTTTTTTATGTGTATTTATCCTTAATCTGTCAAGTTTTTTAAAAGTTAGAACACTGAAATAACATAACAACTCAGTTGCTAATGTGAAAAGAGAAGAAACATTTTGAGCAACATGTGATATTTAAGTTCATTTGTAATTGTAGTTGACTGGTAACTCATGCCAAAAATTGGCCTCATTAAATGAGATTAGAATCTTCACCATGCCCTGCAGGATTTGCAAAGTGGAAAAGATAAGCAAAAGTAGGTCCTTGATCTTTTCGGCAGCATCACTAAATAAATGTTTGAAAGGAAAACTAGAATTGTTAGCAGACTATTCAAAGAAAAAAATTATATCAGACATCTTACTGGCTTTCCAAGAATAATAAAGCAAGTGGGCTTGGACAACAGAAAGGATTTTTCAGCTTCATCTTCATCAAAGATGTCTGCAAAGCTCTGAGCTTGCTTTTTGTCTTGTGAAGCCATATATTACCTAAGACTGGGGAAAAAAGTAAAGCTTGTTACAAAATATAATACCTTAGATGTGTGTAAAATGACACAAACTTTATAATAGAACTCAATATTAACGTGATACAAGGAGAATTGCTTTGTAACAGAAGCTGTTATAAGTAGAGAACAATCACAGTGCACCCATTACTAAAAGATGATTCTGAAAAAAATAGGAACCATCTCCCATCCTCAGATGCAGCTATATGGTTGTTGCTTCTTCCTGATTCTCAAACTGCTTGTTGCTCTTTTTTTATTATTTATTTTTTTTCCAAACAGCATGTTGTGTTTCCCTTCCTGTTCCAACTACTACATAGTTATACCTCAGGCTGATGAAATGGATTATGGCCCTGCTAAGACCTTTCTTGTGAGCTTCAGACACAGATTAGCCCCATCATGGCCAATGGAACTACTTGTTGTGTCCACAGGTTGGTACACAAATGAAAGCTTTGCAGAATTAATGGTGGTTCATGATCTGTTCTGTAATCCCTTCAAAAATCCCTGCTCTTTCAGGACTGTGAGAGATCACAGTGCTATGCAACAAAGTGAAACAGAAATAAGTTCCTCATTCAGGTAAACTGGAGGAAAATTTGAGTGGGCCTTTCAAACAAATGGAGTTTTCAAAAAAAGTGAGGAGCTTGATGAAGCATGTTTGAAGAAGGCAAACCAAAACCTTGCTTTCTTTAGAGGGCCACTGAAGTCTCAACACCCCACGCACACCAGTAATTTTTAAGCTGAAAAATCATAAAATCATAGAATCACAGTATCATAGAATGGGCTGGGTTGGAAGGGACCTCAGAGATCATCAAGTCCAACCCTTGACCCACTACCGCTGCGGTTACCAGACCATGGCACTGAGTGCCACATCCAGTCTCTTTTTAAATATCTCCAGGGATGGAGAATCCACCACTTCCCTGGGCAGCCCATTCCAATGTCTGATCACCCTCTCGGTAAAGAAATTCTTTCTAATATCCAACCTAAACCTCCCCCGGCACAACTTAAGACTGTGTCCTCTTGTCTTGCTGGTAGTTGCCTGGGAAAAGAGACCAACCCCCACCTGGCGACAACCTCCTTTCAGGGAGTTGTAGAGAGTGATGAGGTCTCCNGCTCCGTCCGTCTCCGGGACCCAAATGGACCAGGAGCTGGTGCTCTCCCTCAGACCTGGAGGGGAATAAACGCAGGAACGGGAAAATCTCTCTCAAAAGGGTGAGAATGTACTCACTCGAGTGTTTTCCCACGTGGTTTTGGTGTTTTTTTTCCCCCTTTTTATTTTCTTTACATTATTTCCTGATACAGGAAAACTTACAAATTGCTAACTTGGGGGTTTCTATCCGAATACATCCTGCTGGAGATTTGCTTTTCGGAAACAGGACAATTGTAGGAAATTAATAGAGCTAGGCAGTATTTTCATTTAAAATTTCTTTGCTGAAAAAAACCCCAAAACCATAGGTTTGCTGTTCTAAAAAGATCTTAAATTGGCAGTGGGGGAAACAAAAAAAATTACTTTTTGCAAATGAGCCAAAATCAGAACTGTCTCCTTTAGCTTTTTTCTTTTAAAAAGTCACAAACCTTTTTGGGGGTTTTTTGGGGTTTTTTTGTTGTTTGGTCGTTTTGGGGTTTTGGGGGCTTTTTTTTGTGTTTGTTTGTGGGTTGTTTTTTTTTTTTTGTTAAGGTGAAAACCCTCAGAATTTCATGTAATTAAAGTGTTCAGTTTTAAAGCACAGAATGTAAAACTCAGGTTTGTGGTCTGGGTTTGGTTTGTTTTTAATCAGCTCCAGCAGAAGTGTGCTTTGCCTTTGGCTACCAAGAAACAGAGGGAATTGTGGTGTGAAATATGCTGACATTTCTGCTCCTATGACACTTCTCCCAGAACTGTTATTTTTTATTACAACTTCTAGCATATATTCTAGCTGTTATTCTGCATTAAAAGAAAGCAAAGTACCTTTGAGCACAAGTTTAATTATTTACACAGCAGATCCTATCTCCTTTAGTGTTATTCTCTTTTTTTCTTAACGTTGCTGTCTGGATATTTCTGAGGATATTTACTGGGGTGCAATAGACTGGGGTGCTCTAGTCTAAAAGAGTCTCTCTTCCAGACTTTCTGAGCTTCTGCTAGTGGATCTGGAACTGTCTCTTGTCACATATAGGCGTGTTTAGGAGACTTCCTTTTCAAAACATTTAAAGATGACAGCTATGTAAATCCACATTTTTATTTCTATGTAGTCCTTTTAAATATGGAATTTATGCAAACTCCTCAACAACCTTCAAAATCCAGTGTAATTATGTGCAATTACCTTCAAATATTTGATTGTGCAGGGACGAAAGTTTACATTGATAGTGCTGTCATTTGTAAGTCTCTTAGAAATGAAAAACATTAATTTTCCCTGAAGACTGAGCTCTTAAACCTACCTGAGCCATTAAAAAATTACTGCCTCAAGACTGCCTGAGGTTAAATGTCACACTCAAAATTAACATTTCTGTTAAATCTTGATTTTGTAGCTTTAGGATATACATCCAGGGATGGGACCAGATGGGATCCACCCAAAGGTGATGAGAGAGCCGGCAGAAGAACTCGCCAAGACTCTCTCTGTCATCTACCAACAGTCCTGGCTCACTGGGGACATCCCAGATGATTGGAAGTTGGGGAATGTCACGCCAATCCACAAAAAGGGCCGGAAGGAGGACCCAGGAAACTACAGACCTGTCAGCTTGACCTCAGTGCCTGGCAGGGTTATGGAGCAGATCATCCTCAGTGCAATCACACAGCACCTGCAGGATGGTAAAGGGGTCAGACCCAGCCAGCATGGGTTTAGGAAGGGAAGGTCCTGTCTGACCAACCTGATCTCCTTTTATGATCGGGTGACCTGCCTGGTGGATGAGGGGAAGGTGGTGGATGTGGTCTACCTGGACTTCAGCAAAGCCTTTGACACCGTCCCCTATAGCATTCTCCTGAAAAAGCTGTCAGCCCACAGCTTGGACAGGAGCACCCTGTGCTGGGTTAGGAACTGGCTGGAGGGCCAGGCCCAGAGAGTGGTGCTGAACGGGGCTGCATCCAGTTGGCAGCCGGTCACTAGTGGTGTCCCCCAGGGATCAGTGTTGGACCCAGTTCTGTTTAATACCTTTATTGATGATTTAGATGAGGGAATTGAGTCCATCATCAGCAAATTTGCAGATGACACTAAGCTGGGGGGGCTTTGATCAGCTACAAAAGGCAGTGGTTTGTGGATAATCATGTGCCATTTTAAGAGTGTTGGCTGAGTGATGGTGTCCCAAACCTGGGATTTTTCCCCAGAATGTTGTTATGTTCTTACTTTGGAAAACTGAACAGTGTGACTGAACACTTTGAGCACCTGAGATGCTAGAAGAATCATTTCCTTGTAATTATCTGAAAATGGTTTATTCACCTGATAAAATCACCTGTGTACAGCTGAGTTTTGAATACCTGCAAATACATAGGTTTTACAGCCTTTTCAGACAACATGTTTTAGTGCTCAGCTGCCATCATGGTTAAAAGAAAACAACAAACAGTAAGGTTTTGGACTGCAGGAAGATGCTGCCAAAGCTTTCTGAAGGGTTAATAGCAGAATGAGTTCTCCAGATCTGTTCCAATGCACTCTGTCCTCCTCCACATCTTCATAGCTCGTGCTGGCCTCTCTGTCATGGCAAGATGTGTCTTGTAGTGGAGAGCCAAAAGCAGATTTGAGAGTTGATCAGGTCAGAGACTTTGAGAGGGAAATGTGCTGTTACAGCTGATTCATGGTCATGTTGGGCTGCTGACAATAGTTCCCACTTCTTCTCCCCTCATGCATAAAATCTCACAATCGTGCAGTCACCAACTGTGATAATTACTGGTATGACAGAAGCATCACCCAGATGATGAACTTAAACTGGACAGCTTTCTCCTGGCTTAGTTACTTGTGAGATTTCCTTAAGGCTATGTGCTTGCTAGATACTGGGTAAGCATTTGGTACCTGGAGTTGTGTCACCTGTAGGGCAGCATGAAACTGTGACTTAAGATTCCTTGTGGAGTCCTTGAGTGGGCAAGGAAGGGATGACTGGAATTGTTGGCAGTAGGAGAAACAGTGGAGGTTACACTGATCATATTGCTTATTCCTGTATAACCTCTGTGGTAAAGCATGGATGAGAAAGAGGGGAAAGTGGAGATGGTTTAGGGAGAGGTGTTTTTTTTTGTTAATTATTTTCAGTTAAGAGGTGAGAAGAACTGAATTCACAGTGCCACCTGAAGCAACAGAGAGCAAAATTTTGTGTTCTCATGTTTAGGGTAGTTGCTAACACCTACCTCTTAAAGAGATGCTTTGGGTCAATAAATGCTATGGAGATGCAAATGATGTGTGAATTGTGTCTGCTGTTTGCCCTGGGAAGTTGAAGGCTTGTTTAGATGTAGTCAGAAATATGAATTGAAACAGTTGCATTCAGATAAATATCATTTATTTTTCATTTTGTGCACATATTTACTGCTGTAATGCACACCAGAGGGCAGTAAAGGCATTTCAGCACTACAACTAATAAAAAACAAAACACATTTTTCTCTCTTCTACTTAGGAGAAGATGGACCTTTTTTGTATCCCCCAAATGAAGCCCACCTGAAAAAATTATCATTCCCTGCGGGCAATGTGACATTGAGCAAGTCAATTTGTGCCATCTCTATGAAGCTGTATCACTTGTCTATCCTTTGGGAAGTTACAAGGCTTAATGAATATTATTTTATTCTAATCAGGTTCTTCCACAGTTTCCATCTCCACAGTATCCAAGTGACTTGCACAGGCTTGTTAAGCAATGTGACTTGCATAATCACCTGTAGATTTTTTCCTGCCCTTTCCCCCAGGGAAAATTTTGTAGGGTTGTTTGGGTTTTTTAATGTATTTAATTTCTTCTACAAAGAATTTGCATGTTTTTATGTTGGGAAACCAAAGGTTGCTTATTTCAAGATGAAGTTCTCCTGTCGTCACATTGGGGAAACTTTAATTTAGAAGATGATTTCACAGATTTCTTGGTTTGGGCCAGGATAGAGCTCATTTTCTGTCTTGTAACTTTACTTTCAGCTACATTTCTTCTAAGTAGCTGTACTTGCTGAAATTAACAGCAAGCTTCTCAGTCAGTGTGCTTCTAGGACTGATAATGCTCGATGTTTATAGTTATGTCTGGAGAATGTTACGCAGAACCAAGGTCACTGCTTGGTTCTGAGGTACATCTTGTGCTCTAGAAAGAGAAAAAGAGTAAAGAGGTCACACCTGCAACCCTCCTTTAGGGAGGACTGGACAAGATAAATGATGAAAATTGACCAAACATAGTATCCCATCCCACATACATCATACTCAGGATAAATTTGAGGGATCGGGAGGGTTAAACCCCCCCTGCCTTTTTTTTTTTCATTTGGCCTTTTGCCTTCACCCTTCTTCACATGTTTCTACTTACTTCAGCATCCTGGGAGGATTGTGTCTGTTTGTCTGCCTGTGGTCCTAATCCGTGCCAGCCTGAATCTGTGTGTTCCTGCCTCCAGCTCCTGAATGCTTCTGATCCCAGGAGTCCAGCCTGGACTTTCCCAGGGCTGCCCTGCAGCCTCGGTGGTGACGTGAGAGTTATTGGGAGAAAGGGGAGAGGAACATGGTATAATTTTTTTCTGTATATTTGTATATATTTTTTTTTTTTTCCTTTTGATCATTACTGTTTCATTAAATCTGTGCGATTCTATTTCCAACCTGTAAGTCTCTCTCCCTTATTCTCTCTCATTTCTTTATCAGGGAGGGGGATTAATAGAGAGCACCTGTCATTCAGTTAATTGCTGGCCCAGCATTAAACCATGACAACAGTAGAGAATGGTTACTGGATTGTGAAATGTACTGATTTATATAGATGGTTATCTGGCACATTCAGAAATGTTGAAAATAGAGATAAGTACTGTAATCTTCTGGCTAAGCGGGTGTGAAATTTGGTCTCTCTGAAATGGTTTCATTAGCAGAAGCTAACTCACAGAATCATCAGATTTGGAAGGGACCTCCAGAGATCATCTAGTCCAATTCTCCCACTAAAGCAGGATCACCTAGAGCACATTACACAGCACTGCATCCAGGCAGGTTTTGAACATCTCCAGGGAAGGGGACTCCACAGCCTCCCTGGGCAGCCTGTTCCAGTGCCTTGTCACCCTCAGGGTAAAGAAGTTTTTTCTTATGTTTAAATGGAATTTCCTACGTTCCAGCTTGTGCCCATTGCCCCTCATCCTGTCACTGGGAACTTCTGAGAAGAGTCTGGCTTCATCTTCCTTGCACCAACCCTTTAGATACTTCTAGACATAAATTTCTCCCCTCAGTCTTCTCTTCTCCAGGCTGAAGACTCCCAGCTTTTTCAGCCTTTCCTTGTAACAGAGACACTCCCATCTCCGCACCATCTTTGCTGCCCTCCGCTGGACTCTCTCCAGCAGTTCCCTGTCTCTCTTGAACTGGGGAGCCCAGAACTGAATACAGTATTCCAGATGTGGCCTCTCCAGAATGACCTCCCTCCACCTGCTGGCCACACTCTTCTTTATGCAGCCCAGCATTCCATTGGCCTTCTTGGCAGGAAGGGCACATTGCTGGCTCATGGAGAATTTACTTTCTATCAGGATTCCCAGGTCCTTCTCCTCCAAACTGTTTTCCAACAACTCCACATCTAACCTATTTTGGTGCTTCTCTCATCTGACTCTCCTATTCCCTCTGCTATGATATTCCAATAATGTTGACCTCATTAATGTTTATAAATATGTAAAGGATGAGTGTAAGAAAGATGGAGCCAGGCTCTTCTCAGTTATGTCAAATGATAAGATAAGGGGTACTGGGTGCAAGCTGGAGCATAGGAGGTTCCCTGTGAACATAAAGAATAGCTTTTTCATCATGAGGGTGACAAAACACTGGAGCAGGATGCCCTGTGAGGTTGTGGAGTCTTCTTTGGATATTTTTCAAAACCCCCCTGGACAGGTTCCTGGGTGACCTACACTTGGTGATCCTGCTCTGGCAGATGGGTTGGACTCGATCTTTTCAGGTCCCTTCTAACCTCTAACATTTTGTCATTCTGTAAATGGTGATGACTTAACAGAGCAGAGAATGGAGTCGTGACAAGAGAACAAGTTTTGTGGAACTCAGAAGATTAAGTTTTTTAAAATGGTAAAAAGCTAATTGACCTGTTAGAAGCTGTTCCTGGGAATTAAATGGCAAGATGGGCAATGCCATGTTCCAATGCATAAGGTGAATTAGATAACAGCTATGTCTACACGTATGAGTAAGAAAGAGATGCAGACCTTCTTGGGTGTTGGAAGGTTTTTGGAGGTTCTGAAAGGCCTCTCTACTAGACATCAGTATAGACTTTAATTGAAAGAGTTTTACTGCATGGCCACTTTGCTAAACATAAGGCCTTTTGTATGATTAACCTTGAGAATGTGCTTTGAGCTATGGCACTAACTAGACAAATAAATTAAAAAAAAAAAAAAAAAAAAAAAAAAAGCAGGACATAAGGAGATGTAACCACAGGAAAAGAAGGGACTGGTTCAGGGTGGTGTAAGCTGACAAGTCATCAAGAACTTGATGACTGACCAACCTGATCTCCTTTAGTGATCAGGTGACCCGCCTGGTGGATGAGGGGAAGGCTGTGGATGTGGTTTACCTGGACTTCAGCAAAGCCTTTGACACCGTCTCCCACAGCATTCTCCTGGAAAAGCTGTCAGCCCACAGCTTGGACAGGGGCACCCTGTGCTGGGTTAAGAACTGGCTGGAGGGCCGGGCCCAGAGAGTGGTGCTGAACGGGGCTGCATCCAGTTGGCGGCCGGTCACTAGTGGTGTCCCCCAGGGATCAGTGTTGGACCCAGTTCTGTTTAATACCTTTATTGATGATTTAGATGAAGGGATTGAGTCCATCATCAGCAAATTTACAGATGACACTAAGCTGGGGGGGAGTGTGGATCAGCTGGAAGGCAGGAGGGCTCTGCAGAAGGACCTGGATAGGTTGGAGAGTTGGGCTGATTCCAGTGGGATGAGGTTCAACACAGCCAAGTGCCGGGTCCTGTACTTTGGCCACAACAACCCCATGCAGCACTACAGGCTGGGCACAGAGTGGCTGGAGAGCAGCCAGACAGAGAGGGACCTGGGAGTTTGGATCGACAGGAAGCTGAACATGAGCCAGCAGTGTGCCCAGGTGGCCAAGAAGGCCAATGGCATCCTGGCCTGTATCAGGAACAGTGTGGCCAGCAGGTCCAGGGAAGTGATTCTTCCCCTGTACTCAGCCCTGTGGTGAGGCCACACCTCGAGTACTGTGTCCAGTTCTGGGCCCCTCAGTTCAGGAAGGAGATTGAGGTCCTGGAGCAGGTCCAAAGGAGGGCAACCAGGCTGGTGAAGGGACTGGAGCACAGATCCTATGAGGAGAGGCTGAGGGAGCTGGGGCTGTTCAGCCTGGAGAAGAGGAGGCTCAGGGGAGACCTCATCACTCTCTACAACTCCCTGAAAGGAGGGTGTAGCCAGGGGGGGTTGGTCTCTTTTCCCAGGCAACTATCAGCAAGACAAGAGGGCATGGTCTTAAGTTGTGCCAGGGGAGGTTTAGGTTGGATATTAGAAAGAATTTCTTTATGGAGAGGGTGATCAGGCATTGGAATGGGCTGCCCAGGGAAGTAGTGGATTCTCCGTCCCTGGAGATATTTAAAAAGAGACTGGATGTGGCACTCAGTGCCATG
>JAAWXA010000001.1:53982013-53992254 GCA_038090715.1 Florisuga fusca | reverse complement strand
CCCGCCTCTCCTGCTCCCGCCGTGCCTTAAGGCCGGGGCAAGGCCCGAGCCCAGCGCAGCCGCCATGCCGGCGGCGGCCGCCGCCGCTCCCATCATCAGCTCAGTGCAGAAGCTGGTGCTGTACGAGACCAGGGCTGTAAGTAGCGTCTGCCCCACCGCCGCCCCGGCCCCAGGGGCGGCCTCCGCGTTGGGGGCTGCCGCTCCGACTGTCGGGCAGAGCGGGAGGATGTTCTCGCTTCCTCGCAGCGGTGGCTGGGCCCTACCTCCCGGCTGCTGCTGCTGCTGCTTTTGCTGGCCTGCAGCTTGTCAAAAAACTCTTCCTTACCTTCCTCTTCTTCTATTTGTAACTTTGTTTTTCAATTTTATTTTTTTATTATACATCCAAAGCGTACGTAGAACTAGAAAAAGACTCCGTGACTACTTCTGAGAGATTTCAGTCCTTTCAACTTCGATGAAAGGTTACTACTTGCAGAGTAACCTCCAGAGTTTTTGGCCTGACCTCTGGAAGTATGCTGTTGAAGAATTTTAGCATTCCTTGATAGGCTGTTGCAGAAATTGTCGGGAAGTGGTATTCCCACTCCCTTTTGCCATGGGAAGAGTGGAATCACAGTTTGAGTGGTAATTGCTTCTTCAGCTATGAGCACTGTGCCTGAGTCAGAATTCCATTCTTGGTGTAAATATCCCAAGATAGTACTACAGCGTTTAGCATCCTTAGCTCTAAATTTCTTCCTGTACTTTCCCTTGTTTCATAATATATGAGGATTTTTTTTTTCATTTAAGATAGTTTTTGTATAGAGTTATATACCATGGCTTTAAAGAAACACTTTGAGCACTTGAGATGCTATAGAAATTATTTCCTTGTAATTATCTCAAAATGTTTTATTCATCTGATAAACTCACTAGTGTAGTTTAGAAGGGGCTCAGGGCTGTGTACAGCTGAGTTTTGAATACCTGCAAATACATAGATTTTTACAGGCAGTTCAGACAACATGTTTTAGTGCTCAGCTGCCATCATGGTTAAAAGAAAACAACAAACAGTAAGGTTTTGGACTGCAGGAAGATGCTGCCAAAGCTTTCTGAAGGGTTAATAGCAGAACGAGTTCTCCAAATCTGTTCCAATGCACTCTGTCCTCCTCCACATCTTCATAGCTCTGTGCTGGCCTCTGTCTGTCATGGCAAGATGTGTCTTGTAGTGGAGAGCCCAAAAGCAGACTTCAGACATCAGGTCAGAGACTTTGAGAGGGAAATGTGCTGTTACAGCTGATTCATGGTCATGTTGGGCTGCTGACAATAGTTCCCACTTCTCCCCTCATGCAACTTCCTTCGCTAAAATCTCACAATCGTGCAGTCACCAACTGTGATAATTACTGGTATGACAGAAGCATCACCCAGATGATGAACTTAAACTGGACAGCTTTCTCCTGGCTTAGTTACTTGTGAGATTTCCTTAAGGCTATGTTCTTGCTAGATACTGGGTAAGCATTTGGTACCTGGAGTTGTGTCACCTGTAGGGCAGCATGAAACGTGACTTAAGATTCCTTGTGGAGTCCTTGAGTGGGCAAGGAAGGGATGACTGGAATTGTTGGCAGTGGGAGAAACAGTGGAGGTTACACTGATCATATTGCTTTTTTCTGTACAACCTCTCTGTGGTAAAGCATGGATGAAAAAGAGGGAAAAGTGGAGATGGTTTAGGGAGAGGTTGGGTTTTTTTGTTAATTATTTTGAGTTAAGAGGTGAGAAGAACTGAATTCACAGTGCCACCTGAAGCAACAGAGAGCAAAATTTTGTGTTCTCATGTTTAGGGTAGTTGCTAACACCTACCTCTTAAAGAGATGCTTTGGGTCAATAAATGCTATGGAGATGCAAATGATGTGTGAATTGTGTCTGCTGTTTGCCCTGGGAAGTTGAAGGCTTGTTTAGATGTAGTCAGAAATATGAATTGAAACAGTTGCATTCAGATAAATATCATTTATTTTTCATTTTGTGCACATATTTACTGCTGTAATGCACACCAGAGGGCAGTAAAGGCATTTCAGCACTACAACTAATAAAAAACAAAACACGTTTTTCTCTCTTCTACTTAGGAGAAGATGGACCTTTTTTGTATCCTCCAAATGAAGCCCACCTGAAAAAATTATCATTCCCTGCGGGCAATGTGACATTGAGCAAGTCAATTTGTGCCATCTCTATGAAGCTGTATCACTTGTCTATCCTTTGGGAAGTTACGAGGCTTAATGAATACTATTTTATTCTAATCAGGTTCTTCCACGGTTTCCATCTCCACAGTATCCAAGTGACTTGCACAGGCTTGTTAAGCAATGTGACTTGCATAATCACCTGTAGATTCTTTCCTGCCCTTTCCCCCAGGGAAAATTTTGTAGGGTTGTTTGGGTTTTTTAATGTATTTAATTTCTTCTACAAAGAATTTGCATGTTTTTATGTTGGGAAACCAAAGGTTGCTTATTTCAAGGTGAAGTTCGCCTGTGGTCACATTGGAGAAACTTTAATTTTGAAGATGATTTCACGTTACAGAGTGGTTGCTGAATTACAAAGTGCACTGATTTATCGGGATGGTTCTCTGGCACATTCAGAAATGTTGAAAGTAGTGATAGCTATCTTAATCTTCTGGTTAAGTGGCTGTCAAATTTGGTCTCTCTGAAGTGGTTTCATTAGTAGAAGACAGTTCATCTCAGCTGACCCTTGTTCACTTTTTACTGGTATTTAAGAAAGGTGATGACTTAGTTGAACAAAGGATGGAGTTGTGACAACAATTTTGTGAATCTCAGAAAAGCATTTTTTCTGTCCTGCATGTTGTCTCTATCTAATGCCGTATATATTTGCAATAAAATAGAGAAGCTTAATTGTGTATGTGGGATCTGAGACCATCCGTAAGTACAGTAGATACTTGGTGGAATAGCGGAGATGAGAATACCATGAGTTTTGAAGGATATATGTTACTCAGGATTAACAAAAATAAAGTTCCAAGTGTGGTAGCACGCCATTTCATGTGAAATATGGACCTTCAAACATCTGTCTGAGTTATTTTGGTGACATATGTCTTATTTATTTTTGTTTTGTTGTCCTGAGTGTTCTCACGTAGTCATTAGATTCCTTGGAGAGACACTTGCAGATTTATTTTGGTTATGAATCCTTTTTTCTGGATGGAATGGTGGTGAGGGATTTTTGGATAAATGATCACAAATTGATGTATTTAAGTATAACAGAAAGATTAAGAGAAGCTGGTATTTTCTATTGCTGTTTTTTACTTTAAAAGTGAAGGGATTTATGACCCTGAAGCTGAGTGACTACTTTTCTTTGTTTAAAGTAAGAATTTACTTTAACATCCTGTACATACTGAACTAGGGGTGAGGATAAAATGAGTAGCAAGAATGAGGTGATGAAAAAGGGGTCAGTATTGGGGTAGAAATAAAATTAAATATATTCAATGTGAAAATTTGAAGATGTAGGGATACTGAATAGTGGAATGTCTGTAAATATTTTCAAGTTGCTTATGTCAAGGGTGGTGCTGTGACTGGAGCATACCAAATGGAATATTTAATCCATTCTGAAATCCTGTACATAGTTTCCTGTAGGAGAGTAGCTGAAAATCAAGGTAAATGACATGAAGTGCAGTCTAGACTTGCAAAGATGGTATTGGATTAACTTGATGTTTTGGTATATCTTCACCTAAAGATGGCCTTATTTATTTAACTAAATACTCTATGGAGGTGCAGTGCCACCAGAAAAAAGCTTTGGCTTTGCTAATGGAAGGAGGGAGGTTGGTGGAGACATCAGTGTGGAGCAAATAAGAAATCATTTCATAAGGTTGATTTTTTTTTTTTTTTTTTTTTTTTTTTTTTTTTTTAATGATTTTTTTTTCCAAGTCATGATTTTAGGATTGATATACTTCAGCATTTTCAGTAATGTTATTAGCACAAAATGTGGGTCAGCTCTGATTAGAGTTTTCAAGTATTGCAATTGGGATAATTGGAACATAAGACAGCAAGAAATGATGACAAGCCTCAGGATTAGGTAAAAGGAATGATTTTTAAATGGAACGGAATACTGTAAAACTTCATGCACTGTAGAATAAATTACACACCAAGAAAAGTGTATTAAGAGTTTGGCAATTCAGAAGCAGTAGAAGGGGAGGAGGAAGATACGGGTGATTCATCTGAAGATGGGATGGGACATTAGGCCTCTGATGGAAGTATATCTCTGGCAAAGGTAGATATGGTCTTTTGTAGTATGTTCATTAATGAGAAGTACAAATGCATCTCTGTAATGAGACCTTGTATGGCATATTGTGTCTACTTTCTGTCCATATTCATTTAAAGAATATGAATTCAATCAGGAACAGGAACAGTGAAGGACCAGTGAGGTAACGTAGATGCTAGAGATGTCTTGGGACAAGTAAAGGAGCAGCAAGGTTTCTTTAATCTATTGAAGTGGGTGCTGAAGAGGCATCCAGTTATTTATGCTTCTGAAAGCCTTCTAGCTGAACAAATGCTAAAGAAGGGAGAGGCATCTGTCTAGAGGACAAAGTATATAGTAATGATTAATAGATTTAGGTGAAGATTAGAAGGGAGAATCTTGAGGCATGCCTCAGTAGAGCAGCAAGAGCAAAGTCCTTTTGGTGATAAAAAACATAGAGTATTGCATTCAGTTTTATTCCCTGCTGTACAAAAAGGATGCAGACAAGCTGGAGAGGGTCCAGAAAAGAGCCACAAGGATGATCAGAGGACTGGAGTGTCTGCCATAAGACGAGAGGCTTAGAAAACTGGGTTTGTTCAGCCTTGAAGAGAAGGCTTAGGGGAGACCTAATTATGATGTCCCAGTACTTAAAGGGGGACTGTAAAGAAGATGCAGACTCCCTATTTACAAGGAGTCACATGGACAAGACAAGGGGCAGTGGGCACAAGTTGCTCCTGGGGAGATACCAATTGAACACAAGAGGAAAGATTTTTCACTATGAGGACAGTCAGACATTGGAATGATCTCCCAGGGGAAGTGGTGGATTTCCCCCGCTTAGGAAAGTTTTAAGTCCCTCCTTGACAGGGTGCTGAAACATATCATATAAGCAATAAAATTAGAAGGGTTGGACCAGATGACCCTTGAGGTCCCTTCCAACCTGACATGCTATGATTCTGTGGAAAAAGCATCTGTTTTGCTTGGGCAAAAGGAATTTATTGAGTGCTGTGACTGTAGGATGCAGAGTGGGTAACCATTCCTGCATGCTCCAACAGTGGTGCTTGGCAGGGTGTGTTCCTAAAATTTCTCATCTTGAAAGAGCTTCTTTTGGAGAATTCCAACAGATTATGGGAAGCAAACAGCATGCCAACTGGATTTTGGCCATTTTCATGTACCTTTTTTGGCCCTTATCTCTTCCTTTCTTCATGTCATTCTGCCATTTTCTAGGAACAGACCAATCTTCTTCTTGCTGTTGTGGAGGTTTGATGGCAGGTGATAGTTACCATTGCACTGCCTGGTAAGTGTGTAACTTCATAAGTAGAGCAGAAGTTCAAGAAAAGATACAGCAATATGCTGATCCAAAATCAGTCTTCACATAAAAGTTTCCCATCTGGCAACTCAGTGGTTCTTCAGTCTGACAGAAAGTGTGACTAGCATATAAATAGCCTCTTGTACTGGGTGCAGGTTACCAGGTGCTGGAGAGACCTGTGTGAGGAGACTTTGGGGCTGCTGGACAGGACACATATGAGCCCAGCAACCAAGGTGGTGATGCCGCTGTGATAACATGTTTGAGAAAGAGTAAAAAAATCACTATGCCCCAGCTGTGAGAGAGAGGAGTGAGGAAAACTGTGACAGAAAAAGCCCTTCAGACACCAAGGTCAGTGAAGGAGGAGACCTGCTGCAGGCCCTGGAGGGGACCCACGCAGGAGCAGGGAAAAATGTGAGGTGGAAGGAGTAGCAGAGAGGAACTGATGGCATCCCCCATTTCCCACCTCCTTGGGCTGCTCAGGGCAGGGGGATGGTGGAGGAGTTGGGAGTGAAGCTGTGCCTGGAAACAAGGGGTGGGGCAGAAGAGAGGTGTTTTAATTTCTCTTTTTGTTTCTCGCTATCAGAATTGATTTTAATTGTCAATAAATTACATACATTTCCCCCAAGTCAGGCCTGTTTTGCCTTTGATAGTAAATGTCAGGCAATCTCCCTGTCCTTACCTTGTCCCATCACCTTTTTGTCTTGTTCCACCTGCCCTGTTGTGGAGGGGAGGAGGTGAGAAAAAGGCTGGTGTTGGTCTAGCAGCCAAGGTCAATGCACCACACTGATTTTGGGCTTTTTGGTTCTAGCCCTATCCATGGGCTCAACAGGTATCTTTTGAAAGCATTTTGTATGAGTTCTTAAGTGTTTTCTTTATGCTATCTACAAGTTTAAAAATTGTCTGTATTAGTGCATTGCCATGTTTTTAAAGTAACTTTCAGTCTATTTTCCCCCTGCTGATTAAGATGTGTGTTGCTTTGTAACTGATGAGTGAAGTAAGTTCATTACAGTGCTAGTATTTACTAGTGATAATTAGTCTACACAGAGAAGCAAATCATAATTTTAGACGAGGAGTTCTAAGAAAAAATCTTCCTAAAGAAAAAAAAATTGTGGGCAGAATGTTTGATTTTAGAACTATCATCCTGATATTATAAACAACAATTTGCATTAACAAGTTTTTTATTTTGTTTAGACTTCTTAGGAGAAGCTAATTTTGTTGGTTTGGATGAATCAAAAGATTGATAAAAGAGAGTGTAAAGCCTTTCAATTAGATTGCTTTGGTTAAAACTCAGTCCCGAGTGGAAATGAGTAATGATTGTTCCTAACTTGTGGTTGCTTAGTGATAATTGTGCAATAAATTAAGCTTCAGTCCAGATCTCATAGCTGCATGGTGCACAGCCATGCTTAGTAAAGTGCACGTTAACACGTTTCAGCAAGGGCAGACTAAGTTTGGAAACAGCATTGTTTTATCTCAGGTGGTAACTGAAGGACTTTGGCACAGTAGGATGCAGAAGTCTGCACAGTTTTGCTTGTGTTCTGTTGAGAAATGCTTTGTTGGTTAAAGTTGTCCATTTATCTGAAAGCAGTGGCTTTGCTGTGGAGTTATTCGAGAAATTTGGGAAGTGCTCCTGCTTATTCAGTTCAACTTAGTAATAAATGGAATAAGAGAATAAGGGTAGAAACTCAGGGAAAGGTTTCTGTGGCTTACCTGTGGATTCTCATTTCTTTTACTGTAATAATTTATATTAATCAAAATAGCTGAAAACAGTACAATGCATTTTAGCTTTGATTAATTTTACCACTATATTTCAGCCTCCAGAATTATTTTATTCGATATTACATGCTCATTTTGTTGATTTGGCCTTGTTTTTTATTCTTTCCTAGTATTGGTGTGATGGCAAATTTAATTGCAGTACGTCACTGTGGTGACTTTATTTGTGCTCCACATCCAATAAGACAGACTTATTTATTCACTAGATGCATAAACTAGGTAGCAGAAGCAGCTAATGCTGAAATGACTTTTCTTGCTTAATTTTTGCATTGCTAGTTTTTGTATCATCTTCATTTTCATTTTAAGAACTTGAAGGCTGAATACGAGCTGTCATACCATGCTAATTTTCAAGTAATTCTGGGGTTGTTGATTATCAGCCAGTACTGAAAACTTCCCATGTAGAAGTCTAATTTTAGGCTCCAAATTTTGAGGACTAGTCCAAATTTGGAAGTTTTTGCAGAAACTTCCTTCTTTATTACTTCCACAGTAATGTCCTCTAACATGCAGCGCATAGGATGCCGTTTGTGAAATTTCCGATTTCTTGGCTTTTTGAGGAGATGACTTTAAGACAATTGATGCTGGGTTTTGACGTCTGTTCTCTACTGACCTTACTTAATGCTTTGCAAAGCCTTGCTTTGCAACTGAAGACCCCTGTGTTAGTCCTTTAAGGACTTCAGAGAGCATGGTAAGTACCATTTACTACGGACAGTGGTTGCTACCATAGTCTGCAAATAGAATTATCTGTCATCTAACTCTGCTGCTGTCCTGATGTGGATCATGCATTCATTCCTCATAGCACTTCCTTGTTCTATTGGTCTATTCAAATGCAAAGCTGAACTTCCTTAGTAATAGCAATTGCAAATCTGTAGCCACCTCTGTCTTCCCCTGTGTGTCATGTGCCATTTTCCAATTTTAAATGTGGTCTTTGGTCAAACCGCTGCGTCTTAAAGTTGTATTGTTCTGTTTTTATTCGGAATGATTTTTTTGTAACCATAGGTGTCACTTTGGGAGGAATTAAATTTATTTAATGAGTTGGATGGGGGGAGATCACTGAACTGTATTGCAGTATTACGGACTACTTATTTTTTTAGCTTTAATTAATTTTCTACAAAGAGAGAAGCGGCACTCTAAATTCAAACTCACTTATCATCTGTGTATTAAAAATTAATTTATTTCCAACTGCTCATTCACCTTCTACCACAGGAGGACCAAGGTGCTTTGATGGCATATTCTGAGCAAGTGTCTGTCCTGGTGATTTGGTGCTTCTTGCTGATGGGTGATACCAGAAGCAGAGCTCCATCCTCCACTCTTGTGCCGTTCAGTGCCACACAGTGGGGACTCCGACCCACTGTTACCATTTTCCTCCTGGGAAGTGCAGGCGTTTGGCACTAAGGGATCTCTTGCAGAGGGTCTCTGAGGAGGGCAGGCTGGGGAGCGTGGGCTGCTGAGCACAGCACCACATTGCTGGCTAAAAAAAACCATCAGAAAAAAACCTCAAAGACTTCAGTAAGGTGTTGCCATGATGGCATATGACTTTGAAGGGCCTCCTTTACTATAATTTAGTAGTAAACTGCAGGACCTGCTACTCAGGAGGCACTGTAATCATACATTCATAGAATCAACATGGTTTGGAAGGACCTTTAACATCATAGAGTCCAACCACCAGTCCCACACTATCTTAACCTCTAAATTCTACACATTTTTTTAATACTACCAGGGATGGCAAATCCACCCCCTTCCTGGGCAACCTGTTCCAATGCTCCATCACTCTTCTGGTGAAATGGCAGTGTACAAGTTGGAGTAAGGATTTGGTAGTGTTTCTAACTCTTAATGTTAAGGATTTTATTTTATTTTATTTTAGCGCTTATTGACTAGAAATTTTGGTGATTTCAAAGAAGCTGAAGTTCTCCTTAAATATTTTGTCATTAGAGGTGTTTGTTAATATCTAATTGGTATAAATTGGGAAATTCTGAGTTTTGTGTGAATGCTACTATTGATTTCCTCTCCCACATCTTGAATCCATGTGACTTTAAAAGTTAAGAGCTGGCTGCATAGATCCACTTGAATTTTCTATGCTTTCCTACTAGGCTGAGCATTGTTAATAAGTTACACCTTGCTGTGTTGTAGCACCACACAGATTAAATTAATTAGTAAAATGAGTGCTACTTATAGCAAGTCAGTCCTGCAAGTATGCTTACTATTAATTCCTCTAAATGTAAAAATTCATTTATAGTTTGATTCCCTTAAATGAAAAGTGAACACATTGTTTATCTGTGGCCTTTCTTTCATATTTTGAATGAGAATTTAAGCTAGGTTTGTTTTGGTTTGTTTTATTTAAAGCTAATATTTTAAAATAACAAAGCTTGTCAAAATAAGCCTGACTTGCAGAAGGGCATTGGTAAGAAGTTTATCATAGCAAATAATAAAAAATGAAGAAACTTACAATACTGAAGTACTTGCAGTTTTTCAGGTTTTATTAAGGACTAGGAAAAGCTAGTTGGTAGTAATGGATTACAATACAGTAGTTTTAGATTACAAACGCATGTGTGTGAACTTTTGCTAAATTTTAAGTCAGTGTAAGGGCATTATGGCTGGGGCACAGTGCAGTTAGACAGTGCCTGGTGTAAGTTGCATTTTTTTTCTCTCTAAACAGGTATTTAGCTTTCTTCAATTTTTAATTTTCTCCTCTTTGTGCAATGGAGAGAATGAGATCCTTTAAGTTGTAAAGGTTGATTCTCTACAAGTGTATGTACCTAGGGTACTGATGTCTAAAACTGCTTATTAACAGTCCTTATGGAAAATTATGGTTTTTTAATATTAATTGAAATCAATCTAGTCCTGAAACTAAATAAATGGCATTGTTGATGTTACAGTGGACTTTGGTTGCTTTATCTTGTGTAATATTCTGTCTTTTTTTTTTTTTTTTTTTTTTTTTTTTTTTTTTTTTTTTTTTTTTTTTTTTTTTTTTTTT
>JAAWXA010000001.1:53899654-53981960 GCA_038090715.1 Florisuga fusca | reverse complement strand
TTTTTTTTTTTTTTTTTTTTTTTTAATGTAGCGGTATTTTCTCGTTGGAAGTAATCCTGCAGAAACCAAATACCGTGTTTTGAAAATAGATCGCACTGAACCAAAGGATTTGGTTGTAATTGATGATAAGGTGAGTGCCTCTCAATTAAGGTCTGTTTGAGGTATTCCAAATAATACTGTCTGTATCAAGCTAAATTTATTGCAGGTTTAATCTGTTTCAAAACAGCTATGTTTCAGAATCACAGAATTGTTTGGGTTGGAAGGGACCTGCAAGATCACCTGATTCAAACCCCCATGCATGGGCAGGGACACCTCCCACTAGACCAGGTTGCTCAAAGCCTCATTCAGCCTGGTCTTGGACACTTCCAGGGAGGAGGCAGCCACAGCTTCTCTGGGCAGCCTCTTCCAGTGTCTCACCACCTTTACTGTAAATATTTCCTTTCTAATACCTAATCTAAATGTACCCTCTTTCGGTTTGAAACCATTCCCCCTCAACCTATTGCTACATGCCCTTGTAAATTCAAGTCCCTCTCTGGCTTTCCTGTAGTCAGAGAACACTTGAGGTTGGAAATTGTAAGTCCTGTGTTTGTTCTCAGCAAGGATAGAGAACAAGCAGATCAGGTTGCTCAGGGTCATGCCCAGTTGCATTTTGCCCATGGATGGTTATGTCGCATCCCCAGGTAACCTGTTCCAGTGTTCAGCCATCCTCACATTATATTATACACAATGGTAACATCCCCTCTGAGGTTTCTCTTCTGCAGGCAGATCAAGCCCAACTCTCTCGGCCTCTCCTCCTATGCCAGATGCATATGGTATTAACATGATAATGACAAGTTGCAGTATGGGAGTGGCCGAAAGATCTCCAAATATCATGTTTGTTTTAATGATGTTTTTCAGTTTATTATTTGTGTCCCCAAAGGTTTTCTTTTATTCAGCTGTGCTGTCCTAGGTGCTATATAAGTTTAATTACTATCTAGAAAAAATTCAGTGATTCTGATATATTATATCTGAAGCAAAATGAACAGCAGCAGGAGTTTTAATGTACACAACAGAACAAGACTTGATTAATTTCCAGGAAGTTTATGGTTTAAGATCTTACCGCTTCAGATTTAGAAATGTTTGAATTCACATGTGGCCATGACTATTTCTGTTGGAGTGAATGGTGAGTTTTCTGCGTAGAAAAATTTGCTGTACTTGTCGGTAGGACTGAAATAGGGGACAAAGGGTGTAGAGCAGCCATTTGGTTTACTGTATATTAAGTAAATTGTACTACTCTCTAACAGTAAATAACATCTAACTACCAAAGCAGTAATTTACATGACTTTTTGTTTCAAAGCATGTGTATACGCAACAAGAGGTGAGGGAACTTCTTGGCCGTTTAGACCTGGGAAACAGAACAAAGATTGGGCAGAAGGGCTCTTCTGGATTATCTCGAGCAGTCTCTGCTTTTGGTGTAGTAGGTGAGTGCTTATTTTGTTTTATAAAATCTTTTATTTCTTCAGCGGGTGAGGCTTGCTCTGTCGTGCTCTCTGTATTTCTGCCCTCCCTTGTTTTAGGGGTTTTTTTATAATGAAGAGGATTGAGAATTTTATTCACAAAGATAAATACATTTCTGTGTATTTTCTGAAAAATTGGTGGCCAGCACAGCAGTGAGAGTTCTGCTGTAACTGGTCTCTTTTTCACTAAGGAGAAATCTAGGAAATAGACAAATTCTAGAAGCTTGGTTGAAGATCTTGCCAAACTCAACAGTAATCAGGGTAGTAATCACATGGAACCTGGCTCATACAATGCTTTTTTAAAAGAAAACAAGAGTTAACATCCTTAAGTCTTCATCACACGCTATTCAGAAAGATGACTTATCTTTCTTTTTGGTTAACTGTTTTGCAGTGACATACTAAAATATTTTTTTTTCACATTTGAACTAGTGTAACTGGCTAGTATGTCAACTGAATTCTTAAATGCTGATCAACTGTCCATAATCCCAGAGAACTGCTTCAAGGATTTAACAGCTTCTAACTTAATCTGAAAGTCACTGCTTTCCTCCCTGTGGTCAGATCCTGAGGCCAATATGGTGATGGGTGATGTCTGCAAAGTAAGTGCTAATGTGTGCTCTGGCAGCCTCCAATAATAGTTTTTATTTTGTTTGCATCAATATACATCTGGACATCTAAATCCAGCAGCGGGGGGGGAGAATGCAAATACTTTAAAATATGTTTCTGAATTTTTCATAACAACCAAAACATAAGAAAATATTATTAGTATTCTAATCTAAAATGGCTGATTAAGCTAACTTGCATCTGTATTCTTTTTGCCTATGAAGCATTTTTGAACTTTTCAGTTGATCGTAAGTTTTTCGTATAAAGTTTGTTCCTTATTAATGAGTATCAATAAGTATGAGTATCAATATCAATGAGTAGCAATAATTTTTTTTTTTTGCACAAGACATTAGAGCTAGGTTTCTAAATAAGAGAATCATATATTCAATTGGAAAATGGTTGTGTTCAGTGAAAATTTTGCATCCCAATTCTGTTTGCTTATATGTACTCTTTAAACAGGAGAGTTTCTATTCTGTAGCTGGACAAACGTATCTGTTATCAGGTATGGTGTATGTGATATGTATGGTATATGTGATTATTTTTTTTAAACACAGCATGCTCTCTTAGGGATCTTTAGATTTTTTTTGCACCTGTATATGCTTTGAACATCTTCTGTCTCCATCTTACCAAATACCTGCATAAACATGTAATTTTAGGAAATGCAACTGTTTATTTCTGCCTCTTGGCTCTGTACAGGAGTACAATACTATTTATTTTGTTTTTGTAAAAATGGAAAGGACAGCTTTGTTCTGTTTTCTGACTTTTTCATTAACCAGAGAAAGTGTATCAGTGTACTGAGAATGGAGGTGCTGATAGGCTGAGTTCTGATTTACTGTTTAATAGTAGAAACAGCTTTTAAATGGAGAGAACTGGGACCAGGGGAAAGGCTGGGTTCTTTATCAGGCTTTAGTATAACATCTGGTTAAATTCAAAGTACAGAGACTGTTCACGTAAGTGATTTTGATACCTGGAGGATACAGGAAGAACTTAACAACTGAAATTCAATAGTCTGGCTGCTTTTGTTTCTTACTGTCAGCAGGGTCTCCACTTCTTGTGCAGGTGAGAGCATTTTTCCAAGGGGGGTTAATAAGGCAGAAGAAAAGAATTGCAGTTCGTTCGATCACAGTGCAACCTCCAACAGGGACAGGGAGGAAAATACATGCTTTGCTCATCCTTTAATTTATAATGCAAAGCTAAAAGAACTCAATATACGTACAAGTAAAAAATATGAATTGCGAGGTTTCCCCCGCCAGTTAATGTTTTTGTTGACAGTATTACAGCAGGGACTGAGTTCCAGGCTCCTTACTAGTAGCAACCCATCAAAGCAGCTGCTTCCAAGAGCTAATTAATATTGTTTATTAGTTGTTAAAACTTAGTACTGCTATATCACTGCCTCTACTTTGATTCGGGTTCAGGGCTGTTTACTTATTTCTAATTTGAATTTATACATTTATATTGTATTTAAAGGTTTGTTATGCCTTTTCCTAACAGTATATAAAAGATACATCCAAAGCAGCAACTCAGTGAAGAAGCATGGCTCTGCCCTGTAGCATTACAAAATGAGGATGGAGGCTTCAGAAACTTTCTTCTTGTAGGAAGTAAAGCCAGACGCTGCCTAGTCTATCTTCTTAACTCTTTGGACTTCAGCAGGGTCAATGTTGGTATCTCAGCAAGAAAATTGGAAGAAATTATTACCCCCAAGTGGCTGATTTGGGAAGCATGCTGCTGTAGACAGCATTTAATTGTAGGCATTTAATTCCCTACTACTGAGGAGAGTAAGCACAAAGATGTTGTAGGACCCTCAGCTCCTTTTGCTGTTCTGTGCCCAACCCATCCCAAAAGAGAATACATAAACCTGACAAGAAAATCGAAGGTTGGGATTCCTCTGTACCTTGGAATATTAACCTTTTGATATCTGAAGTAAATAGGGCATGCCTTGCTCTGAAGAATTAGAGTCTTATAAAAAAGCAAGTACAAGTATCTGTAGACAGTAACTTATTCTGAATTTTCAGTGTCTTAACCCTGCTACCTAATATGAAAAACAGTGGAAGAGAAAAAAAAGTGTAGCTGTGTACTTCATTGATTCACACTTACTTGAGGTGAATTTTAAGACTGTTTTGTGTGCATATTTTTATGTGTATACATGTGTACATTATAACATTAAGAGCAAGTAAAAGTTCTACAAGTTCTTGAAACAATTCTGATACTTTTGCTCATAATATGTTTGATCAAATCAATACAAACATCCAGCTAATAGCATTTTAATGCTGTTTCAACAGGTTTTGTCAGGTTTTTGGAAGGCTACTATATTGTGTTAATAACAAAAAGAAGAAAAATGGCAGATATTGGAGGTCATGCAATATATAAAATAGAAGATACAAATATGATCTACATTCCAAATGACTCTGTAAGAATCACTCACCCTGATGAAGCCAGGTAAGTAATTGTGGTAAATAACATGTACTTTTAAAAAGATTTTTTTAAGCAGAGGTAAACTGCAACTGGAAATTTTGGCTGTAGAAATCCTTCTATTAGTATGTCATTCAGCCATTTTGTTTTAATTTTTAAATTAGCAGGGAAGAAAGGAGAGTGAGCCATAAGTTCTGGCCTCTAACCTGTAAGATAAATACATCTGTTACAGTCTTTCAGAGTTCTTTTGTCTGCATCTCCATGTCACTTACATGTCAAAGCTACATCCTAGCAAATGCACACCAGAAAGCATCCAATACAAGCACTGTTCTTACAAAGGCAAAGTAATGCTAACAGTGTTGTACTGTTTGGGGTATGCTATTCTTTCCTAAGTATCTCAAGCATCATGTTAATCTCACCAGGAGAGATCTTTTCTGCCCTTCAAGAAGTGATAAGAAGGTATTTAATTTAGAGATTCTATGCTGTCAGAAAGAATAAATTTTGTGTAAAGGGTGATAAACTGACCCATTGGTAAATTTAGCTTCTTTTTTACTTTCTGAGAATTCTTGCTAAAGAAATAGATTTGGGACTTTGATCAGCAAGGACTTCTGTATGAAATGTACACATAAATCCCAGTGGTGTTTTTATCAGGGTGAAGTAACTACTCCTATGAAATATGAGGCAAATTATATCAGTAAACTGATATAATTTTCAGTCTGTACCAAGTGTGAGTAGTCTAAATTTGTGATAGATTATGATAAGCTGTTATCAGGTAATCAAGCCAATGGTAACTATTAAAGAAATTTTCAGTGATTGTAAACCTCAGTCTGCCCTCAGAGTGCAGGAGGTCATCTTATCTTGCTGATACATTTATGGTGTTGGTCATTTTATCTTTCACAGACAGTGTTACTGTTTCTTCTGAGAATCTACAAGTGTGGGACATGTTGAAGTAGATATTTCTTTTTCTGTTCATTTATTTGAGAATAACTGAAAATACTAATTTTCATGAGGATTTTAATGAAACTCACATACTGATGGGAGTTTACTTGTGTAAGTCCTAGAGAATATGACCCACATGTGTGGAAAATGTATCTTAACTGCCCAAAGAAACAGAGTATGTATGTTTGATTTGTTTAATTCAGATGCTATCAAAACAGTTACAGTAAGATAGAGAACTAACGGCAAGAGTCAGTATTTATATATATAATTTTATTTCTGAGATCCTCTGAATGACTTCTTGGGGTCTGTCTGGTTTAAGTGATAACTTTTCTTTTAACTTGAATTATTTTGCTAGGTATCTGAGAATCTTTCAAAATGTGGACCTTTCTAGCAACTTCTATTTTAGGTAAGTAATAATTCCTTTAAGAAAATGTACGATTAGACTTGCTGTAAGATCTTACTTTTGGTTGGTGTTCTGGGGAAATAAGAGACAGGACAGTGCTTGTCCATTTTCATCTGTCTTTTGGACCTGCTTTCTCCTGACTAGGAATGCAGTTTCTTTGAGGCTTAAAATCTTAAAATATTAGTGGCAGGGTAGAAGGTAGATGCTGGAATTAATGTTTCCACTGACTGTTCACCTTTGTCAGATTATGAAGGAGTTCTTTCTTTGGAAAAATAGCATCTTTCAGGGAGTTTGTTTCTCCTGTTAGTTTTTCATTCTTGATCTCATTTTTGATCTTGATCTCAGAAATAAAGCTTTGCTTTGATTTGGAAACAAAAATACAGAAATAGGTCCTCACCCAAGTTATGCTCTGGGTACGTCTTTCACAGGACCTTCTAAATAAAACCAGTGATTTTGATTACTGCTTCATACACATAATGCCTTAGACAAGCTTCTGTGTCCTTTCTACACATGAGATCTTTGGAACAGCAGAGAAATGGGGGAACTGTGCTGATAAACCTGGCAGTAATAGTTAGCACACTTCAAAACTTTAGAAAAAGGGAACTCAAAAACACTTTTGCATATACCAAAAGATTTACCAGTCTACAACATGGTCCCTCGGAAAACGAAAAGCTTGTCACAACTGTGTCTGTGAAGATGGAACCTACAAAGTTCCATATCTGTTTTGTCATTTTTGGTGGAAAGACTTTTTCAAACTGTAAACCCTCTGGGTTTTTTCCATGTTTAGTCTCCCAACTCTAGTGTTATACATTATACTGTTTAAAGGTTCTGTTATATGCAAGCTGTGCATGTAACAGACTTGAGTTTTTTTACCTAACAGAAGCATGTCAGGTTGTTATTATGACAAAATGGTTGTTATGGAAATAAGGTTATGTTATCAGTGATAAATCTAAATGTTCAGTGTTTAAATAATGATTTTAAAGCATTAATAACTATCTAATACTTATCAAGGTCGCAGTTACCATTGATGCCATCTTAGGAAAACTGTGGAACTCTGCATTTCTCATTCAAAGGTTGAGTAAATAAGGTTTATCCTCAGGGAAATAAATCCTGGTGGCTTATAGAATTCAGCAATTATTGTAGAGTGTTGACAGTATAAAAGACATGAGATGCAGAATTTGTTACTGTTATGTAATAAGAAAACCAAACCCAACACCTTTTGCCTCTTTAGCACCCACTGTCTTGGGATGCATCTATGCTGCAGTTACAAATTTGAAGGCAGATGTGTTTTTTGTGGATCAAAATTTTTGGCTATTTTGAGTTCAAATAGCAGTTAGGAAGTTATATTTCAGGAAAACATGGTTGTCTGTGTAGATGAATATTTCAGATATTGTACTATAAACAGTTTCTATGTAAAGATTGTTTTGGAAATCGTTGGTGTCATTTGTCATTATAGAATCGGTGTTAGTAGATCTTTTTTAAAAGTATTTTTGAATGGATAAAATAGTACCGTGCTAAATAAGTACAGAAAATACTTATATAAGAGAGTACTTTTATATAAGAGAGTAAGATCTTTCAGAAAAATCCTGTGCATCTGCAATTATTAATAAACTATAACTATCTATCAGTTACAGCTATGATCTGTCTCACTCCCTTCAGTATAATCTTACTGTCCTGAGAATGCCACTTGAGACATTAAAAACTGAAACATCTCAGAACCGACAAGAGAGTTTTGATATATTTGAAGATGAAGGACTTTCAACACAGGGTGGAAGTGGTAAGCCAGTGTGTGTAATTAAACTGATGCCATTGGTCTTAAATACAATTAGAATTTGTTCTACTTAAGCTCACTTTTGAGAAACACTTGGATCTTTCTGTATCAATCAGTAGTCTCCTAAAATGTCTGAAACAACCTCCAGCCCAAATCTTTGAAAGTCAGACTTGTACACTATCTACCCTTTTGGTTTTGACACCCTAGAAGAGGATGAGAATACTCACTACAACTCAAAGAATAATAAGGAATGCTAGGTATGTAACTAATAATCTTTTTTACTGGAACTTTTGCTGGATACAGTATGCCTTAAATCCCATGGAAAAAAACCAAAGGATTATCAATCTATTTTCTTCTGCAAAAGAGACAACCTTCCCCTTAAGTCTCTGCTCCCCCTCCTCCCATCTGCAAACAATATTTAGTAACATGGTTAAATTATCAAGATAACAGAAATCAGTTGTCAAATACTGCAGTGACAGAAATTATTATAAAGAGCAGAGGGAGCCTCTGCAAAGGCTTTTCTGCAGGATCCCTCAGGAATCCATACAATGGCATTTTCTCTTGCATGTCTTTGGGAAAACATTGGTATAAAGATGCCATAGCTCTCCAGTGGGAGAGTTGGATTAGGTGATCTCTAGAGGCCCTGTCCAACTCTGACAATTCTGTGATAACCTTGACCCCATCAGCCACACACTGTTAACAAGCACGGCTCCATTTCTGCTAGGTGTGTGAACCTATATGTCACTGATAGAATATGTGTAAGAAATAGCCATCTGTCATTCAAAACCTCACCAAAATAGTGCTGTTAAAAATGACAGAGCTGACCACTTGTTTGTGGCCAGTTTGCACTGAATGTATACACCACTTCACCAAGAAGGTTACCTCGGTTTTGCCTGGACTTGTGGTAACTCGGGTGAATAGGTAGCAACAGTTTGTTTGACAGCTTCATTTTCACCTTCAGTCTGTTAGAGAACTCATCTTTTTCTCCCAGAAGAACATTTGGCTGCTATAATTGGCATACATATTGTTACAATATAACTCATCCTGCCAGAAGCTTCACTGGAAAAAAAAAAAAAAAACAAACCAAAAAATTTAACTGAGAGTTATTGTTCTATTCCTGCTCTGTAGGATTCAGAATCATTCAGTTCCTTTCACCACCTTTTAGTGCCAGCAGTCATCTTTGTCCTGATTTTTGAAAAAAAGGCTTGGTTCCAGATATATCAGAAATTTAATTTTAAATTGCAGCTCTGCAATAACTGCATTTCTTAGTGTCAGTGCAAATTAGGTAAATGAGGCCAGGGCTATGCATGATCTTCTAGACTCTAACAGGTAATTTCAGAGGTGACCAAGAATTGAAAAACTTAACCGCTTGTGAGAGTATTTTTGTCCTAACTGGAATTCTCAATTTGATTTATTTCATGTATTATCAAATCCTCTGCTGCTGCCATGCAGAGATCTCTCTTCAGTAGTGAAAGTATCAGAAACTCATGCATAAAGGTACTATAGCTGTCAACCTAAGAAAAATTGGAAGTCTTTGTTTAGCACATGCCTGAAGTTATTTGTGTTTGACAAACTTCAAGGATGCAAGTAAATGATATGCTGAAGGGAAGTTAAGGGAGAAGCCAAATAAAGGTCTAACGACCTGAGTTTTAAAGCAGTCCAAAGCGGGTAATCTTGTTTCTTAGTTTCTAATGCATTTTCATTGTAATAACTTCCTAGGTGTATTTGGGATTTGCAGTAAGCCTTATGAAAAGTATGTGTGGAATGGCAAGCTTCTGGAGGCAGTAAAAAATACTGTTCATCGTGACTGGCTGCTGTATATCATTAATGGATTCTGTGGGCAATCAAGTATCCTTCTACTATTGTAACAAATGTTGGTTTATCGACTTTTTAAAAGTTTGAAGGTGTGAAATACATTGAATTGTTTCTTTGTCACATAAATAATTTTCATTTTTAAAATAATTGGTTGGTTTTTGTTTTGGTTACTTTTCTAGGTTTAACTGTATTTTCTGTTTAGCTGTAATGTTCTTATTACAGGGTGCTGGCATAGGTAGACTGTATTCTCAGTGAGGCACTGTTTGTAAGCATGCCATTTAGTACTAGAAAATTTGAGAGGATTTTAAGGCTTAGCTGTATTTTTTACAGATATTTGAGGAACAGGAGAAAAGCTAAACAGAACCAAATTGCTGACAGAAATGTTCTCTTACTAATCTCCATTAAAACATTTTTTAGCAACTGAGATTTGCAGGAATTCTGTTTCAGCTGAAGATTGTGATAGAACTTCATGCCTGTTGTGAATAGTTGAGTAAATCCTAGAACATCTGAATTTATTTTTTTTTACCAACTATATATAGTCAGTATGTATATTGATGGGATATATGTAGGACATATATTCGTAAGATACATATATATATTGATAGGATATTTATTTATTGAACAAGAGGAAATGGGCTTAAGTTATGCCAGGGGAGCTTTAGGTTGGATATTAGGAAATATTTCTTTACTGAAGGAGTGTTGAGGCATTGGAATGGGCTGTCCAGGGAGGTGGTGGAGTCACTATCCCTGGAAATGTTCAAAAAGCATTTAGATGTGGAGCTTCTGGATATGGGTAAGTGGTTATAGTAGTTGTGGATTATGGTTGGACTCAATGATCTTGAAGGTCTTTTACAACCATTATGATTCTCTGATACATTATTTAAAGTGGGTAAATGGGTCTATGTACATAGTAGTAGGTAGTAGGAAGATAAAAAAGTCCAAATGCGTATCATGCTCCAAAGAATCACCATCTCAGCATCTTAGTTCATAAGAATTTGGTCTCTTACAGTGACACTATATTTTAATTAACAGTATTGTGTTAGTTCAAAAGTCTGTCAACAAAATACCTGGGGAAGCAGATACAGTTATGAAGTTAAGGCTAGTGGATTCTTTGCAAAATTTAATTTTGTATTTTCATTATTGTAAGGCTGCTGGTCATTGACATCTGCTTTTATATACCACTACTTCATCTAGGGTCTTAATTAAAGTGTTAGCTATGGATCTGACCACCAGAATTATGCCTGCAGCTGTTCTGTAAGAGTAGTCTTTGTCCTAGATATTTGAAAAACAAATGTCTCCTTCCCTCTTTCTCATGTCTCTCATCTGGCTAAGGAAGCAGAGCTGGTCATACCGAGACATCTGACTCTGTCTCTTTTTTTTACTGAAAAAAAAAACCAACAGCTCGTTCATCCCTAGCTGTTTGCCTCTGGCTTTTGGTTGGTGCTACTTGCATATGTATTTACTACCAGTCTGACAACAGAAATTCCCTGGATTTAATCCCAGTAGTCACAAAAGCAGGATTTGCATCCCAAGATGAATCTTGTATTTATTTCACCTCTGTTGTCACTTCCTAAAATAGAAATGCTTCTCTTCCATGTGTTGAGAAGTGGTTGATGTCTTGTAATGTAGATTCCCTTTTCAAAGCTCTTCAAGGTGATTGTTGAAAGAGGCAGTGCTGTCTTCCAGCTGCAAAAGAAATTTGGAAGTGATACTCATCTCTGAAAAGGAGATTTTAATTCAGATATCTCCCTTTAATACACTTTTTTTAGAATTAATTTTTGTTTGCATGAAGTAAGTGAATAAAAAATTGCATATGACATGTAAACCTTAACTTCTCTTTTAAGAACTGTTAATATATGGTCGCCCTATATATGTCACTCTGATAGCCAGAAGATCAAGTAAATTTGCTGGAACACGTTTTCTGAAACGAGGAGCAAACTGCGAGGTAAATTAAATGTGATTTTAGGGGTTCTCCTCTGCCCTCCCCAACAATATGAAAGCATGGAGTTGACTGACTGGAGAACTGAAATGCTTTAGAGTTGTTAGGGCTTTGTTTGTAAATTGTGCTATTAGATACTGTTATCACAGTTATCTTGACATTTTTTAATTTGGATAATAAAGCTGTTCTCAAACTTAACTAGCAGTTGTTTGGGTTTTTTTTTTAAACCTAGAGATAAAAATAGTGTTTTCCAAATAGAACAAAAAAAACCCATAGTATACATTTAGGGGCAAATGGGAAATTAACCTTCAATGGTGTTCTCACTACTACAGTTTTGTGTTTTACAGATCAGTTGTACTCCGTTTGTAGTGATCAGTTCTCTGTAGTGCCATGCAGATCTGTAGTGTCTACATCATATGTGTATTTCTTTTTGCTCTAGGGAGATGTTGCTAATGAAGTGGAAACTGAACAAATACTTTACGATGCTTCAGTTATGTCATTCTCTGCAGGAAGTTATTCTTCCTATGTTCAAGTTCGAGGATCTGTCCCTCTGTACTGGTCTCAGGATATTTCAACTATGATGCCAAAGCCACCCATAACATGTATGTACAAATTATTCTTTCTGGTAGTTAATGGTTTGCACTGGGTCCTAAAGAAACATCTGAGAGAGTCAATGACAACTAACTGTGTAAAAATGAACACATTGTCTATGCATTTTGTTATTTGTAAATCTACAATTTAAGGTAAACCAATATGGCTTATTACAAACATCATGGCATATAAATGTTCAACCATATTAAAAGCTACATTTCATGACGTGGAATAGAAAAATTCTCCATCTTAGGCATCACAATTCAGAAATGGAATACAAAAATAGTTTTGAAGATATCTACTTTCTTTTTGCTATTATATACAGAATTAGCTACATTTATCTTAGTAATGTGGCTACAATTCTGAACCTTTTAAAAATTATGGAAAATATTGGGGATGAAGTTAATGGGGCCAGAATAATTGCACTTTATAAGCATCTCATGGAAGTTTTTGTCAAGAAGTCAATTGCAGTTTGGAAAAGGGAAGATTTTTTGACAGCTTTTGCATAAAAAGAGTTTGCAATTGTATCATTAGTATTTAAGAATTGGTATGTATTTTGTCAAGACTGCTTTTAAGGGAAAATTATTTAAGTGGCTTCAGCTTGCCCTGAATACATGTATTTGTTGCAGTGGACCAAGCAGATCCTTATGCACATGTTGCTGCTCTTCATTTTGACCAAATGCTTCAGAGATTTGGCTCCCCCATAATTATTTTGAATCTTGTGAAGGTACAGTATTTTGAATATGTTCTATATACATTCTAATTTTTAATATAATGCTTATTTCTATACACTCTATAATTTTGGTTGTGCTCTAAACTAATACAAGCTGCTATATGGCATATTTTCTTTATAAATCATCCTACATGGGATAGTACATAACTCTCCACCTGCTTCTGCTACAGCCCTTCAAAAAAAAAAAGTTTCCCTTGTTGATAGACTTCTAGTACTGACTTTCGCTGTTATTTTCAGGCTTTTGCTATTACCCCTTAGATGCGAGTAAGTCCGAATAAATTTTACAACTAAATTTAAATTAACACTAAAAAATGCTAAAATAGCATGGTTCCATGCCAAGGGAGGTTTGTAGTCTTCTTGTTACAGATGACTGAGTTATTTGAAATATTATGATCAAGTGTTATCTTCTGATGTCTGGTGTGGTAGAGTCATGGAAGTACAAGGAGAGAAAACTGATGTATTTGGTGTTAATGGGCAGTAGCAGCAGTGCTGGACTAATGGGGGGAGCTTCATGATTACTACAGCAGTTGAGTTCACTGCTGTGTGAGAGGCTGCAGTACAAAGCCTGGATTCTGTGTGGCACTCTTTTTTTTGCTTCTTACCTCTTGTATTGTGGGGTTTTTACTTTGTTTTTTCATTTGTTTGGAGAACAATGTGAAGAACTGCCTTCTGTTATGTATTTAATTTTTAATTTCTCTTTTATATACGTATGTTTACATGTATACAGGATACATACATTTGTTAATGAAAAGCTTAACGTTAACTTCATTTTCTTCTTGCAAAAGGAACGTGAAAAAAGGAAGCATGAAAGGATTCTTAGTGAAGAACTTGTTGCTGCTGTGACATATCTCAACCAGTTTTTACCCCCAGAGCATGCAATTATATATATACCCTGGGATATGGCAAAATACACTAAAAGGTACTTTGTACTTGTGCTCCTAGCCACAGTACATCTATAAGCTATGGAGTGTCTCTTTTTTCAGTTGCAGAATAGAAATTATGGGAAAAATTTATTAAGATCTAAAGACAGACTAAAACCTCAACTCAGCTTTTTCAAGGATTTTTAAAATTACACATATTTTAAGTCTGCAAGTATAAATTGCTATTCTTAAGTAACACACAACTAGGTTTTAAAGTTCTCTGACCTCCATATGTCTGCTCTATCCTGTAATGCCAAAAATTCTGAAATAATGACAAAAATTGTTGGGTCAACTTTCAGGTATCTGTTACTGTATTAGTAACAAGGGAAAAACTTGTATGGTACAAAGGGAAGGGTTATAATTAATGCATGTTAATAAAATTTTATAAAAAGCTTTGAAAAACGATTCATATTTGAGATTAAAAGTTGGTTGATATGGTTGGTCATGTGAGTGTGAAATGATTAAAATGTCATGTATTTTCACAACGACATGTTCTGTACTTTTCACAGCATGGTATACAATTAAGTGTATATGGAGTTGTTTGTGTTATGATTAAATAGCAAATCTCATAAAAAGACTAGATTTCCTTTTAGAAGATAGTTCTTGAGTTTTATTGGAGTGATGCTGATGAAGCTTAGTAGTCTTCCTATGTGGGAAATTATTCTAGGTTATCAAAGGATTCCCCTTCTGGCTTTAATCTTGGGGTATATATAGATATCCACATTCCCATCCTAGTACACAAGCCATATATCCAAATTGAATGTGCACAAGTCCACGGGCCCTGATGGGATGCACCCAGGAACGTTGAGAGCTGGCTGATGTTGCCATTCTCCATCATTTCTGAGGGATCATGTCAAACAGGAGAGGTGCCTGAGGACTGGAGGAAAGCCAGTGTCACTCCAGTCTTCAAAAAGGGCAAGAAGGAGGGTCAAGACAATTACAGACCAGTCAGCTTCACCTCCATCCCTGGAAAAATTATGGACCAGCTCATTCTGGAGGTCATCTCTAAGCACATAGAAGAAGATTAGGGAAAGATGCAGGGAAACCTGTGATGTAGTCTACCTTGACCTTAGCAAGGCTTTTGACACAGTCTCCCCTAGAATCCTCTTGAGCAAGCTCAGGAAATGCTGAATAGAGGAATGGACAGTGAGATGGGTTAAGAACTGGCTACACAAAAGATCAATGGCACAGAGTCCAGCTGGAGATGTGTGACTAGTGGAGTCCCCCAGGGCTCAGTGCTGGGTTCAGTCCTGTTCAACATCTTTATCAGTGACCTTGATCATGGGACAGAATGTCTTCTGAGCAAGTTTGCTGATGACACAAAGCTGGGAGGACTGACTGATGCCCCAGAAGGCTGTGCTGCCATTTGGAGCGTCCTAGACAGGCTGGAGAGTTGTGCAGGGAGAAATTTAATGAATTTCAACGAGGGCAAGTGTAAAGTCTTGCACTGGGAAAAGAACAACCCAAAGTACCAGTACAGGTTGGGGACTGAGCTGTTGGAGAGCAGCAAAGGGAAAAGGGACCTGTGAGTGCTGGTGGATGGAAGGATGACCCTGAGCCAACAATGTGCCCTTGTGGCCAAGAAGGCCAATGGCATCCTGGGCTGCATTCGAAGGGGGGTGGTTAGCAGAGCAAGAGAGGTTTTCCTCCCCTTCTACTCTGCCCTGGTGAAGCCACATCTGGAATATTGTGTCCAGTTCTGGGCCCCTCAGTTCAAGCAGTTCCCTGTCCTTCTTGAAAGAGCCCAGCACAGAGCGACCAAGATGATGAAGGGAGTGGAACATCTCCCTTATGAGGAAAGGCTGAGGGAGCTGAGTCTCATCAGTTTGGAGGAGACTGAGGGGTGAACCTCATCAATGTTTATAAATACATAAAGGACGAGTGCCAGGAGGATGGACCCAGGCTCTTTTCAGTGATGTTCAATGACAGGACAAGGGGCACAAGCTTGAGCACAGCAGGTTTCACATAAATACAAGGAAAAACTTTTTCACTGTGAGGGTGACAGAGCACTGGCACAGGCTGCCCAGGGAGGTTGTGGAGTCTCCTTCCCTGGAGACATTCAAAACCCACCTGGATGTGTCCCTGTGTGACCTGATGTAGGTGGCCCTGCTCTGGCAGGGGCGTTGGACTCAATGATTTTTGAGTTCCCTTCCTACCCTGAAGTTTCTGTGATTTCTGTGATATAAAAAGTACCTAACAACTTTGAACAAGATTAACTATTTGTACAGGCAGGAAATACTTAGAATGGAAGATAATGTTTATACCTGCCTAAAGGATTGATAGTTTCAGCAATACTGAGAATGTGTTCATGTTAACATACAGTTTTGAAGTAAGTTTGCTGGGAAGTAATACCAGTGGAATTATTCCAAAATATTGCTTACATTTCAGTATGAGCAATCTTTAAAAAACAAATTATTAGTTTTGCTACTCAAAATATAAACACTGTAAGAAAAACTTCAAAACTGAAATAATGAGTAAACCAAAGTTACTGAACAGGTGGATGCCCTGACCTGAGCAGGAGATGCAGGACATCATGAAGGCCACACAAAGAAACAAATGTAACTGAACAAAACAGCACCTTGCAAACAAAATGAGGGAATATGATTTGGCATAATCCTTTTCTGTCTTGTTCTTATTTTGTGAGTCACAGAAAGTTTGAAAGTGTAAAACTAGTGTGATATAAAAGTCAAGGTGTTTTACATTTTTGGAGTCTTCCACTTCTAGTTCATGCAATATTTTTTATTAATACATGAAATTACTCATATACCATTATTGTTTCTTAGCTCTGTAAAAACTAAGAAAACAATAGGCACAATTACTGTTGGATGAGTAAAGCTGTGATATGAGAATTTCTTTAAATAATTTTTGTTATTAAAATACTTTGCAAGCAGTTAAATTTTCTTTGTATTATATAGATTGACTGTGTATTTTTTTTTCTCTCCTCAGCAAACTTTGCAATGTCCTTGATAGGCTGAATGTGATTGCAGAAAGTGTAGTAAAGAAGACTGGATTTTTTGTAAATCGACCTGATTCCTACTGCAGTATTTTGCGGCCAGATGAAAAGTACATATCATTTAATTGGATCATAATGAATAGCATCTCTTGCTTGATGAGTTGTCTGGAATTTCTGTGTCTGTTGCAGTATTTCTTATTTTAAGGCTTAAAGTAATATAAAAAATACAATTTGCTACAAAGTTACCGCTACAAGAATTGCAGCCCAGAGGCACATGCTAGGAAATACTAATAATACTGAAAAATCTCTAGAGAGAACAATTATGCTGCTGCTGTTCTACTTATAATGAATTCCTTCTTCAAACCATTTCTAGTACAACTGGTTTGTTCAAAGTATTTGTAACTTTCAATGTTGTGCCATGTAAAAACTTGTTCCATTTGTGTTTATATAATGCTCTGGATTTGTTTTTTTCACTTTAGCCAGAGGAATTCTAAATTAGAGGGTAAATTAAACAAAGCAAACACCATTTGGAATTTACTTCCTTTGACACATACTAATACCACAACTATCATGTAAATGTTACTGAATTTGTTGTTTTCCAGTGGATTTTATGGTATTCATACACATGAAATTCAAAACTATTTTTTAAAAGTAAAAACTAGTTCATTAGACTGCTGCAGAAATACAGTGATTTAATTAGCTGAATTCTTTAAGGACTTGAGAATCTACAAGTAAATTAACTTCCTCATTGGAAATTCAGTAAGTTTTTGATTCAAGTTTTCACATTAGGGATCTAACTCACTGCCCAAATGGGCATTCAAATTTTAAGTTTAGAGCATCCTTGCCTTTTTAGCTTATTTTCATTTACAAAGAGCCAGGGCTAAAACTGTCATATTCTCTCAGAGGTGTTCTCAGCCATGCAGTGCAGCAAACACAGGGACTGCAAACTAGCACAAACGAGATCAAAACATCCATGTACTCTTGTGTTCTGTAGTGGTAGACCAGTGTCGTATAGTTTCAAGTGTAATATATATATACTTGCCATAGCAGTGCCCTGGTCAGGCTTGGTAACACTACTAATTTGAAAAGATACTAATTTTTCTATTATGCACCAGGCATAACTGTTCCTCTGCCTCAGAAAGTCATTAATTCCTGATTCATGTTCTTTAGCTCTGGGGTACAGCCAAGGCCTATATACAGTTGCAAAACCTGGACAATATGTGTATATGTATTCAACATATACCAGGTGAAATCAGTATGGGGCTGAGATTTAAGTCAACCAGGTTGTGCTATGTGTATGTTAAGCCTCTGTCTTCCACTAATTGGTGTTGTACCTACTACAATTTTTGTCTACTCAAAACCTGATCTAGCAGTGCTTGTGTTACTCTTACTCTGGTTTATGGGGGCGAAGGAAATGTTTTGTGTGGCTTTTGGATATTTCTACTTGAAGGCTGTTTGTTGGGGGTTTTTTTGCAATGCAGTTTAAGTACAAAATTTTACTATTGTGTAGAACTTGCACTGCTTTCTGCTAGTCAGGGTTATAAAATTTGCTTCGTGGCAGGTTTTTAGTTATCACTCGTTGAGCAGATGAATACATGGCATCATCTGGCTTTGGTTTTTTGGTTTCTTTTTGTAAGTGGTTTGTAAGTTATTATGTCTTGTTTCCCTTTTAGGTGGAATGAACTGGGAGGTTGTGTTGTTTCCACTGGTCGTTTGCAGGTACTAAAATAAACTTTATTTCTACTTATTGTGATGTAGATCAGCATTCCCAGAGCAAACCATTTCACTTAATTATCCCACTGGTGATTCACAGGTTGCTCTTAGGTTAGCATTTTTAACAAACACCATTATTGCAGTCCATCCCAGAAATCCAGTTGGGAAATAGGGCTTAAAGTTTATGGGTGATACCACAAAAACTTACGCTGCTGGAACTATATTTTTTCTGGAGGTAGTCTGAAAAATACTCATGGGATGTGTTGACATGCTAGAGGGATGTCATCCAGAGGGACATTGACAGGCTTGAGAGGTGGGTCCATCCAACTACATAAAGTGCAAGGAGGCCAAGTGCAAGGTCCTGCACCTGGGTCATGGGAATCCCAAGCAAAAATGCAGTCTGGAAAGACAATGAATTGAGACCAGCCCTGAGGAGAAGGGTTTGGGGGTGTTGGTCGATGCATGATCAGGCAATGTGTGCTTGTAGCCCAGAAAGCCAATCGTATCCTGGGCTGCATCAAAAGAAATGTGGCCAGCGTGTCACAAGTGGAAACAGTTTTAAACTGAAAGAAGATAGGTTTAGATTTGATATTAGAAAAAAATCATGGCTGTGAGGGTGGTGAGACACTGGAACAGGTTGCCCAGAGAAGCTGTGGATGTTTCCTCCCTAGAAGTGTTCGAGACCAGGTTGGATGGGGCTTTGAGCAACTTGGTCTAGTGGGAGGTGTCCCTCCCCATGACAGGGTGGTTGGAATTAGGTGATCTTTGAAGGTCCTTTCCAACACAAGTCATTCTATGATTCCATTAATATGAAACATATCTGTTTTGAAACAGATTAAATCTGTAATAAAGTCAGCTTGATATAGACAGTATTATTTGGTATAACTGAAACAAATCTAGATAGAGGGACACTCACCTTATCATCGTTTATAACCAAATGGTCCCTTCCAACCCAAACCATCCTGTTATTTCTAGGATAAATTTTTTGAGGACAGATAAACAGCAGAGCAGATAAGATTTATCTGTTTTAAAATAAAATATATCAATGCTAGCTAGATTCTTTAAAAATATTAAATTAGAGATTTACCTATATTAAGAGTCTGATTATCTATCTTTCAGCTTAACTTGAAGTAGTCACCATAGGCATTTGTATCATGGTTCATCATGCCTTGGAATAGACATCTGTGTGTCACACCTGCAAAATGCTTCTTTATTAAGAAATAAAAGTTTGCCTAGCTAACTTGTGCGTAACCATGTGTATCTGAGCAGAAGAATCCCTCATGCTGTTATATTAAAATATGATTTTTGCAGCTGTTTATATGATACCATAACTCCTCGTGTGCTTATGGAATTGAAAAATTGTGGTGCAAGCAGCATAAAAGAATACGTACATAACTGTGAACTTCAACAAAATGTTCATGTGCCTTGCTTCAGATATGGAAAGCTTAAAGGAAAAGCACCATCCCAGTAGAACCACAGCAGGATGAAAGTGGGCTTTATTTTTTTTGCAATAGTTAATAGCACACTTGAAAATAAAGACCTTCTTCACTGAAATAACAGCCTTTCTTTTTAAGGTAATTTTTAGGGCTATTTTTAAGTTGAAGGAGAGATTGCCTTTGGGTCTGATAGATGCAAGGTTTTTTTAAAAATAGGGCTTACAGCAGTCTAAAGTAGCTTGCTAGAGATAAATTGCTTTTAATATATTTTTTTAAATGTCTTTGCTTAAATTTTTGTGAAGTAATGTAAAATTCAGTATTTGAGACTTGACAAATCCTGGAATAGTAGGAAAAAGAAGTAATAATAATAATAATAAATAATTTGTTGATTAAGAAAAGTCTCTTATCTGAATTGCTTTACCAGACAGGAGTTCTCCGAACCAATTGTGTGGACTGTTTGGATCGCACTAACACAGCCCAATTTATGGTGGGAAAATGTGCTTTGGCATATCAGCTCTATTCTCTGGGACTGATCGATAAGCCTAATTTACAGTTTGATACTGATGCTGTTAGGTAAGATATATTAATAAAGTATGCCATGGTTTTATTTTTATTAAAGTGTAAAGAGGTTTAGGGAAAGTATGTCAATATAGATGAAGGTGCAATTCTTTCTTTTTTTTTTTTTTTTTTTTTTTTTTTTTTAATGATTTAATTTATTCCCATAATATAGAAAAATTAGTCATAATTGAAATTATTTTGAGAAAACCCAGTCATGCTGAAAATTTGCATTTCTGAAAAAGTATGTTTATCAGGCTTCTTGCAAGATATTGCAATGTCTGCATTGTCTCACATTGAGTATCTGCTTCCTGCAAACTCTGTCTCTTCATTAAAGAATTTGGTGATTTTTGTTATTTTGACTGGCCTCGGTTTGGAGTCTACTGTCACCTACCTGATGCTAGAGGACTGTGTTGCCTTTAGCCAGGTGTTGTACATATTACTAGCCAACTCTTTGTACCTTTTATATAATGTTTTTCCATCCCCAGCAAATGGTATCTGACTGCCCTTCACATTTCTTACAAGTCATGTTTATTCTCTTGGTATCTGTGAGGCATTACCATAACTAGGGAGAGGTTTTGAAAGCTGTGTTAACTTTGTTCCCAATGGACTTGACTGAAAACATAGCCTTGAAGTATTGGCATGTTCTGTCCCATTGAGTGTATTTAACTTACTAAAGTTTGTGAAGGTGTATGGTTTGTATTCTCCCTGTGGGCTAGTAGGACGTTATTCTTTTCCCTGCATGTTCTGTAGTGTGAATGCCTGCTGCTGTATTATGAATTACTGGAAATCTTACAGTCTAATTCTTCTTAGTACTTACTATATCTGAATAAAATTTCCACTTATTTATCTGACTAAAGAATAGACACATGGCTTGAAATTTCATCGTTTGTAAGTTAATAGCATGTTTTACTGAAGTACCTGAAGTACAAAATTAACAATTTTGTAAATTGTTAAAAGTACTTAGGAGAAGAAAATGTATTCCTTGTTAAACAGAAAATCTTTATTGTTATAATAGTATATTGTTTTTTTCTCTTAAAACCTCCTTTCAGCAGTTTGGTAGCTGTCAAATTTTGCTTTTCCTTCAGATTATTTGAAGAGTTATATGAAGATCATGGAGACACACTTTCTCTGCAATATGGAGGTTCTCAGCTTGTCCACAGAGTGAAAACCTACAGAAAAATAGCTCCATGGACTCAGCATTCCAAAGATATTATGCAAACGCTCTCAAGATACTATAGTAATGCTTTCTCAGGTAAACTTAGCATTCTCTTTTAAGCCATTTTGTAAATAAAAAAAATACAACAGAGATCCTTTATATTATAATTTGCAAATAATTCAGTAAAATCTGATGAATATCAAATTGGTATTCTAGTTTGTATAGGTTTATACCCTATGCAAATGCATGTTGTATCATGCAGCCTTGTTTGATAGAAGTTAGTGTACCAAGCAATTACATTTAAAAAGCAAGGCACAGCAAGTAAATAAGCTCTTCTTTCAAGATAACTAAGTTGTAAAAAATATTAGTTTACCTCTTTACTAGCTTGTATCAGTAAACGATATTGTTCTGCTTTGTTCTGAACAATGCTGCTACAAAAAAAAAACCTCACTGAAAAATGCTGAGCCATACCTTATGCAAAATAAGTGAAAAAAATGCCTAGTATTTTCAAAAGTCATGAGAAAGATGTAAAGGATTAATCAGGGGACAGTATAAAACATCTCAGGAAGACAGACATCAAATGCTACTGTGTTTTAAATACTGTGTTACTCATCTTGTGCCCTTTTTCACAAGAGCTGCATAGCCAGGGAAGGAAGTTGCATTTTTTTTCTAATGACTGCAATTATCCAGAAATTATGTGAAGTTTTTGCACAGTGAGTTTGACACTGGCGGGAAATACTTCAGTAATCTCTTGTTTCTTTGACTGAAGTTTCTACTTTTGTTAGTGACAGTTCTTTGTAAGTAATAAAATGCAAGAGGATGGCATTTAAAGTACCATTTCAGAATGTAATTCATGTAATTTGTGTACCATATTTGCCCAAATTAAATGAGGAAATTGAGAGCTTCTTTACTTCAGTGATGTGGTTTCTTATTGTTTGCAATAAGGTATGGCTTCATCAATTCTTATGAGCGAAAGGAAGCATTCTTGCAGTATCACCTGTACTGATAAGTAAAGATGGAACAAATCTTTGGAGCTGTTGACTTTTATACCAACCACTTATATGGTTAGGTGGAAGCTTGAGCAAAGTTCTAGATTCACATTTGGACACGTGGTCTGCTTGCAAGGATAATGAAGATATGTATGCATGTTTTATAGTAATGAAAGAGTTCTGAAAAAAATGTTACAAGAAAAGGAGAGAATACAGAATGAAGAATGTCCATCTTGCCACCTGAATGAACTTGGAGATGAGTACACAAATATAGAAATTGTGCACAGGTCCTCAACTTATAGTTTTGGTATTTGATCTCATTTGAGTCAAATATTTTTGGGCCTTTGTGCATTTCTTGTATATGAAGTTGACATTGTTAAACTATAGCATGCAGTGTTGTGTCTTTTAAAAGTAATGTGACATTGCAGACTTCAGTGCTAGAGTTGCTGCCAAGAAGGCCAGTGGAATCCCGGGCTGCATAAAGAAGGGTGTGGCCAGTAGGTTGGGGGACGTCATTCTTCTCCCCTTACTCCGCCCTGGTGAGGCCACAGCTGGAATACTCTATCCAGTTCTGGGCTCCCCAGTTCAAGAGAGACAGGGAGCTACTGGAGAGAGTGCAGTGGAGTGCAGCAAAGATGGTTGGGGGCCTGGAGCATCTCTCTCATGAGGAAAGGCTGTGAGATCTGGGACTCTTTAGCCTGGAGAAGAGAAGGCTGAGGGGAGACCTTGTTAATGTCTACAAGTACCCAAATGGTGGGTGCAAGGAAGATGAAGCCAGACTCTTCTCAGTAGTTCCCAGTGACAGGATGAGGGGCAATGGGCACAAGCTGGAACGTAGGAAGTTCCATTTAAACATAAGAAAAAACTTCTTTGCTCTGAGGGTGACAAGGCACTGGAACAGGCTGCCCAGGGAGGCTGTGGAGTCCCCTTCTCTGGAGATGTTCAAAACCTGCCTGAATGCAGTGCTGTGTAATGTGCTCTAGGTGACCCTGCTTTAGTGGGAGAATTGGACTAGATGATCTCTGGAGGTCCCTTTCAACTTTGATAATTCTGTGATTCTTTGAACTGACACACGGCAGTGTCTTTGACCTTCCTCATTCTGTCCTTATGTCTTGGTTGAACTGTGACACTATTTTGCAGAAGCACTATGGCCTGCAGGGCCTACAAATGTTTTGAGTATTACTGTGTAGCAGAATTATTGTTTATAAGCTGATCCTCCTAAGAAAATTGGGAAGATGAGGAGAAAGGAAAAAGGTCAATAAGTACTATGCCAGCCTACAAGAGAGCTGTTGATGGACTTTTTAGGATGTCACGTAGTGAATAGGACTTGGGGGAATGGATTCAAACTACAGTGTAGATTTAGATTGGAAGTTAGGAAGAAGTTCCTCACCATGAGGGTGGTGAGACACTGGAAGGGGCTGCCCAGAGCCCCCATCCCTGGAAGGTCTTAAGGCCAGACTGGAGGGGTCTCTGAGCAACCTGATCTAGTGGGAGGTGTCCCAGCCCATGGCAGGGGAGTTGAAACTGGATGATCTTAAAGGTCCCTTCCAGCCCTGAAAATTTTATGATTCTGAGTATCTTTTTGGATAAGTGCTTCTAAGGGACTATAAAAGCACCTGGAGGAAGTATGAGTGGATAGAGAAGAAAGTAAAAAGGCAGATTCCAGATGAGTGGTCCTCTAAGTAGTGAAGGAGAGACAAGCAATGTCAAGAGGTTTTGCCTTTCTTTCCATTTTCCTGGTGCCTTGCCCTGTTACACCATGTTTATAGAGAAGATCACACTTCAAAATATTGACCTCCACATATGTGCACTTCTGTAAAGTACCATACTTTCCTACAATCTTATTGTCACCAATTTTCTACATTTCACTTCATCTGTCAGCTGCTTTTGTGTTTTGATTCCCTCTGAAAATATTGTATGTTGCACAGAGAGAAGAGGCATTTGAATTCTGGGGAGTAGATATTGACTGAAATTCTGGTGGCGGTCAGGAGCCAACTTTGTCCTTGCTGTCAAACCACCTATATTTTGCCTATATTTTTACCTGCTTTCTACTATACTGAGACTTCAGTTTGTGGTTTTGATGCAGCGTGTTGCTAAAGGACTCTCAAGTCTCATAATATTCTTTCTGAAGTGTAGAGAGAACTGAGGGGGTAACACCATTGAACTAGTCTGAACTATGTCTTGTCTGATCACTGCAGTGCAGTCAGGAGTGGAGACAAGAGCTTTCCACATGCTAATTCCTCAGGGCACAAATAGAGCTCCATGCTTCACATATTCCACTGGGTCTAAAGATCCTTTGCACATAAAGCTTCCTCTGCCCCTATGACTGCTTGCAAAGCTGGTTTTGGCACTGTTCATCATCCCCAAGTCCTCGTCTGACTCCAGCTTTTCTTCATGTCTGTTTTAACTCATCTTATCAGCAGCTAGATAGAAAAAGAGATTTTAAAGCTGTAAGTGAACAACAGCTTTTCTCGTGCTTCGTCTACAGTGGTATGTAGCTACTTGATTTTAGCACTTGTCTTATTATGTTGATGAAACCTAGAATATGGCAAGAGAAAGTGATCATTTAAGCCAACTGTATTTTGGCTAGAAAAATGCGATGAATTTGTCATTTGTGTGTGATTTGGGGAAAATTGTGTATTGTATAGATACTGTTTGATTTCATTAAATTATTTGTCTGTAATTTAGACTGCAGTAAATGCATCATGATGTGTCAGATTCTCTGGAACATGCATAAGCACTTACATAGGCTTCATGCATACACGTGTATGCAGAGGTGGGAGAGAGATCTGCAGCTTGGCATCTTAACAACCGCAAAGCCTCTAAGCAGAGCTTCTGCCTCAGCTTCTCGGTGAGAGAAGCCAAGGAAAGATGCACCATTGGTACCAACCCCACAAGCACTGGAGCCTGGCAGAAAGTCAGGTTTAAATGAAGTTTTCTTATGGTGGTTGAAGCCTGGACATCCCTGTAGAAGTCACAGAACATACACGTATTCTGTCTGTGAGGAGGAAGCATAACAAGCAGATGTCTGAACAGACTTGAGCTCTGCCTTTAAGTGTGCCTCTTGTCTAACAGATGCAGACAGACAAGATTCCATCAATCTCTTTCTGGGAGTATTCAAACCTACAGAAGGAAAACCTCATCTCTGGGAACTTCCCACTGATTTTTATTTGCATCACAAGAACACCCTCAGTCTGTCACAGACCAGGCGAAGGTATTTTGCTGTTCTGTTCCTTTGTTTAGTATTGCTTTGTTACATTTTTAAAATACATACAAATAATTTGGTCAACTTGTCAAAAACTTAATTTTTTTTAGGCTTTCACAAAAACTTAAAATAACCTTAAGGAGAATATTTTCCTGTTGTATGGAAAAAAAGAAGTTTCATTTAATCTAAAATCCTAGTTTGCAGTGTAAAATGCTTCATTGTTTTACTGAAGTACACTTACCACTTTCTCATTAAGAAGTATGTGGTTTTGATGGTTAGAGTTGTTAAGTCAGTGTTGTATTTGAGATTAAGTGATGAGAATAAAGTTTAAATTTTTTGTGTGCAATGCACTTAATCTGCAGCTTGTGTACCAAGAAGCCCATGACTTTCTACCTTCCTTTCAGCTGTGTCTAACCTGTTTTGAAAACTATTTTTCTTCATTTGCATTCCATTTGTAATTGCATGGATATATACAGAAATAAAAGAGCTAAAGTGTAAAAATCTTACAGAAATTTAGAGTGCTTTATAATGTGGAATTATTTTGTTAGGGATTATAAATACTGTGTGTAAAAATATATATTTTTTTTTTACAGTTTTAATGACAAGGACAATACTAGACTTGTTAACGGAGTTATCTCAGGAAGTTCACTGTTCATATTTTTGCTCATTCTGTGAGCCTTGAAGCTCTGTATCATAAATTATAGATCTGAATACCTGCATTTAGATCTTTGTCTGGTAAAAATTCCAAATGTCTGAACAGCGTGTTCAGTCCCTGTTGGCTGCTTATTCCATTAACAGCTGGCATGTGATATGACTGTTTCTAAATTTCAAACCTTTTGTATTGTCTCCTGAGGCTTCTCTTGATACTTGCTTATGTCAGCTGTACAATGAAGTGCTATTTCAGGCACACATAAAGCATGCAACATTAATTTTATTGGCTACTGTTTGCAAACGTTATATGTCAAAAATTAATTCAGTTGATGTGTCACAAATATACAAATGTCTTAATTCTCCCTTTCATCAGCTTAACAACTCTTTTATTTGTCCCAGATATTGTTCTCAAATGAGACAGAACATTTTTTTTTTTTTTAATGTTGGTATTCTTAATTTTCTTTCACTGGTTTCACCTTTCATTCTGGCCAGAAGGTCTTCTGACCTCTTTTAATATACAACCAAGATGTTTTTGCTTGTGAACAATATGACACCCCCATATTATAAATACTTAAGTGAAAAAAACACTTTTAAGTAATTTTTTATCTCTACCAAACTATTGGACAAGTTCTTCATGTAACTCCTGCCTGCCTCTTTGTGCAGTGCCCCTGTTGGTTTCCTTGAATGAATCAAAGATGCAGGAAAAGAAGGAAGATGATGTTTCCTGTCACTGAAACTTTTTTTTTAACTGTCTGTGCTTTTCCTATATTGTATTTGCCTCTCCATCAGAGATAATGAGTTCCATGTATACTTTTATGTAATTTGTTATTCACATGAAAGGGCAGTGGACATGGAAAAAGAGAGTCTGTGTTTCCACATGACTTACCATTTATGCAAGCAGCAAAGCTGGGTATGTCTGCATAATTTCAAAGACACTGAAAAAAATGGCTTGCTAACTTGGCCTGATAAAGTACTTCAAAAACAGACATGACCATCAGGCATAGCTCACTCCTTTCTGTCTGGACATACACAGTTCTTGGAACTGCAGCATGTTGCCCTGACTGATTTTTCCCTGTTGCCTGGAGCCCACTATTAACTCTGTCTCTGGGCGTGGGATTACCCCCCTTGTTTCTGCTCCAAATGGGTACATGGATACAAGTAAGAGATAGCTACAGTGATACTCTGATTACAGCCCTTGCCATTTTGTGCATACACACATATTTGAAATAAAAATCAAGAAAGATGAAATTGAAAGAAGTATCAGAATAATTTAGAGCAGGGCCTCGTTTTTGCTGTTAGTTATGCTAATATACAGTTCTCAGACTTAGGACAGCTGTTGCATCAAAATGTATTCCTTCGTGTAGAAGTCAGCTGCTTTGACAATCTTCTGATTTTGTGATCATTGACCTTAATTTCTTCATACTCTTTTACTAAATACTATGATCTAAATAACAAGTGGTGGGTGGGGATTGATGCTTTTTTTTGTTTTAGATAACAGAACATTAGAAATACAGAAATACCTTAATTTTTATTACTGTAGAGGTAGGCACCTGAAACATACTTCTTTAATGGAAAAAACCCACCTCCCCTTCATACCTGTATTAAGCTTAATGTGTTTAAATTTTGTTACTTAAGAGCAAAGTAGTAGGGTAGGAGCCTGCTGAGATCTTGCATCCAAGGATAATTCTTTTACTATCTTCCTCACCTGAATTATAAAGAAAGGCTTACTAAAATGACATTGTATGGTTGGGTAACTGCAAATCTTTAAACTGGCTACAGGATCAAATCTTTTGTATCACTTGTTTTCCTTTTTCCTGTACAGCTATACTCACTGGTGGACTGCAGGTGTGCTAAAGCATTTACCTCTTCCTTTTGATGAAGGTAGGATCTATATTTTCTCCTTGACTTAGAGTATCTTGAGAAAAAGAAGTTCGTCACAAATGCTTTTTAGCTGTTTTAGATCCTAAACTAAAAAAAGAGAAAAAAAAAATTAAAAAAAAAAAAAAAAAAAAAAAGAGTTTGTGGTTTTTTGCTTTTCTTTTCCTCCACCACAATGAGCTATGATTTTTCAACTGCAGGATACAAGAGATCGGCTAAAACCTGACCTCCACACATTTATGTGGAACACTTCATTCTACTTAATTTTTCCTTGCCTGTTAGCATGCATTTACAGTCTCTACTGGTGGTTACATTCCTGTTGCATATAACAGGATATAGCTAGTTGTGTCTTCTTTGGAGTACTGTGGAGCATCTTTTATTTGGATTTGTTGTCATGAAGGGAAGTCAAATTACAGTGGTAGATAATTCATATTTATTAAAGATGTGCTGTGCATCTTCTTCATATCATCTTGTCTTGTCTTGTCTTAGAGGGAATATGGCTGTAGAAAAATGCCTGGTAGGGTCACGAGGTCAACAGGTTACTGTTGGTTTAGGTTTTTGCAGGGTCACTGTATGTTACTGAAAAGATTATTTGTTTCTTTTCCCCAGTGACATGTGCTGAAAACAGACACAAGTTGACAGTAAAGAAATTCCACAAGTATGAAGAGGAAATTGATATCCACAATGAGTTTTTTCGGCCATATGAGTTGAGCAGTTTTGATGAGACCTTCTGCTTGGCAATGACCAATTCTACTCGGTATATTGGGGAGGTTTTGGGATTACAGGTCCCTAACTGGAAGTTGATTTGGTGTGAATAAAATGTACTTTGATTTATTTGGTTAAATCTGTGGAACACAATAGCTTTTGTAGAGTGTTTGAGTTTTGTTTGTATTTTTTTTAAGCTTCAAATTTAGCAGGCTTTGAGAAACTAAATCACAATACTGCAATGGAAATGCTACTGCAGAAAAAACTGTTCAGATAGCACTTGATTTTCCAATAATTTTCCATTATGGGGCCCAAATGTTTGGTCACTTAAAGGCTGACAAAAATGGGCTTTACTCTGTGGACTCATTAGATCACAGAGGCTATGTTCAAAGCAAATTTTTTCTAACTGTTCTTATTACAGTTTACAATTGTTTTTTTCAATTTTCCCAGATGGCCAGATGATTTGTTGTTGATGTTATTGGCAGCAATCAACTGGATATTCTAAGGATGATCTTAATCACACTTTAGCTAAAGACTTCCAGGAAGATTGTTTCCTGTACCTTTTTGACCTGCTCTGAGTGTTGGGAGCATTTTGAAAACAATGTTACAGGACTTCTTCAGCCCTGCAATGGAGAATATGTTGCTCTAGCCTCCTTGACAGTTGATAATGGTGTTTTATGGGGCTAAATAATGCAACTGAAAACTTTTCGAACACCTAAGTTGTTTATATTTACGTGGCTTTAACTTGTAATGAGGAAGTTAGAACTTGATATTTCTTTTTCTAATGATTTTTTTTAATTCAAAGGTAGCTGTTAGAGGTAATTATTTCAGAAAATTTTAAAAAATTTTGTTGAACTTTGCCCATGAACACTTTTTCCGTTCTCTTTTGCTAGAGATTTTATGCCTAAGAATGTGGGGATAGACCCAAGTCCCTTTACTGTTCGTAAACCAGATGAAACTGGAAAATCAGTGTTGGGGTAAGTCTGAAATACAAAGTTTTGTTCTGGTTTAATAATAATGAAATTGTAACACAAATATATAAATTGTGTCTGTGTTACATGGGAAGTAAAAAATCATTTGTCTTGTACTGCAGAATTTTACTCTTTGAAAATCATGTCTAATTTGTGATTTTTATTTGACACTGGGAGTTCTTTATTCAGACTTGTTTAATGGTTTCTGTTTTCTTCTAATCTTAAGTGAAAACTTTACCTGGAATAAAGATAAAGGATTATTAAACTCTATCATCTCTTTGTACTAGTAGCAACTGTATTCTCTTTTGGAAATGAAAGGAATGTATATATTATCTTTTTTTTTAAATACCTAATTTTTCAATAAATAGAACATATGTTGAAACAGCAATAAATGCCAATTTGAACATAGTTTTTGATTGAAAATGTTATCAAGATACTTATTGATGAAATCAGATAGAAAAATTCAGCAACAGTTATTGGGATGAATGAAAGTTTCATTTAGCTGCTTTTGCATCCTGGACTTGCTCTGTAACTTTATTTATTCCTTTGTTATGTTTGATATGCTCTATCATTCAAGGACTACGGGAATTCTTCCTGAACCATTTCATTCTCCCTGTGATATTTTATATAAAGGAAATCTTTTGTTGTAAATTCCTGGATCTGTGCTGACAAAACATAATAAGTTTTCTTCTGAAAACTTGCCTTTCTGTTAAAAGCCACAAAATTTGACTGTCTTATAAATAACATCCATTATGCCTTGACCCTGATGGACTTACTGTCAATAAGTGCTGAGAGCAGACTGTGCTTATCACTAATAGAACCTGATTTCTTGCTACAGTGATGTTCCCTGTGAATAAGCAGAAAGCTTGTTCAAGTTATACAGTTCACCTCTGCTAAAAACTGAATTTATGGGTACTTTTGAGATTAAGCTTCCACTTTGGTATGATGTCCAATTTTGTCCTAATTTCCAAATATTCCATTAAATTCTTGACCATTATACATTTTTTTCATGTCCTTTGCTTCAAGCTCTCCAGTGTGACTTTTAGGTATTGTTATGAGATAGAGAATCAGCTGGATCTAAGCCATGTCCTGGGATTCCCTGGGTATAGGGTTTCCCACACATTGGCTGTGTAGTGGGGTAAAAGGTGGCTTCAGGCTTCCACCTTAGCCAAATTTAGCCCATGGTAGAGGTGGTATCTTTGCCTTGCACATTTGTCATCATCTTTTGATCTACCATGACATTTCATTAGGATTTGATGGTCTGTTTTCATCAGTGAGTGTTCTGGTCCCCTAGGTCAATTAAATCTTGTCCTTTTTCTGAGTATGTGCTATGGGTGAAGGTAAAACTTCTATCAGTGTTTGGCTGATAGTACTTGCTTTGTTCTTCAGCTTTCAGAAAGCACTGCTTTTCTTGTTACCTCCACCTCATTCAGAAAAGTAGGGAAGTTAACCTTAATTTTCTCTAAAAAGAATGCAATATGTCTTCATAGAGTTCTGTAAATTTCAATCTGAGGATATCTCAGTTTCTGCTGAGTCAGAAATTAAACTTCCCTGTGTTTTTTCCCTTGAGGAAATTGTTGCAGGTGTAAGAATTCTGTGATGTATTGATGCCCTTGGGAGTGGAGTATGGTCTTAGATCAAGAACCTTTGGGAGGACTCTCCTGCTTGGTTTATGTGTACCTGAAGCATATGAAGCTTAGCTGATTCTCTACAGGGACAAATGGTTGTATGAATTAGACTGCCAAAGGCAGAACTCTGTGTGTCAGTGTGCTCAAGTGATACTGGTGACCTCCATGCCTTTGCTGATGAGAGCACTAGGGCTGCAACTCAAAATAGCATTTGCACCAAACTGCATGCTGTTGTCAGAACCTTTTAGCATGCTGCTGTCTTCCTTTAGGGCAAGTCACTACAATGTCAGTGAGCTGTCAGGCCACTTCACCAAGGAGGAGATATTGCTTCCCCAATCCCAGAACTGTTTTGTCTCTCTAAACAAACTCATTAGCTGCCTTCCAGTCCTGCTGCTGCAGGGTCCCTGAAATACTGTGACAGTGTCTGAGAGGAAACTGCAGCCCTCTATGGCCAGTAGGAAATGATGTAAAGGGTGCAAGGGTGATACAATTTCTGATGGGTAAAGTAGTAGCTTTTTGGAGCCTGTACAGTTAAACCCACTGCTAGCCCACAAAAACACAGGTGCTGTATCTTGAAGAATTCTTAGAAATAAAGCACTTCTTTATATTGACTAGAATTTTTAGACTGAGAAATACTGCATAAAGAAATTCTGCTGATTAAAGAAATAAATTGAGGGGAGAGGTGTGGAAAAGGAAGGAAAGAGGTGACATTATGTTTAAGATTTTGGGGCTGAAAAGTAAATGAAGCAGATAATCTTATTAATCAGAAAGTGAAACTTTTTCCCAGATCAAAACCAAAGATTATATGTCTCAATGAATTATTATTTCTATCTATTTATTCAGTCCTAGAGGGATTTAGGTAAAGAGTCAGAGAATTTGTGGAGAAAAGCAGGTGTAATCCTGTGAGCTCTCTGTAAATGCTCTGGAATAAGAAGAGATTGATGAAAACTAAATATATTGGGGTCTTACGAAGATAAGCGGTAAGTTGTTTCAGAGGGTAGAAATAATTTCTCCCATTAAGACTGCAGTAAAAATTAGGAATTTCAATATTTGTTGTTAATAGCTTGATGATTTCATAAATTCACACTGCCTTTCATAATAGGAACAAAAGTAATAGAGAGGAAACTGTGCTGCAGCGCAAAACAGCTGCTAGTGCTCCGCCACCCCCCAGTGAGGAAGCAGTCTCAAGTAGTTCTGAAGATGATTCTGGGACAGACAAAGAAGATGAAGGTGCTGTTTCTCAACGTTCAACTCCAGTAAAAGTGACTGATACGGGAGACAATACAAAAATCACAGAGGTACGAAATACTGTGGCAGTCAAGGTGGTTAATCATGGACTTAACATTCTTTAAACAACCAGTAATGTTATAGAACAATCAAAAGCAAAGCTCTGAGAAATGAAGTGAAAAGGGCCTCCACTGTAATTTTGTGTCAATATTACCAAAAGTGGTTATAAAACTTTGCTATTACTCTTGCCAGATAATAGTGAAAGAAAACAGAAAGTAACATTTTCAAAAAATGAAAAATTCTGTTGGAAGCCTAACACATTTGAATTTTAGCCATAATTTGACTCCTTGCTTATTTAAGTTGCAGTGCTGAAGAAGATTACCTGCTCAGTTTTGCTGAACTGCTATGTTACCAATTAACTTGGGATATTGCTAATGTCTGTTCAAAAGTTCAGAGCTTCTCTTAGATACATTATTTCTGAGTGCATGATGTTTACAGAAATTTTCTGTTCAGAAACATGGGATAAAACCTGGTATTCTTAAAGACTATTGTAGACATTACATTTTAACATGCTCCTCAGCTGATTTAATTTAGCTCATGGGTTTTTTGTTTGTTTCTTGGTGTTGTTGTTGGGTTTTTTTAACATTACTCTGCTATGCAGAGCATCAAACATAAGCTTTCTAAGACAGGTTTTGGAAGTATTTTTCTGGAAGTGGCAATTATTTCTTGTGTCTACACATGTAGTTAAAATGTTTGAAAAGAAGACCTGTAACAGAGGGTTTTAAAACTTGATGGCTAAGCTGAATAGACCATGACTGGAAAAGGGGATTATCTAGTTGATGAAATAAGTGTCCATTTCAAACCATAGAAATGTTTCATATACCTTTTTTTTTGTTTTTTCTTCTCTATCAAGTTAAGCTTAACTTAGAAAAGAAACCTGAATGAAGAATGCACTTAAAAGCCTAAACTTACAAGTATTCCATTTTTTGCCTTCTAGCTAAACCAACAACTTAATGTCACTCACCAGCATCAGTCTTCACTGTACTGTTTTCTCATTTGTGAACATGGGTTGTGTGTACTATTGTTAAGAATAACTAGAAGTTTAGCTGAAAAACAGCAGAGTGGGGTATTTTTGTGGGTAGAAGAGATGATATTTGTATGCTTCTATTTTAAGGTGCATTTTTGAGTAAATATGGTTGTTCCAGGAAGATGTAGTGTTTGATATGAGGGATTTGAATTTTGGTAATTTTTATATCAGAAGCTGCAGAATAGAGAAAAAGTTTTACATTTGAATGGGGTGTGGGGGATGACACCAGAACAGCTAATTTCTTCCTATTCACATCTCATAGAAGTTCACAATAAAATGCGTTTATGCTTCTGGTCAGGATATGTTCCCTGACAACTTTCCAAAGTTCTTTAACTTTAGATTTTTTGAAGTAAAAGAAAACTATTTTTATAGTTGGCTCGAAGGCAGTCACACTTCTCTTGTCAGTAAACCCCCACAGTTTAACACTGAATCATTAGGTGTAGTGCAGTACTGCATGTGCATTGGCTTCTCGTTACAGTTGACTGACATGATTGTGTAACTTATACAATAAAAATAGTTTAATTCAGCCTGAAGTTTGTAATTATTTCATAATTGACAGCAGGAAATATGAAAGCAAATGTGGGAGCATGTTCTGAACTAATATAATTTATTCTATATTAAATTCCTACACAGAACAGAATTTAATACCTACATCATTATATGTCCTATAAATATAATTTATTGTCCTAATACATTGTTTTATCTGATGTTATATTTCAGAATCCTTTCCTGTTGTACAAATGGCTCGAAGAATATTTTTAATAAGTTACTTTTATTTAAAAAAGAAAAAAACCAAACAAAAGCTAAGATTGCTATGTATACGAGAAACTGGAGTTTACCTGCACTTTCAAAATTATTTTCAGGTTTAGAAAGAATTCCTTGCTTGAAAACAAATTTCCTTTTGGATGGTATCCTCAGTATGAATCTTTCTTCTTATGTTCCAGAATGTAGTGCAATCGACAAAAGATGTGTACGGAGTCAATCTTTCAGATGTTCCTTCTGAAGATGATCTCTCAATTTACACTAGGTGAGATAAATTTCCAGTGGTAATCAGTAGGAAATAGTTGGAGCTAGTTAAACACAGCGTGTCAAATTTCTGCCTTTGATTAAACTTATTCAAAATAAATAATAAATCTTGGAAATACTAGAAAACATATGCTATTCTGTTTTTAAAATCAAACTGTTTTCAAATGTCTATGTCAACTTGGATTTCAGTGGTGGTTGTACAGGTGTCTGTGAAAGCAAATTTTTGAACTTGAATGAAAGATGCTTCAGTTGAAATATCTGTCACCTATTATAGTCCTAGAAATTAATAAGCAAATTCCATATTAGGAGTGGTTCTGTGGCTCTAAGCTATGTAGTCTGTGGTTTTGGCATTGTTCAAATTTTGAATTATGCTAATTCAAATCAGTCATAAGTAAAATAGCCTCTTATAAAAAAAGACCATGAAGCAACAGAACTTTTATTTTTTTAACGTAATATCTTATTTGTTGAAATACGTTCTAACTATCACCTTTTACCTAAATTAAAATTGATGTCCAAGGCAATTATTTTTCTAAATAATATTCAGCTTTTTTCTAGAAACAACTTGGCCTTTTGAGCTTGCAATAAAGAACAGTGGATTTCGTAGGGAGACCTTAAAATAGTAAATTTGGTATAGTTTATGAGAGGAAAAACTGAGAAAAGCAGTCAGAATATCTCACACTGTAGACACATGGATATGTAAGTAACAGATATTTGTACTGTAAGTTTCAGAAGTCAGTTTGTCCCTTGCCATTGTCAGGTTTTCCTGAAATAACAACAGGCAGATACATGTAGTGTGTGTTTCTGTGTGTATGTGTATATATATATGCCCAACAGTAAGGTGGTGTCTATGTCCTATTGTGTTCAGAGACACTGCATGTTGAACAGCATCGTTGTGCCACTTGTTCTTAATAAATGGTTTTGTGAATTCAGACCATACATACAGGACATGAGTAAGATACAGCACGGTGCAAGACAAAATACAGCTCCTTAGGTGGTCCAGCCAGTTCCCACTCAGGTCCTGTACTTGGAGATGCACTGCTGCCAGGTGAGGCAGTGTGCTGCACAGCATCTCTGGGCTCTCCTCAGGAGCTTGGAGCTGCTGGCTTACTGTGAGCAGCTGGAGGTAAGAGTTGGTGGGCGAGCATCAAGGTACCACCTCCCAGCTCCAACTACACAAAAATTTCCACTTTTATTCAAGGATAATTTGGACTTTATCCTTTACAAGACAGTTGTCAGCACTCATGCAGGAGCTGTGAGCTTCCAGCTCCTCAAGAGCAGTTAGCAAGTTAATGACATGCTTCTCCAAGGAAGGACAGTGGCTCTGCTGTATGAGGAATGCTCTTTCTGAATTACCACAACCCCACGTAGAGCACTGGACATGTGTTGCCCTTGTTGAAAATAGTCAGAATAACAGGAGTTCACTACTGGAGATCAGTTGGATAAATTTAGATCCAAACTGAAGAGCCTCTTACTTCGCAAAGACTTAGAGTGCTGTTGCCAAGAGAGTGACTGCTTACACAAGACACCAGGAGTACAAATCAATTACATTAGCTTAATAAACCAATGCTTGAAATACCTGCTTAGAATGTAGAATTAATGGAGTCTGAGAAAAGGGGTGTAAGAAAACTATACATCATCTTAGAAAAAAATGGTGCATATATTGAGATGAATGTCTGTGAGGCATGCATTTAAATGGGCTTTTTTGCATTTATTTTTATTTTCTAATGCGTAATAGTTGTGATTCCTGTGTTATTTTTGAAACCTCTTCAGTTTGTTAGGGAAGTTTTAATCTACTATGATACCTTCCCATTTGCAGATATATGATAATTAGTCCCGACTGAGTTTGTTAATCCTCTCAAAGGATTGCTATTTTTTCTTTCTCTTTAAAAGGCTTTTTTTCTGTTGGGTTTTTTTTTTTTTCTAGGTGAAGCTGCTTCTCTTGCACTCTGTAGCGTTTTGAAATTCCTATATCTACCTATTTGCTACATGCTGAATAATTTGAAGTTAACCCACTTAAAGAGGGTTGATGAGGATGCTTCTCATTATTTCTGAATTTTTTAACTTCATCTGTGCCTCTAAATATGGTTCTTTATTTTAACCACTAGAAAATGGATGACAATTTGACAGTTACCCTTTGGTAATGTTCTGGAAATGTCTTGGTGTGAACTGCTGTCTATTACAAGTCACTTTGTCCAGTTGAGTAACTCTGTGATAACATCCAGATTTGATGCTACTTTCTGTTTTATCATTTCTTAGCCTGGACTAACATTCAGTCTGTCATTACAGCAGTACTATACACTCAGCTTTGAAGCTCCCTATTCATACCCTTCTTGAGATAAAAAAAGCTTGAATTTATTTAATTTCCCTCAAACAATGCAAATTTTAAAAATACAACCATAATAAATGCCTCACCTCTTTTAGCTAAAAAGACAGTGCTATTTATGGTCTGGTGTGCTGATTTATGTGGAAAGTATAGATTTTACTGACATCTTTTATTACAATGTACATCATTTGAGACTAGCAATTTATTTCACAGTTTGATTACAGTTCTCAATTCAAATCTTTTTCTATTATACTGATAAGGGAAAAGGAGATGTAGGATCTGGATCGTGCTTGACATCACTGGACATGTTTTTAAATTTTTTTTCTGTATTAGCATCAGGGACTGACATATTTAAAGTACTTCAGGTTAATTTGTTATACATGATCAGATCTATATTAAATCTATATGCAAGTGTAAATGAAGCATAATTTTAATCTGTTCAGTCCATTTTCACTGATGGCTGAGATAACTCATGTTAATTCTCATGAAAATAGAATCTCAGAAGTACAGGTTGGTTGAGATTGAAAAGGACAGGAGGCCTCTCAAAAATTTTGAGGATGTATACTGCAGATCAGCTGTACCTGGTATCCTACTGATGTCTGGTTACTTGGTTGTGTTAATTTAGGGCTTGGTTATTTCAGAATACTGGAACATTTATCATAGCAACATGGAACTGTTTGGGTGGGAAGGGACCTTAGAGATACCTAGTTCCAGCCCCCTGCATGATCAGGGAGACCTTCTACTAGATTAGGTTGCTCAAAGAATTTAGTAATAATTTGAAGCAATTAATAAAAATACATACATCTTCAGTTTGCCTTTATTGGTTTGGGATTTTTAGCTTATTTAATAGCAAGCTCCTGCACTGGAAGATCTTAATTATTTTTATTTCCACTTAAAATTCACTTATTTAGAAATGTAAATACTTATTCCTTTAACATCCAAAGTGATGCTGCACTTTTCTGAGGCTTTTATTTTTACGGTATAGAATCTGAATGGAGCAGAAACAGCCACAATAAGTTTTTTATGAATGTATTGTTCCTCTGTTTTCTGTACATTCTTCTATACAATTGCTTTTTTGCTGTTAAGTGTCCCCTCTTAGAATATAGTAAATATTTCTGAAATAGACCAGTAAGGTTATTTTTTAAGCTAACTGGAACCCAACTGTTAAGGAAAATACTTCCCATTTGGAAGATTAAATTATTAAATCACAGCTAACATTCACCTGTTTTCAGTAGCAAAAATGTGTTGGAGAGTGAGCAAATTGAGTTAGAGATAACTACATATACTTGAAACCCTCTGACTTTCCCTTAGTCTGACTGACTGAGTGATTAGCTATTTTTTAAAATTTTGCTCCAATTTATTGCTGAGGGGAAAAAAAAGCCGTAACAGTATTTTCCATCTTCAGTGTTTTCCAGCAAATATTTTGAGATGTGGGAATTCTCCCAAAAGGTTGTGCTTGGAAATAAGTGAGCTGGACTAACAGGATTTCAGCTGCATAAACTAGATTGAATTTGTCTGAGGACTGAGTGAAATCTGAGAGACTCTGTCTTTTCTGCTGATTTACCTCCACAAGCTATTCATCTGACTGATTGCATTGAAAAAGACACAGGAAGCTGTAGCAGGCTGCTTCTTTCATAGGAGCAGAGGCTCCTCTCAATTCCATGACACACCAGGTCACACCAACTAACTGGCAGATCTTTTTCAAGTTAAAAGGAGCTGCTGACTTCTCACATGCCACCACTGAAAAGTTTTAAAAATTCCTAGAGATACATAAATATATAAATACCAGAGAGATGGATCGTGATCACTGACTCACATAACATAAAGACTGATCTTTTTGGTATAATTTTCTTTCATTTGCTGACTGTTGAGGGGCATAGTTCTTTTAATTCTTTGATTTATTCTCCCATCTACTCTTTTTCACAGGTTTGTTGAGCTGGGACAGAGTCAGCATAAACAAGACAAAAGCAGTCAGCAATATTGCTCAAAACTCCACTTGGATAGGGTTATAAATTTGTAAGTATTTTTTTTTTCTCTTTGGCCTGTCTATGCTATTGTCAGTAGACCTGAAAAATTACCAGATAAATTTGATGTTAAATTGTTCAAGAATCATATTTCTGGTGGTTTTCCAGATAAGGATATTCAATAAATTTTATGAAGAATTTGGCTCCTTCTTCTCCCTTGTAACATACAAGGGGTTTTTGTGGTTTCTTTTTTTTTGTTAGGGTATTGTGGGGTTTGGAGGATCTTTTTGTAGGGTTTTTTTTGGGGGGGGGGAATTTCTTGAAGGTTTCTTGGCTTTTTTGTTTGGTTTTGTTTTTGTTTTGGCTTGTTTTTTTTAGTTTTTTAGTGCCAGGATTTTTGTGTTCAGAATTACTAGCAATCCTGAGTTGTCACAATACAAAAGTGCTGAAGCTCCTGAGTTTAAAAGGCAATTTCTTCTTGCTGAGATTACTTTTGAATGAGGTAGTTTGGAAGAGATTCGTTTACTAGCATATTCTTCATTAAAAAAATACAAAGTTGCAATTCAGTCTTTAGTGTGCACTTACCTGTATTTGTTCTGAGAAGTCTACAAGTACACTGTATTTGTTTTAGTAGATATTTGAGTTGTTAGGAGAGGCCAAACAGGATTTTTTTTTTTCTTCCGTTTTTCTGGCAAGTGCTGGAGAGAGTAAAGTGGCAACTGATTCTTGTTCTGTTTTGTGGACTTGGTGTCCATTGTGTCACTGAAATCAGAAGATCTGTGCTAGCTTTAATCAGCATCTTGAATCATGCATACATGTTATTTTAATAAGTCAAGTCTGCTACATTTTCCTCAAAAGTATATCCTTGGATTTTTTTGGTTGCTTTGTCTTTGTTACATTCTGGTAATATGCATTTGTCAGTGATACTTTTGAGCATAAAAGGCATTTTTGAGCAATTAATTTGTTACAATAATTTTTGCATCTTGTTTCAAACAAGTAAGTGGATAATGGTAGATTGTAAGGGATGATCATGCTCCAAATGCTTGTTGTCAGTGGAACAGATCTTGAATACTTTAATCCCAAAGGATTAGTATGGGTGCCACATTCAACAAAGGCAATTGTGATGGGATGGTAGGCAGATTGCTGCCCAGAACATCTGCCATGTGGAATAACTTCAGTGTATTCTGTTGTACATGGACTAACTTTACGTTAATATGAAAAATAATATTAACGTTACAACAGGTGCACATCTAATGTATACTGAAAAAAGGAATCTAGCTGTTTGTAATTTTGGTCTTTTCTTAGAACTGGTATCAAAAAAGGGTCATGATACTATCCAAATGTCATACTATTATTGGAGCAGGTCTTAGAATTTAGATGATGACATCCTAACTTTGTGGCTGACATCTTCCTGTATTCTAAGCAGCTTAAAGTTTCACCAAGGCAGTTTTTTATTTACTTTTGTCTCTGAGGTAAGTGTTGTTTTACCCAACAGCACAGCCTCTTAGCCAAGTAGGAATAGAGACTGGGAGTGTCTTAGTGGCACTGAGGGAGCAGGATAACATGAAACAGATTTAATAGTATATAATAATATATTTAATAGTATATGAGACAATATTGCCTAATATCAGGGCTTAGTCACTTGGCATTATGTACATTTGAAGTGATGATACTACCATGGATCATTCGTCATTATTAAGCTTATACTTTGTAGGTGAATGTGCCTCTAGTTTTGTAATAAAATGTCTGATAGATATTAAAATAGTAAATTAGTCTGCCAAACTGGAAAAAAAAATATATTTTAAATAGGAAGGAACAACCCTGAACATTTTTAATTGAAATAATTTTAAATAAATTATTTTATAATAATAGGAATATTGTAAATTAATATATGATATATGAACAAAGGGAGTTAGTTTTTTTACAGAATCTCCCAGCATGTTTGACACTGTAGGGGATAACCATTCCTTTATTACTCCCTTGAAGTAGAATAAATTATTCCCCTCATATCCTGCTGTAAAATGAACACATTAAAGAGAGTCTGTACACATAACTCTGGGGTTTGGGTACTCAGATGTTCATTTTCCTCTTTTGCCAAGTGTAATTACCATGTGTTTTCAAATAGTGGAAGTATAGAAGTTACAGAGCACAAAAATCTGTGCCTCCTGTCACTCCTCCTCTTGTAGTCATATAGAAATCTTTGCCAGTTTTACCAAACATGCTCTTCTGTGGAGATCTGATAGGAAACAGGGTATCTTACAGTTGATAATATATCTTTGTTTTTTTCTGAAAGTATATCTTTATATAGTTTAAAAATTTTCTTCAGCTTTTGTTCTGCTTATTAAAATATTAAATACTGTTTGGGCAGCGACAGATTGTTCTTTCAAAAAAAGTCACAAATTTAGTCATTCTTTAAAGATGTGTTGTTCAGTTCTAGTACCAGCAGCTTTCTCTTACGGAGTTCGAATTGTTGCTCTGAATTTCCTTGGAGAATAATAACTTCTTAAGAGAGAAAATAACATCAATGTACTCTAGATTAGGTTGACAAAGGGGATTTTCAGTAACAGCAGCTGAGGCACATCTTGCACTTGGACTGTGTATTTCCTTGTTTCCCAAGGAACACTTAAAGAAATTACAAGCAACTTTGGAAATTATTAGTTATTTTAGATTTTCAAGCGTCTTGATGGTTTCGCGGTAGAAAGCTTCTTTGCATGCTTTCTTCTTCAAATGTGCACCCCGATCTTCGTATCAGAAAGTCAGATAAAATTCAATGAAACTGTTTATTTACAAAATAGAGAATTTCTATGAATACCTATGGAGATTATGGGTGAAAAAATTGTTTATATTGTTACCTGTTTACACTGAGCTTAAATGATAAAGTTATCTAGTTGCTGTCTTCTGATAAGGTGAGAGTTAGGTTTTCCTTTTTAAAAAAAAAAACCAACCAAACACAAATGTATTCTGCACTTCAATAGAGGATCTTCTTGATACATACCCTTTGTCAGAGCAACTTCTAGTCTTCAGCAAGATTTTTTGTCCTTAGTCACGTCTTTGCAATCTCACAGAAGAGTCCACATAGATACTTCACTTTTTTCTACAACTCATTTTATTTCTTCCTTTTCTTGGAAGCAGGATAGCTATGAATTAATTAAAACAAGCATTGCTTCTGTGTTGAATTGGGAGTAACCTACCTTGCTTGCCTCCTGAACTGAAAACTCTTTGCCTCTATGATGGGTAAAATTCTTTCCTGTTTGGTGATTATTTGCATTCATTTTACTCTGAGATGTCTCTTACTGGATCTCGTATTCTTTTTCAGCTGTATTTTAACATTACAATGTTAAATTGTAATGTTAGACTTAGACCATATGTGGTCTAAGTCTCTATACATCTAAATAAAATAAAAGTATGGTGCTTACTATCAGCTCTTGATAGTAGAGCAGAGATGAGGCTAACTAAACACTTCAGGTTAGCTGATCCAACATGGATAACTTGAGTTCCATTATTCTTTTGACTCATATGTCCAATATTCTGGTATTCTAAAAATAGCTTTTAGGAATAGTCTGCCTCACTTAATTTGAATCTTTCCCCTTCCTGATTCTCTCAGTATTTTAAACAAAGCTCCTCTGTGACTCTCCACCATTTTTTTCCTGTGAGAAGTCTCTTGAAATTTACTAGTCAGATTGTTTATAAATACCTGGATTTTTGTCTACTGTCCAAAGATGAAAGATTGCTCTGTACTGAAATTCTTACTGACTTCCACACTGTGTCCTTGTCTCTTGTAAAATGGGTTAACTAAACTGACTGTTATTGACAGTATCTTCATTTTCTATTCTGGGGAAGTGATTTTAAAATTACTGTCAGCACTTGCCCTTAAAACAAGTAGCTGGTACTTCATGTTGGCTAGAAAAGACAAAGTATCAGGAATCAGCACCATGTAAAAGAATCGTTTTGTAATTCGGGGTTTGAATGCTCTGTTCATTTTTAGTCAATCATCTTTAGAATACTACTGAGAATATTCAAGGATACTGCTGGGAATTCTCAAGAATACTACTAGGGAAGGGTTTGGGGAAAAGCAACAGTATAGTCAGAGTTGTAGGACTTTCCAGAGAAGAGCTGGCTGGGGACTGAAGGAAATCAAAAAGTCCATGTTCTGATGGTTCATGAAATGCTTTACTGAAAGTGAAGTAATTTGGTTTTATGATTCAAGCCAAAGCATCACTGGATATGATGGGAGTAGCTAACAAAATAGTTGAGCCAGTTCTGACAGCTCATTGCTACCAAAAGGGGGAGGTCCAGCTCTTTTCCTCTTGCCTTATCAAGTACTGCTTCAGTTACTTGTGAAAGCTTTGCCACTTGTTATAGTGCTCCATAAATCAGTTCAGCTCCTCAGTCTAATTCAGCAAAAAAGCAAATATTTTCCTGGTAGATTAATGAGATTATTTAGACCAGTGAAGGTCCCAGGCCACAGGGTCAAACACAGCACAACTTTCTTATTTGGCTGGTAGCAGTTTATTAGATTGATTCAGTCATCTTGTGTAACACCCTTATGACAGGCTGGGGTGGAAAGCATGAGCGTTTTTCCAGGGATCTGGGGTAAATTGTTTTAACTCCTTGTGATTCAAATCCCATATATGTAAGAAGAATTACCTTTTTCCTATTCATCTGTTCTGTCAATATTAGCTCTGAGCTTTTCAGATGAAAGAGCACACATGCCTAGCATTTTGGTAAGGTTGTCAACTGAGATGCTGAATATTATTTTAACAATAAAACTGCCAGCATTTGTCTACCACATACTGATTTAGATCCTAATTTTCATTTCCTGATGTCCCTTTCAAATTAAAAAAAAAAAATATTTATAATACCTGAGTGTTCACACTTGATTTCTAGGTCCTCTGTATTTTCTCCCTATCTGCACTGGATCCTAAATAAAAATCTACATTTCTGATCTCATACCATCCATTGATGTAGGGGAAAAAAAAGCTCGCAACAGTGGCATGCATATCTTCAGAATGATACATGAATTGTGATGAAATTTAGTTTTCAAAACCCAAGGGCTTTTTTAACCTAAAGAATACTTTGTGCTTTAAAAGATTGTTCAGTACAATTCTGACTTGACAAGGACCATGTTATACAGCATACTTAAAAATTGAGTTTGTCTAAAAAGATAATACAGTAGTCTCACAAGGTGAAACCCAAAACTTTTTGAGTTAACTGGCCATAGAATCTTTTTTTTTCATTTTAACGTGTCAAAAATTTCTAGCTGTTACTAAATCTACCTTTTCCCAAGCTTTAAATGAAGAACTATTTTATCTTTCAGGATAGTTATGTATCTTTTAGTCACCATTAAAATGCTTCAGAAGTTTTACAGATTAAAGCTTGGGTTTTTAAAATTTTGTGGTTACTCAGCTGCTGTTTCTCACCTTAGCCTGTGAAGTCTCATTTTGATCCTAATATCAGCAGCACTGAAATAATATCCTCAAAAAAATGTGACTAACATTCTTGAGCAATCTGACAATGAATCTAGTTACTCTATATAGTGTATTATGGTTTTGTTGAATTTGGTATTTTATAGTATTAACAGTCCAGCAAAAACTAGAAAGTGCTAAACTCTGTGCCACCTTCGTCCATCTTGTTAATCTTTTTAATGAAAATTCTCAGGACCCTTTTCAACCTGTTGCTCTGCCTTCTCTGCTGAGTGATAAATTTCTATTTATCTGCTTAATGGGATGGTTTAGTGGTTGACTTGGCAGTGCTATGTTCACAAGTGGGCTTCATGATCTCTAAGGTCTTTTCCAACCAAACTGATTCTGTGATTCTAATTTAAGAGAATTGTCCTCCTATTTGAAAAAGAAAGTCTAAGGTTTTTCTTTCCAAACAGAAGCACTTTTTTTTTTTTTTTTTTTTTTTTTTTTTTTTTTTTTTTTTGGTGCTTTTGATATTTCTTTTGTCCTGTACTACCCGTAGTCCCTTTGTGTGTTCGATCTTTTACTTTTGAATTAGTTTGGAGTTAGTGTAGGGAATCATCCCTGCTTAAAACATTTATCTTTCCTCAGAGATCACCTTTCTGTATCAGATGTTCTGACCTTCTCATATTCCTTCTGTCTGCATTGTAGAAAAGCTACTTCTAATTTGGACATAGAAGGTTTCCTGGTTTTCAGTCCTCTCCACTCCCAAAGAATGTGACTGAAACTCTGTTATATGGAGGTGTTGGTGTCTAAGGAGGCAAAATTCTGTTGAAGGCTTTTTCAAGAGCAGAGCAATTTAAAGGGGTGCCAAGGAAAAACTGGATTTGCTAGAGATTTGTAGGTCAGATATATTTGCTTTATTTTCATACAAGTCAACAGAGTACATTTTGTCTCCTTCTTTAAATATACTTTAGAGACTGGAGGAAAACTAAACAATGTTGAAATAACTGTGGTGGCTTTCTGGTGATTGCTCTATTTCTGAGAGTTCTGAGAGCACAACACTGTGCACTTTTCCTTCCAAGTATAGAACATCCTCATTGTAGCTGTACATTTGAGCTGTATCTTTTTTTTTATTGTAGAGACAGTACTGTTCTTGATGAAACCATAACAACATGAAGCCTGCTTACAAGTGGGATGAAATAATTATACTATGCAAGTCAAGGGTGCAGAACTTCATGATATGGATTTTATGTTCCTGTCTATGTAATTTTCAATGAGAGGCCATAGAGCTGCAGGTCTCTGGGGAGATTTGATAGCCAAATCCATAAATAATGTGCTCTTTCATGACTCTATTGTAAGATATTAAACTCATTAAGTAGATTAGATTTTTACATGAATAGTGTTAGAGAAATAACTTTAATTAAATGACTGGATAATACAAGCACTCTACAAATAGCTACAGCTTAATACGGGGTTATTAATCGAAATTGGCATGCATGAACATGCAGTTCTTTCAATATATGTATCATGTTGAAGCAAGTAGGTGAAAAATTGAGAGTAGATGAAAAATAGAGATTTAGTTACTAAATACTCAAAGTTAAATACACTTTGCTGCCCAGCTTCAACCATGCCTCAGGAAATGACTTTGGACTCATTAGTGCTTCAGAAATGTCATGTCTTTAGAAAAAAATCAATAACTGGAGAAGGCATCAAATTAGCAGTATGGCTTTCTTTTGTTCTTTTCTTAGTTGTTCACTTCTTAGTAGAATAAACAGGTCATTTACTTTTGAGTAAGTTAGTGTTAGATAGTGACAAGGGCAAGTTAGTGTCAAACACCATTGCTAGAGTCTCAGCTTGAATGCTTTAAACTAGGTAAATATTTTTTGAAACTATAGGTGCTTTGGAAAGCAATCTACTTTTAAAGCATCTGACTAGTTAGACTAATGTTTCATACCAGCTCTGAAAACACCCACTTTAACCTTTTATAATAAACCATAAGAAGTGATGCTAAGATGAAACTGTCACTCTGGAAAAGAAAAAAAGACGACGAAAAGGTTACAAATAATAGAATTTCCATTGTATCACACAGTTTACCAACAAAATGGAAAGAAAACACTGAACTAGTGGGAGCATAATAGCAGAGGCTAGGGTCTTCAAAAGAGCTGCAAATCTTTTGAAAAAAAGTTCTGTGTCATTTAAGAAAAGCATGAAAATGGCAAGCATTTTGGAAATGTTATCCTGATCATACAGGCAGGACTTGCTCACATTTTTTGTGTTTGTTTAGATTCCCCTCTAGTGACACAGAATTCCAAGATAAAGAAGCCTAAACAGGAGTTGTAATACAATATCAAATAAGGAAAAATCAAAATATATTCTGTACAGTAAGGCTTGACTTTTTGCATACTCTTCAGCTTTACTTCTTTTGCAATTCTGGAATCACCAAATGTTTCTCTGACCAACTGGCAAATTCTGTCTAAATACTTGTAAAATGTATCTTATTTTGAAGTATACAGCCAAACTCTCTGGGTGACCATTACTTTTATTGTCTTAAATTCATTAGTAAACCTGTATAAGAAATTCTATCATTGCAGTCAAAGCATAATCACCTGAATATATTGCCACGTAAAGTGGAAAAAAAATGTAAATTTAAATATGAAATAGAAAAATATGACTTTAATATGGGAACTTTTCTATTTTATATGCCATACTCTGGTTATAGTGAAAACAAGGCATGCTATGACACATTTTATAAGACTTAATTTTATAAGACTAACTTGATGAAACATCCAAAATCTAATCTATTTTAATGAAATCAAAGGCTGCAAAATAAGGGAACATGTTTTTTGGCAGTGTTAATAGAGATCCAGTGTGAAACAATAGCCTGTGCTCATAATGCAGCTAGAAGATTATTACTGCATTTCATTTATAGAAGAGCTCTGCAATCTTGAGTGTTCCAGTTCTTCTTGTTTTTCCCTTCAAAAGAGGAGATTATACACACAAAAATAATTTCTGGACTCTTGAAGAGCACCCAGATAGTAAGTCATGACTGTGCCTCCTGTGGAATATGGCAGTGATGCTAATTTCTGAATCTTCATTGTATTGGGGCTGGTAGATGTTAGCTTTTGGAAACAGTGAATTTTGACAGTTAGTTGCTGCTTTTACCTGAGAAATTACATGCATCTATATGTATGTATACATGTATGCAAAAATATGTGCATATACTAATACAATATCTAACAATAGCATTCTGACTTCTTCAGCCACTGGCAGTGTCTACTATTCCAATATGCTATTAAATAAAGTATTTAGAAAATCTGTCTTCAGCAGCTAGAATAGTAGATGACAAATGAAAAGCTAGTTAAAAAAATCTCTGGTATTAAACACAGTTTTAGTCCTCACTGCATTATCAAACAGGATGGAGTAGATGTTGGAAACATGCATAAATGTCAAGGTGACAAGGTTGACCAGAAAATAACATGTATGAGGAGAGATGAAAACAACAATTGGTTGCCTGATAGTGATGTGGAGAAGGCAAACAGAGAATAACTGCTCACTATTTCTCCCGGTGTATGAATTACAAGCAACCAAGGCCCATGATAACAAGTGAAAGGAGTGCCACATCAGACACTGCTAAATAATGGCACTTACTCCCATATTATTCTTTAAGTCTCAGGGATATTAGAAAAACTAGTGAAGACTTATGGAAGTCACATTTTCTGAGGCAGTAGTCCAGTTTCAAATTTTGCTTCAGGTAGATCCTTGGTCCTGATTACTGAGGTCTGGGAGGATATATGAGAAAAGAGGTTGTTCAATACATGTTCTGTGTTAGTCATCTGTCCTCAGACTTTGCTGCTAGCCACTCCCATGAGACAGGCTACTGGGCCCTGTGGAATTTTTGGTCGTCCTATAAGAAACCATGTGATGTAGAAAACTGCTCAGTGTATGTGTAGTGGTATCAAAGTGAGTCTCCCAGAACTGAAATCTTTCTATTGTACTGATTATCTGGGAAGCTTTGTTTATATGGAGTATTTATAAGGCAGCAGTATCTTAATAGCTTTCTAGAAAGTAAATTAGCTCCTCCAGCTGAAATATGAGCTAAAAATGATGGTTTAGAGAACTCTATAAAACATGTAAGTAACTTTGTTTATAAGTGAGAAATAATTTATTTCTCCTGTTTAGCATTTATAGGTGCATTGTTTCCACTGCTTTAGATAATCACAGTTCTGTCTTCTTTTTCTTGGAGTTGTTGTCAAACTTTGATTTAATCTAGAACAAAGAATATTGACAGAAGGAAAAGTTAATGCACAGGTTACCTTCAGATTGCAATGGATCAGTCACTGAATGTTCTGTTGTGGAATCCAAACTGAATTGCTATTATGCAGGTAAAACATCTGTATTGTCCAACCCTGGGAGTATTTAAAAAATAAATTACTAAAATATTGCTGGGAAATGTTCATAATATATTTATGGATACAGCTTTCATAATAGCTGAAGTGCTTTAAAATTAAAATTACTTACTACACAGATACTTTTAGTGTTTATTAATTTGTTATATATTTAGTATAAGTAGTTTTGTTTCTGCCTTACAATTGGTTGTGGAGAACACACTGCTACTGAAGAGTTTGGCTTAGGATGCTAGAATATTAAAACTGTAAAGGACCCTGGAGGTCATCTGATCCAGTCCCCTGCTGAGAGGAGGACCAAATAAGATGAAGTTGCTTAGGGCTACATAGATTTGACTGTTGAATATCCTTAGGGAGGGAGGCTCCACAGCCTCTCTGAGCAACAGCAGTGATTGACAGCCTTCACAGTGGAAAAAAGTTCCCTTGTATCTAATTAGAATATTGCGTGTTCCAATTTGCATTCTCTTTGAAATATGTATTTTAAACACACACTCCCAGAAGAGTCTGGCTCCATACAGAAACCCTCCCATTAGGTAGCTGCAGACAGCAATAAAGTTCTCTTTAATTTCTCTTCTTTGGGATGGACAGACCCAGCACTTTCAGTCGCTTTTCCTATGCCATGTGCTTCAGCTCTCTAATCATCTGGGTGACCTTTGCTGGACTTGTCCAAATATTTCATTGTCTGTCTTGTCTTGGGAAGGCCCAAAAGTGGACACAATGCTCCAGATACAATCTCTCCAGCCCCAAGTAGAAGGAAGAAATTGCTCTTCTTGCCCTGCTAACTATGCAGTTTTCAATAGCCACAGTTAAGAAGCTTCTACCTTATGAGTGAGTCTGATTGACAATAGTACTTAAAAAAGGTCTGACAAACTCAGGTTCTTATAAGTTTTCAAACGTCTTGTGTTTCTCATGAGCAGGTTTAAATACTCAGATTCAAATACAGTTTTTATTGTATGAAGCTATTTTAAAAAACCTTTTCATAAAATATTGGTAGTCCTAATTTACAGAGTGCTGTTGCTGGTAATAACGTTGTCTGTTTCCTGGTAATTGGATGGAAATTTGTTGTCTAATAAATCCTATCTATATGTTGGTTCAGAGTATAAGTGCTTGTTATAATTGCTACCAAGTGGATAGCTCAGTAAAGTTTTTTTCTGTTATCTGCTGTAATGCATGGCACAGATCTGTTTCAGCTTACTGACCGCAGCAGATCTGTGGAAGGATGAAGAAATGAGGACAGGGTCGAGGCAAGTGAGAAAGTGTTCTGCAGTGTGGTTTGTGTCAACTTACCTAATTACCCTACTTGGAAAGCTGGGTCTTACCAGGTCTGCAGTAGTGTTAAAAATCTAGGTGAATGAATTATCCAGTGGGAAGTTGCCCTTTCATTGACTCATATATATTTCAAGGAAAAGAAACACTCTATCTGTGGAATTTTTTTTACCAAGTGTTCCAAATTGTGCATGTTTGTTATTTTTTTGTTGGTTTTTTTTTCAGAGTACCCATCTCCTCCTTCTCTCAAGACAATATTTATGAAGTCCAACCTCCAAGAGTTGACAGGAAATCAATAGAGATTTTTCATGCGCACATCCAGGCTGCAAGAGGAAACATGCAGCCCCCAGGAAAAGATGACTTCCTCATGTACAGAGAGTATATTCGAAACAGATACATGTAAATCCAAGCTGGATTCTCCTGCCAAATCTACTGTACTGATAGGTCATAAAAATAATTTTTTAAAGGAAACCTAGTTTTGCTATTTTGCAGCAATAAATTTATTATCAAACGTTCCTATTTATTATTCTTTAATATTACCCATTTGTGGTATTGTGCTTTAGAGGAAAAAAGTTACTTATATCTGCTCTTTAGCTGGAAGAGGAAGTGTATCTTAAGAGAGTAACTAAATAATGAGAGCAGCTGTAGTCACTAAAGAGTAGCAATTTCTGACAAAGAAAATATTGCATCTTTAGGTTTTTATGTCTACTTCTTACGTTGCTTTGTTTGCTAGTGAAGCTGAAGTGATTTGTACATAAAAATCAGCACAGAATAGTTTTCTTCCTTTTGTTCCATGACAGCAAACAATCTTTTCTACAACAGAATATTTTCTGATAGTTTTTGAGATTTTTAGCAAGCTGAATGCAGAAATGAGCGCTTATAATTTACTGCTTTCTTAGGCAAAAGTGAAAAACATGTGACTTACTAAAAAATCAAAATTTGCATCAAGACTAACAAACTTTGTAACTCTAATTTGTGCCAGAGCCAGTCTCAGTGGTGCTAGCAGCTACAGAACCTGTGCCACATGCAGGGGAAAGATGGCTTGTGACTAATTATCATGGGCTTCTAGCAGGACTCTGCGGTGAATCACTTACTGACTGCATCTGCAAACAAAGGAATGCTCTCCACTTACTGGGTTTGGACTCCCAGAGGGCACAAAAATCATCCTGTCATTTTTCCCTGTGACAGGTGTATTATCCTTTCTCCAGCACACCCTTTTCATCTCTGTATTTGTGCTCCTGCACTCGCAGGTTCAAGTCTATGGCGTCTCGATAAATCCGTATCGGTAAGTGACGTACAGAGACTGTATCAGCTGGGGTGGCCACGCAAGAGGATGCAGTGCTTGGGTTAGGAAAGGATGAACATCATGCCCAGTTCTAGGTAAGAAGTAAAGAGGTAGCAGGTGTCTGAAATGGGTTGTTTAATTTGGGCTTGTGATTAAAGCATTTCTAAAAGAAGAAGGAAAAGAAAAAGAAGCTATTATTTGCAATTGCAAGCTAAAATTCCCAAACACCGCTCGCTAGCCCTTTGCCTTGAAGAATACTGAATCAGCAGCATCCTTAACAACCTGTGTTACTCCTCAGGCTTGTACAGACAGTATTTCAGAATTTTCTGGAATAACTAAATGACTGTTTTAGGGTTGTCAGCCAACTGCGTGTACTGGATGCAGAGAGGAGGCTTGTGTTCATAGTAAATTGTTTGCAGGCAGCTACTGCAAATTCTTGGCTGCATGCTGCAAACATATTCTGGATAGGTCTAAATGTTTTATGCTTCTTAAATTGCATTTTTGTCAGTAATTCTGCGTAAGAAAAGATGCAGTGGGTAAAGGGAAAAGATAGAAGCTTCTTGTGGTAGAAGCTTGTGTGTTTCATGGAGTGACTTGTATGCAGTGAGAGAACGTGGTACTTCAAGCCACCATAGCATTTTGGTGTTCATTCTCTTTTGTTAATTGGTTAATATTATTTTCAGAAAAATTGATGCATTTTAGGAGATGCAAGAATGAAATATCACTTTAGATAATAATACATTGCAACTGTCAATGTCTTTTTCCTCTGGAAAACACTCAAATCTGTACCAGATTATGTCCAATATGAAAAATAATTTGATGGAATAAATGGTAGCTTTGGAAAAATGTAGAGCTGGAGTCCTTATCCTAATGAGGCAAACATGTGCTTTTCTTACTGCACGTAAACTCTTGAAAAGAATGTTTCCTAGACTATCACAATCCTTATACTTCTGTTTTTCATAGATACTTGTCATTCATAAAAGTTGCCCTTGAAAGTATGCCACTTAACCACAGATAAGGCAAAAGCTGATGCTTCATTTTTCAACTACAAAGGTTGATGCAAAATACAGGAACTGTAATAATTTGACAGCTCTAAGTGAAATTATGTTTGGCCTTCAGCAATTCAGACACTCTTCAGGAAAATAGGATTAAACAGTTTTGTTTTTACAGTTCTGAAATTATATTACCTGTAATATAATGCCAGGCTTTTCAGTGTCTCTCAAACCTGGAGCCTTGACAGTCTTGTTGTAGCCCTTGAATCTTGTAGTATAGAGTCACAGAATCCCTAGGGTTGGAAGGGACTTTAAAGGCCATCAAGTTGTAGCCTCCTTGCATGGGCAGGGACACCTTCTACTAGTTCAGGTTGCTCAAGGCCCCATCCAGCCTGGCCTTGAACACTTCCAGGGAGGGGGCAGCCACAACTTCCCTGGGCAACCTGTGCCAGTGTCTCACCACCCTCACAGGAAATAATTTCTTCCTCATGTCTAACCTAAATCTCCCCTCTTCAAGTTTTAAACCATTGCCCCTTGTCCTCTCACTACACACACGTCAAAAGCCCTACCCCAGCTTTCTTGTAGGCCCCTTCAAATATTGGAAGGTTACTATAAGGTCACCTCAGAGCCTCCTTTTCTCCAGGCTGAACAACCCCAACTTCTTTACTCTGTCTTCATAGGGGAGGTGCTCCAGCCCTCTGATCATTTTAGTGGTTCTCCTCTGGATACATTCCAGGAGCTCGATGTCCTTATTATGTTGCAGACTCCAGCACTGGAGACAGTACACATTGATGGCTCATGTTAAACTTCTGGTTCACCACTGCCTCCAAGTCCTTCTCCTCAGAACTGTCCACAATCCTTTCACCTCCCAGCTTGTATTCATGCATGGGATTGCCTTGATCCAGGGGCAGAACCTTGTACTTTCCTTGTTGAACTTCATGCAGTTTGCATGAGCCCACTTCTCAAGCCTGTTAACGTTCCTCTGGATGGAATCCCTTCCCTCCAGTGTCTTGACTTCCCCACACAGTTTGGTGTCATCAGCAAACTTGCTGAGGGTGCTTCTGATTCCACTGTCTGTGTCCCTGACAAAGATGTTGGTGTAACTGCTTCTTGTTTCTTGTAGCTGCTCATAGGGATTTAACCCATGTGTATTACTTCAAATGATAAGATGCTGGGGTATTAAGAAAGCTGAGAAGGGATCTTAGTAATGTCTATAAATATCTGAGGGGTGACTGTCAAGAGGAAGGGGCCAACCTCTTTTCAGTGGTGCCCAGTAATAGGACAAGGATTAATAGGATGAAGCTAGAACATAGGAAGTTCCATCTCAACATGAGGGGAAACTTCTTTATTGTGAGGGTGACGGAGCACTGGCACGGGCTGCCCGGAGAGGTTGTGGAGTCTTCTTCTCTGGAGACTTTCAAAACCCACCTGGATGTGTTCCTGTGTGGCCTGCCCTGGGTGATCCTGCATTGATGGGGGAGATGGACTCAAGGATCTCTAGAGGTCCCTTCCAACTCCTCATAGTCTATGATTGTGTGATTAATGTTCAGGATATAGCTTGTATGCTCTACCATAATTGTAGATGCTTAGCAGCTGATAAGAATACTTCAGGGTGCTAATGTCAACTAAACCTAACCTGTTTACAGTTGTTTAGAAAAAAAATAAATAAAGCACAAACCAAGACTCCCAACCTAACACTGCCTGAAATTTTCAACAGTGTAAACAGCTCTGCTGCTTAACATATGTAAAGGATTAATTTAAAAATAAAATACTCTCATCACCCATCTAAAAAGCTCAGTTGTATGAAGGATTCCAGAGATACTGTCTCTATATCTGTCTGTTTTATTCTGTTCCTGTATTCTGTTCCTGTGTTAAGGTTCAGTTCTTGACCACATTAGAAGTTCTGAATAGATGCATGTATTTCCCTTTCAGAAACTGAGGAAACTGTGTAAAATAAGTGTAAACACCAAAAGAGTGAGCTGTGTTCTCTCTAAAGACCTACCTGGTGCTCCTTTTGACTTTTGAATGCTAATGATCATCTTCAACATGAAACTATAAGAACAAATAAAGTATTTGAGAAATGTATTGATTTTCCTCCCAAAATACATTTAGTTTGTTTCATTGTGTTTGCAGGTTACATTTAAATATAATCCCAAAATGTACACTTTGAGAATAATAACGTTGAGTTATTTCCTTGTGGAACCAGGAAGCAGACATAGGATTAGGACTTGGTCATTTCTGAGCCAGCAGTTCTTTGATGCCAGTCCAACATCTTAAGTGTTTCTTCTCGGCAATGGGAACAGTTGTTCCCCAATGTTTTCAGTGGTTGTTTCCCCTCCTTGGGAGTTTTGCTTCCACTTGCAAAGCCCATTGACTTTTTGTTTTCACTCTCATTCCTTTCCAGAGAGACTCCTCTGAGGCACTGAAAAAGAATCCCTTTAATATGCACACAGCTACCAGAGAGGGGAAAGTGAAGGAGTTGTTCCTACTTCTAGGATAACATTCATGGCAACTCTTTGTTTTGTTAATGAGGTTTTGAGATTTTTGTGCAAGATCTCTGAAAGGTTCTCTTGGCTTTCCCAGGCTCAGGCCAGCCTTCACTTGTATAAGCTCCAAAGCATGTGTCAAACAGTCATGTTTTACAGTGAGAGGGAATACCAGCTTCACTCTGGAGGTTATTTCATTCTCCACAGGAGTTCCACCATGGCAGTACTCCCTGAATAATTACACATACAAGTCCAGCCCACTGAGGATAGAACAGTGTATGTGCTACTTCCAACAGCTGAGTGGGTGTTGGGGTATGTATCCAATATTGTTCCATTTGCTGGCATAGTTTGAATTCAAGTTATCATCTGGAGGCTATACAGCTAAAATATAATGTGCTTGGCTTGCAAATACTTCCTTCTGACCTATATGTATTTTAAAAACACAATTAAAGTTAGTTTTGAGGGTGATTCAAAAGTAATGTGGAACCAGTGAAATATGTTACAAAATACTAAAAAAAACCCCAAACGACAACCGAACAAGCAAAACAACAAAAAAAGAATAGATTATACATTGAAATTGCAGTGTTTGCAAAGACTGATGTTCAGCAGTTCCCTACTGTGGTTCTTCAATCCATAAGCTACCAAGAAAATAGCTACAGCTGCTAATATGTCTACTAGAATCAAGTAAAAGAGTATGAGAAAAGGCATGGAAACCGATGTTTAGCATTACTGCATGTTTTGGCGGGAGTGATACATGCTTTTTGCCATATCTAACCTAACAGAGGATTTGATGTAGCATTTATATTCTGTTCTTCTGAATATATTCACCTGTGAAGAATAGAGAGTGTAACAAAGGCAGGACAGACAAGCAGCCCTCTGTGGTGGTTCTTTTTCATTTTCTCATTCCAGATGCAGTTGTGCTGCTGGCTCTAGGGCCTGCTGTAGACACTAGCTGCAGAATTTGCATTTGTGATGGTCTTCCCACTTGTAGCACGTAGTGTGTATGAGACAGTGTGCACACCACAATCTCTGAATCCTCTCAAACATCCTAGGCCTTGAGAGACCACTCTTATTTTGTATTCCCTGACAGCCCAGGTACTCTTTTTTTCTATGATAAGTAAGAGTCATCTTTTGCTGTCCCATTCTGATTTTTCATCAGTTTGTTTGATTTCCCTTCCCCATTATTCTTCTTCACCTGTGGTTCAGAATCCATTCTCTTGCACTGAACTGTGCCAGAAGTTGCAGTCTTCCCCTCTATAACCAAATCTTTTTGGAGCTTTCACTTCTTGAAGGAAAACTGTGTATTTTACCCTTTCATTGAAAAACCTGAATGCTTTCTTCAGTAAATCTGTATCTTCCCTTTTTTTAAATGCAGGCTGTGCCATGATTTGCCCTGCCTGATCTCGTACCTCCTGTGGTGGAGTCAGATGTGTACATCTTCTCTCTTGGGCTCTCTGTGTCTTGGTAACATATTCTTGGGAAGTGCTGTGCTTGGGTACAGGATGTTAGTGCTTGAACAAATTGTAGACATCACTTAAGATCTTTCCCTCTAGAGAAAGTCAAGCGCAGCTCTGAATAAGAAAGCAAGAGAGCATTTAAAGTGCTTCCCTTGGTTGTCTCCAGTCCTCCTATAGCAGCACTCAGCATCCTCCTGCTGAGAGTTGTTGAAGGGGGAAGGCATTGGGTTTTTTGCTTGTACTCCCAAGAAAGTGGATCCAGCCCAAATGGATAAACCAGCATTGTCACTGGCGTGCCCAGTGAGAGGTTTTGCATCAGCAAGCCTAGCTCAGTTTCTTTGGGTGATGTTTATTCATTCAGTTCTGATGGCTCTGTTCCCTCCAAGTGCCTCTTCCTCGACATTACAGGGGAACTGAGGTATGCAGGGAGCTGGGAGTCTCATCACCACCTCCTATGGCTGTTACCTGTGCTGAAACAGGATGATTCCTGTGCTGAAACTGGGATTACCCATGCAGAAATGGGCATTACCCGTGCTGAAACGGGGATTACCCGTGCTGAAACAGAGATTACCCGTGCTGAAACTGGGATTACCTGTGCTGAAACGGGGATTACCTGTGCTGAAACCAGCATTACCCGTGCTGAAACACGGCTTCACCTGTACTGAAACCAGCATTTCCCGTGCTGAACCCAGGATTACTGGTGCAGCAGGGGCCCGGTTCGGCAGGTCCACCCGGTGGGCAGCACCACGGGCATCTCTTGGGAAGTTTGGGGGGGAGAGATGGGGAGATAAGGGGGAGCACCCTGCGAACGCACTGAATGCCCGCCTGGCAGGGCTGGGGACACAGGAGGGGGATGGATGCCACTGATTCTCAAGGAAAATAGCAAGAGCAGATTATTTTACTGCCCAATTACACCTGCTCTTCCCATCCTGGAATATACTTGGATTGCATTGTGTTGGCTTTGGGAGGAGGGGTGGTGCACACACACTGAGGCTTCTGCCAGTAACAGCTCAGCTCGAAAAGCAGCTTGACATGCTTAAAATCAGCCTCTGATGACTATCATCAGGGTGCCTTCATCTGGATCTTGAAGTGTGTATTATCATCTGCCTGTCATCTTGACTGAATGGTGGTAAAAAGTGAGCTTTTGGATGTCACCAAGGTACAAGATAATGCAGCTTACAGGCTGTGTTATTTGTTCTTAAGACAAGCAGCATAGTACTTTAACACTTCATCAGGAGCCATTTTTTCTGCAACAGAGACCTTGTGCAAATTAAAATTACTTCATCCCCCAGCACAAACACACTCTGTTAAGGTGACAGTGACACTGCTACAAGGTCATGCTGCATCAGGTTCACAGAGGTGACATGATCTTGTGTCTACTGGAAATGTTTCCTTCAAAATTCAGGCATCCAGTTGTAGTTAACAACACTTGTGTGTTGACCCAGTATTGCAGAAGTTCTGGTGCTCAAAATCGCACTGGGGTTCAAATTTTCTCCAGATACACAGCCACTTTATATCCCAAATCCTAAATAATTCACATCTGGGCTTTTGCTGGAAGATCCTTTGGGCTTAGGAAGAGAAAGAAAAATGTAAAATAAATCTAGAAAATATAAAAAGACATCTCTTAATTTTGTCACTCTGAATGCTATGTTTACCTTGTGCTTTACCTTTGTGTCATGATTTTTACTCTGTAAGCTTTACTATACTCTCTAAAATTAGAAAAGTTGAACTTATTACAAAACCTAGGAGGAGCAGGTTTGCATGGATCTTATGCTGTTTCTTATGATTGCTGACTAACCTATGAGGCAATTAGCCTGGCAAATGCTTTCTGTAAACTTTACTGATCAAAACAGCATTCCTAAATTACTATTCACACATTACATGCAGTCTTGTTCTATAGTGGATACCTGCATGTCTCTGGGCACTTTTTTTTTAAATTTTTTGTTTTGGCTTCTTCAGAAGTGGTTTTGCCCAGTCTGGATGTTCAGGTGAGGCACTTTCATACTTCTGCCTCTTTCAGCATGTGCCTTGTGTCACCTTTGGTTGTTGTATCACTGCACTGAGAAAGACATTGTGCTAAATGCTGGAGATCACCAGTCCTCTGCTGTTCCCAGTCCAGCCAGGAAGAAGAAATGCAGTTGAACTCATGGCAGATACCAGTCTCTTGCATTTTTTGCTGCAGGATCCCTCACTGTTGAATTTCCTGGCTCAGAACACTGTGACTGCCCTGCTCAGAGGGGACCACCAGCAGCTCCTCTTTACCTTCTGCAGGAGCAAGCAGCCTTTTATGAAACTTCGTGAGACATCTGCCCTAAGCATCATCATCTCCTCAAACATGCAAGGAAGGGAGGCCAAACCAAGTCCAGCCTGTGGCTGTAACTATGGTCTGCAAAATGCCTAACTCACGTTCCACAGGTTTGTGGCACATACCAGTGCTGCTCCTCCACTAATGGAGATTTGTGGGGTGGGTGATACTATAGTTTTTCTATGGTAAGTGGAAACTGCCAATACAAAGGTAAATTTATGCTTTTTGCTAAACCTGCAATCCTGATTTCCCTTTGGTAGTTTTGTTTGCATATAAAATTAGTTAAATTAGCTCCTTTCTGAGAGCTTTTGTTTTCCTCCTCCACAGCTTATAAGAGCATTTTGTAGGCTCACGAACTCCCTGCTCAGCAAGAGAGGGACAACTCAGTAAAAACTGTCTTTGCAGAGGCAGGATTTTAAGGAAGAGATAGACCTGTCATCTACTAGGGAACCCTTTTTCCCCCAAACTCTGATAACTTCTCACAGTGTGGCCTAAGTGAGCTTTTTAGGTATTTTTCCTTCTGCCTCTCCCTTCTCACCCCATAAATCACAGTCCCTGACAAGCAGTGAGCAAGAACTAGTGTGCAATCTCAGTGAGGCAAGGGAAAAAAGACAAATAAGGGAAGAGGTAGAGTTTTCTGGGTGAAAATAGAAGGTTGAACCAGCAAGGTATATTTAAACAACCAAGATGACATACAGGGAAGAGTAGATTGGTGGGAAGGCCATAATTTAGTTGCTAGGAACTGCAGAAGAGCTGTGCACGATCCTGGGCACATGCACATCATTTGCTTTCACGTTGTCAGGCAGGTGGGCAGGTTGACATTACAAAGTTGGAGCACACCGTGTCGCAGAGCCCCAGCTGAGTGTGTGAACATGGGTCCGACACACACTGAGACACGTGGAGCAAAGAGCATGTGTGGCCATGGCAGGGAGGAGGCTGTATCACAGCACATGTAAAACAAGCAGCAAGCCTGCAGTGGAGACATACCCCATATCCACATGAACCCTGATGGACGTCACCGCAGTCATTTGGAAGATACATGTGCCAAGCCTGATTTGAATTTCCAAAGGTCACATTTGTCATTCTCAGTGTACCAGGGTTCTCATTAACAAGTGTCTCCAGCTGGTCCTGTGCAATGGCCTCAGGACGTGCTCTCCTAACCAAGCAGTGATGCACAGGGCTACCACTGAGGCCTCAGGCTTCCCTGCTCTGCTCTCCTCTCCAGTGCTGGCATAGGGGAGGGGACAGTGTACCAGACACCCTACACAGTTCAACAAATTTTGACCTATCAGGCATGTTGCATGAAACATACAGAACAGCTTTCTGGAGGTGTAAGCTGGTCTGTAGAAATACCTGATTGAAGTCCATCTTACCTGATGGCAGTGGTATCAATGCCAGGTAGGCTATAAACAGAGAGGAGGGCTTCCAGAGGTCATTCAGTCTTAGGGTAGGATGAGTTGCCCCCCTCCAGGTGCCTATTTCTCCCTGCGGTGCCACCCTGGGGGAACCTACACAACTGGCTTAGCCAAGACAATTGCATTAAAAAAACCTAAAACTATATGAGTCCCCTGGTAGACTTTATATAACCTGGAAAACTGTGAGATAAGCGACCAGAGCTATAATACCATAGTTGACAGTGGATCCCTTGCAAAATGATGTTATGGCTTTAACCTCTGTCCCAACAACAGGTAAGTAAACCTCTATATATAGTGCTTCTCTAGCATAAAGGCACATGCCACTTCAGGGCTACCCCACGTAATCAGGAGCATATGGGACTTCTAACATTTAACCCGCCAAGGCAGAGAATGGGCTGCTCAGCCTCAGCAAAGCTTGTCTATCATTCATGGCTTTGACTAAAACAGGACTTGCCTGTGTCTCCATCGCTGGCAGGTGGTGGTCACCTCCTTACCTGTGTCAGGAGCATCATCCAGGGAGCAGCTCTCCCTGACTTCCCTGAGACTTGCAAAGCTTAGCTCTGCCTGCTGCCAGCATGTTCTCCATCTGCTGCTTTGGCTTGGATCTCTGATGAACATTATATTATGGAACGGCTCTGCCAGTAACATATATGCCATTAGGAAGTCCACAGACCCATCCACTTCCCACTCATTAAATGCTTTCCCTTCAACTGCTGGGTTCGGATAGTGTTAGTCTGCATTGCAGCCTGCCAAGCAAAAGCCACATGCTATGTGAGCTTCACTCTGCCTGAAGCACAGGAATGTATCCCCAGCCTAAAGATGAGGCTGCCTGCTTTTTTGGTCAGCCCTAATTGGTCACAATTGGGAATTTTCACTTAGCTGCCATGGAAATACTACCTGACTTCTCATCTACCTTGTGTATCTTATTTTTGGGGTGTTCAATACTGTATATGCCCAACAGATCACTGAATCTGCTGATCTGATTTAATCATCACCACTCATCTTCTCCATGTTCCCATTTATTAAATGTTGGCTGCAGAGCATTCTGTGGTAGTACAAACACTGCTTTGGTTTAGTTGTTTCCCAGGTGGTGCCCTGACTTTTTTTTTTTTCTTATAGTTTGTAACTTAGAGACATCTTTTTTGCCTCCTTTCATTCTCCGTATCTTTGCCTTATTTATTTTTAGAAATCCTTCTGCACATCTCAAGTACCATGAGTCTGAGCACGGGGCCACAATTCCTGCTCTGAGCAATCACAAAACTGCCCTTCACCTTTCCAGGTCTGTAGTTGCAGATGTGAACCTATCAGGTTTAGTCAATGGTGTGTTTACTGCTAATTCTTCCTCTAGGCATTAGTTTGCTTCTTCATTGTTGTTTCTGGACTCCAGATTTGGGCTGACTCGGAACCAGGTTTCTCTGTTTATATCCCCTAATATGTTCTTTCTGGTTTTTTGTTTTTTTTTTTCATTTCCTCAGCAGAAGCTCAGTGATTTGCCTGCAGAAATAGAGACTGCAGTTCGTAAAGGCAGTTAACACCACCCTTTCTGTGCTCTCAACAGGTCACTGATTGAAATTGCAGCATGGTCTGAGTGCTGAGGGTGCGGTCCCAAAATACCCTTCTTGGGGCACTTCATCATACACTAAAAGAAAAGACTATTCAAGAAAAAGCCTGAGGAGACATCAATACAAAATGTCTCTTTTCCCACTTGAACTTATCAAAGTTCAAGGCTCTTGCAATTGCCTCAGCTCTCTCCTACTCCCAGCTGAAATCTCCAACAGCTCTTCACCCTGATGCACATGCAGGTGGGCTTACTTAACCACTCCTGCAGAAGATGGAAAACCTTTTCAGATCCCACCTGTCTTATCAGCTTCATGAATGTGTTTCAGACTGAGCATCATGGGGTCTCTACATGGCTGTATGTTGATGTATGGGCTCAGGCAACAGAGATGGGCCAGCTTGGGCTGGCTTGTGTTTCTGTCACAACAGGAGGCATTTTGAAAGATCATCACTTTTTCCACAGAATCTCCTGAAGCTGAATGGCTTAATTTTTTTTATTAGAGGATAAGTTTTCCAGTAAAAAATTAAAATATCATTAAAACAATGTCAGTACTACAGAGTGTTTAGTATAGCTTGAATTTTCTGAAATAAATAATTTCATAGAATTTTCAGGGCTGGAAGGGACCTTAAAAATCATCTAGTTCCAACCCCCCTTGCTACGGGCAGGGACACCTCCCACTAGATTAGGTTGCTCAGAGCCCCATCCAGCCTGGCCTTAAAAACTTCCAGGGATTGGGCTTCCACGACCTCTCTGGGCAGCCTGTTCCAGTGTCTCACCACCCTCATGATGAAAAACTTCTTCCTAACATTTAATCTAAATCTACCCTCCTCTAGTTTGAATGCATTCCCTCAAGTCCTTCCACTAACTCACATCCTAAAAAGTCCCTTACTAGTTTTTTTTTTTGTAAGCCCCTTCAGATACTGGAAGGCTACAATAAGGTCTCCTCAGATCCTTTTCCTCTCCAGGCCGAATGACCCCAACTCTCTCAGTCTGTCTTCATAGGGGAGGTGCTCCAGCCCTCTGATTATCCTTGTGGCCCTTCTCTGGACACACTCCAGCACATCCCTGTCTTTCTTGTAATAGGAGCTCCAGAACTGGATGCAGAACTCCATGTGGGGTCTCATGAGAGCAGAGTAGAGGGGGAGAATCACCTCCCTCAACCTGCTGGCCACTTCTCTTGATGCAGCCAAGGATAGGGTCAGCTTTCTGGGCTGCAAGTGTACACTGAAGGCTCATGTTGAACTTCTCATCCACCAGCACCCCGAAGTCCTTTTCCTCAGGGCTGCTCTCAATCCAGTCACTGCCCAGCCTGTATTGGTACTTCGGATTGCCTTGACCCAGATGCAGGACTTTGCACTTGCTCTTGTTGAACTTCATGAGGTTGGCATGGGCCCACCTCTCTAGCCTGTCAAGGTCCTTCTGGATGGCATCCCTTCCCTCCAACGTGTCAGCCACACCACACAGCTTGGTGTCATCAGTGAACATGCTGAGGGTGCACTCAATGCCACCATCCATGTCACCGACAAAGACGTTAAACAGGACCAGTCCCAACACTGATCCTTGAGGGACTCCACTTGTCACTGGCCTCCACTGGGACATGGACCCATTGATAGCCACTCTTTGGGTGTGGCCATCAAGCCAGTTCTTTATCCCCTGAGTTTTCCATCCATTAAATCCATGCTTTACCAGCTTGGAGACCAGGATGCCATGTGCGACAGTGTGAAAGGCGTTGCTTAGGTCAAGGTAAATGGCGTTGGTTGCTCTTCACTTGTCTATTGATGTTGTAACCTTTTTATCTTGAGATGATTATTAGCATCAGCCCTAAAATGTGAGCATAAGAACCTTGTAAAACTTGTGGCACATGGGTAGAAAGATGCCATGCTGTGTATTTCCCTCACGTTGCCCAGCAGCATCACATTTAACAGTAGCGAGGTTATGGTTTAACTAAGGACATAATTCCAGTGACGTCCTGAAGATTTCCCAGACTATGGATCTGTAAAAGCAGATGACTTTTGTCATCTGTAAAAGCATTGAGTTTTCAACCTATGTTAGGTGAGAGTAGCTGAAAGAATACTTTGTGAATCCTGTCTTTCATTTACTTAGTACTCCAGAAAATGCAACCAACAAAATCAATTTCCCTCAGAAAGGTCTTTGTAAAAGAAGTGGCCTCTTCCCCAGCCAGCCTTCCAGCTCTCTGGTAATTGCTTTCTGTGCACTTCACTTTCCCATCTTGTTCTTCCTCTCTTCTTACCTCACTCTCTGAAAACAATTTCTTTGCCTCACTCACCTGTGGGCAGCGTGTAGTGGCTGGAGAATGAAGGCACCATTTCTTGGTGGGGATGTTGGCAGGGCAGAAAGCTGGTGTGGGCACCAGAAGGAAGCAACATGGAGAGTTTAATGTCAGTTGTGTTGAGCTGGCATTCCTGTCGGGCACAGTTTGGTCCAGGTTCTGGGGATCATGGGAATCTTGAGGATCCTCTCCCTGTTTCCCATTGCTGTCTGATTCACCAGGATGGCTAAAATTGCTTTGTATCAATTTCCATGTTTATGAAAAACATTTTGGCCTACAGTAAAGAAGGAATCTTTGTAAGCGCTTGTACAAGGAGGCTGCAAGTAATCTAGGAAAAGAAATTAGGAATGTGTCCTGGTATCAGCCATGGATCCTGCTCTGTGCACATTCACATAACAGCTCTCTAGAAGCTGCCTTTCGTCATGGCAGCTGGGATGTAGCACAGCATCAAGACTGCAACGATGCTGGGTGAGATTAGCAGCATTTTACGGTGAAAAAAACCAGCATTTTACAGTGCTTCTGGCTATCCAGGAAGGCCAGCTCACTGCCCATTGTATGAAAGACTGTATGTTAGGGAGCTAATTCACGTGGATATAAGGAGGCTGTTATCTGCATGCCTTAGGTTACTGCTTAGAGACCTGCAAGTGCCAGGAGGTGTGTGGTGTACACGTATGTGGGCCAAGGTCCCACCTGCTGCTTCTCCTGCAAACACCTCTGCTCTTGTTCTCTGCTTTTCCCCATGCTCTCCCTGAACTGACAATTTTATCAACTCTCAGAGTGCAATTATGGCACGCTGTTCAGGTGGTCCTTGGCCAGAATTGAGTCAGAGGCCTCAGCCTTAACCACTTCAGACTACACAGCAACCAACAGCACTGTAATTCAGGACCTTCTGTGCCAAATAACCACATGGACAGTGTGAAATAGATGTTTCCTTGATATCCTCTGGCACAAAGGCACCAAGTCAGGGGATTCCTGTGCTTCTTTCATGTTCTGGTGGGAACTTCCTCTTATCTGCCTGGTGTTAACAACCCACTTGCTTTCACTACAGTTACACAATTGTTAATCTAATCATTTCCCTCCCCCCTGCCCCAGGTCATGCTGACAGGGTAGCAGAGGTTGGGTCACTCTGATTGTCTGGGCTGTAAGAGTGCCTGGGGAAAGGAGATCAGCAGCCTGGTCTCTGGCTGATAGGTGGTTTAGTTTTATGAGGCCATTGCTGATGGACTGTATATTTAGATTGATGGAGACTGTCAGGTGGACTTGCAAGAGAAATTTCCAATTTCTTACCACCCAACCATTAACTCTAACACTAGAGGAACATTGTATTTTTTGAGTCAAATGCTTCAAGGCTCAGTCTTTTCAGGCATGAAATAAATAATTTTCCGCTTAAGCAATAAGGAACTGAACTTGCTGTCAAAGCAGAGAGTTCAATAAACCATATGTTGATCTGAGAAGAAAATCTTTAACTTCAGGAAAAAAGGGAATATATTTTTCTGAGCTGGAGTTAGTTCCATTACCACTGAAGGCTGGTCTGCTTAGATAAATTGCCTTCTAGTGACTTTGAAATCACAAATAAGATAGGATCTGGTGAGTAGTTTAACAAATAGTTTTAAGGAATACAGGCATCGTTGACCTAGCCACAATCAGACAAAGAACATTGTGGAAAATGTCAGTAAAACCTGGGATGAAATAGTCAAGGTTCAGGATGAATCATCAAGAGTTAATGGCAGAAATTGCATTTACTTTTAAGGTTACTTAATAGGAAAGCACTGGCTTGCATTTGGTTTGAATTTTAAATGGTTTGACTTACTTTTCACTTATTTTGAGCTGAAAATGTGTCTAATTTAGAGTGTTTATCCTGAGGAATCTGTGACACATTATTCGTCATACATGACATGCACAGGCATAATAATTACCTTTACATAGGTAATTTATACCTATTATACATTTAATAATCACATTTACAAAACACTTACAAGCACGTGCATCTCAAGACTGTGGTTGTGTTTCCAGCTTTTCTTCTCAGCATCAGCATAGGTGGCAGTGATATCCACTACACTTAAAAACACAGAACTGTTTTTGTTGGCAAAGAACTTCAAGATCACTGAGCCCAACCATTAGCCTAACTTAACCAGTTCTGGTGCTGAACCATGTCCCTAAGCACTATATCTACATGTCTTTTAAACACCTCCAGGGATGGTGATTCAACCACCTCCCTTGGCAGCCTGTTCCATTGTTCAATAACCCTTTCAATGAAGAGTTATCTTCTAATATCCAATTTTAACCTCCCTTGGTGAAACTTAAGGTCATTTCCTCTTGTCCAATTGCTTGTTACTAGGGACAAGAGGCCTACTTCTGACTTCAGGTTTCCCCAGCCATTTCTAGAAATCTGGTTTTGGTTGTTACACCTTTGCTGAACTTCACTGATTGGGCTGAAATTTTTCCTGGCAGGCCAGCAAGAAACTTGCAATTGATTTTCTTTTCATGCTGTCTGCTCAACGTATATTACTGGCTGCTATAAGAAAGACAGGGTCTACCTTTTATATAAATAATATATATGTAATATAAAAATATATTATTTACAATAATATAACATAATGCAATATAATATGATGGGGTTTAATACATTTATGTAGTCGTAACCCAAACTACATAATGATTGTTTTCCCTATCAATCCACCTGGGGAGGAGCCAGATGGACAGCTTTTCAACTGGATAGTTTTGTTTGTTGACTTGGGCAATTCTTGCATCACTGCCAGGAAGAAAAAAAATGGCATTTTAAAATCTCACAGGTGTCCTTTAGCTTTGATTGGGATACTGAGGGCTCTCTACTCTGGACTTCCTGTCAATGGTGCTGCTTAAATACTTAGGAACAAGCATGAGCTTAAGTACTTTGCTGATGGAGGGTCAGAGCACTCAGCAGCTTGCCAGACTGAGCCCTCTCCCCCTTCTCTCTACCAGGCACAGTGCTGGGAGGGAAAGAGTTCAGCTATGCCCTTCAGTCATAAGTATTTTGAAAAATGCAAGGGAGGACAGAGCATGAAACCACCTGACAGGCAACAGAAACATCCTGAAGGGTGACTTCTATCCCCTTTGTCCTCCTCCAGCCATCTTTATGTCCTAGCAATTATATTGATTTCAGTGGAGTAGGCTGCTCTCCAGCGTATATTTAGCAGGCTGTGGCCATGACTAAAAGCAGTGCATACACTCATAGATTATTCATAGGGTAGGTAAAGAGTTGTGGTACAAACTGACTTAAAGTGACTTGAAGATGACTATAGAGAAGTCCAAAATCCGTCTGAACCTTGAAGATCCAGACTACAGGTCTGGTGACCAGGCCAGTGGACATGCATTTTCTTTATACCCTGCCTTGAATCTTGTTTAGATGGAAGAAAGGAATTTGACTGTTTGGCCATCAGAAGAAATGGCCAGGCCACAGCAGCTGAGTGTGGCATAGGCTGGGTTCCCTGCACACCACATGTGTATTTCTGGAGATGATGTCCCAGATAAAGAGACAAGAGCTACCATGTGCAGAACTCAAGGGTGTTTAATGAAATGTACAGCATATAACAATATTTTGAAACATCAGGAGCATCAAAAAACTTCTGTAGCCACTGCTGACTACAATGAATAAACAAAAAGACAATATCAGGACATTGTTATTACTGTTATTACTGATATTATTATTGTTGCTATTATTTCCTAACAGGGAATCAAAAATCTTCATTAAAGTGAGAGACTAGACCACAAAAGTCTGATTTCTCCAAGCTGACTGTCTCAATGGGTTTTGACAAGGGATGCTTACAGCACCATCCTGGTACTTTAAGCAGAGAACGTGGTTCACTGGAATCCCTGGGAATGGGGACTGTTGTCCCTGAAGGGCCACCAAGGAAGATGCTGTCAGCACCCTTAGAGCTGGGATTGATTCATGGGCTTGCAGCAATCTAATAGAGTGGAAGAGATGACCAGGATCACCACTTAATGTTTATTCAGCACGTTTTGAACACAGCTGCCCTATTGCTGCATTATTTTTTTTTCCCACAGACTTGGAAATAATAATCTTTATTTAAGTGCTTATATTCAGCCATATCAGCACTGCATGTTTCAATATCAAGTCTTTGAAAGGGATATTTGATCTGTGATTAATTTTTGCTACGCCATCAGGTTCAAAAGTAGATTTTTGGAGCTAGACATGATCAGAGCTGTTTTTTTTTTTTACAGTGACCTGCAAACAGCTTTCTAAAACTCAGCAGCTTTGCCTTTTCACTGTACACTGCTTCATACTCAGCAGTGTGAGGAACCAAGTTAATTTCTGAGCACCAGCTTCCTCAGTCCTTCCTGTCCTTTCCTATTTCTCTGCAAAGTAATAATTTGGGTTTTTCATGTGTCTCGCCTGTGACCTTGCAAGACCAAACAAAATTTGGGATACAATAGTATCATAAACTATATCATTACAGTTGCACTTGAGTCTCCCTTTTGAATCTTGCATATGCAAACAGTCAAGTACTCCAAAAGAAAGTATGTTTTGTTGCATTTTGGTGCTAAAAATAAATAACTGTGTAATGAAAGACTTTGTATGTAGCATTAAATTAATGCTAAGCATAATTACAATTAATTCTTAAAGTCCTCAGTTTGGATTTTTGATGACTCATCCAGCGCCTTTCTCTCTGTATCCAGATATTTTTGGAGCATGGATGAATTCCAAGTATGAAACCTCAGTTCAGACAGGACAAAAGCAATAACAGCAGGTTAAGAAAGTGACCAAAATAAACACAGATTTATATTGTCTGCTTTAATGAAGATAGTTTCTTCTTTTCTTCCTCAGCTTCTCAACACCTTGCTCTCAAGAGAAAAGGATGTAGCAGCTGTGTCTGGGACAGGCTGCCTTTTCTCATGTGCTGTTGAGTGGGGGTTTGCATCTCTCTCTCCTCCTGGTGCAGACTGTGCTACCCTACTCAGGGACCATGTCATGCAACAAGGCTCAAGCCCACTGAAAAGCTGCCCTGGGATAGCTACATCCCCCAGTCTCTGTTCCCTGTGCCATTGGGTGGTTGCTTGGACAGCTGGCATCCAGGGTGCAGACCCACAAGATAGAAGACTCCGTGTGTGCTTCTGTGTTTAAAAATATATGACCATTATTTCCACTTAGTAGGAACAAATGTTTTTTTAATGCTTCTTGGTCTTTAATCTGGGGGCTGGAGTTTTATAAAATCCTAAGTGGTTCAGAGACTGGGACTCCACACTACCACAGTATGATAAAGGCAATAGTAGCTGTTCAGGGTCCTACTGGTACAGTAGAGAGTTGTTTTATGAAGTCACTTGGGTGTTCAGATTCATCCCCCATCTCTCCTTCCTTCCAAAATGACCAGAAATAGTCTGGATTTCTTGACCTGCAAAGCATCCAAAGCTTGCTTTTCTGCAGAGCAAAACAGTCAAGGTGTGATCCATGAGGGCCTGGTGACACTTGGGAGGTATGGGAGGTGGGAGAACAACAGCAGGATGGAGGGCTTGAGAGCAGCTTGCTGCTGCAGGGAAGCTTGTTACTGCCATTTCCCAGGAGCGATAGCCCTCCAGGTCATCTCTTGCTTGCTGAAATGCCCCATCCCTCAGTTAAACTCCCTTGGTATCAGTCACTGCTGTTGCTGGGCACTGAGACTCCCTGTGAGCCACAGGCATGCTGGCTCTGCTGCTAGTGCACTGATACAGAATTTTTTGAATTTTGAATTGTGTTTGGAATCATCGAGTCCAACTGTTAATCCGGCACTGCCAAGTCCACCACTAAACCATGCCCCTAAGCACCACATCTAAACATCTTACAAACACTTCCAAGAATGGTGACTTGACCACTTCCCTGGGCACATGGGGCTGTGCTCCAGAGAAAGGGTCCATCCCCCTAGACATGTTTCAGTGCAAAATCAACTGCCACCTGGGAAAACCCTGTGCTCCCTCCTGTCCATGAGATTACGTCCTGCAAATAAAATCCCAGACTTAGTCGTGCCAGATCTCAGCCAGCAGGCCAGAGGCTTGCAAAGGGCATACACCCTCCAACACCCTCCCCATCTTTTCTCACTGTCCCACTTGCTGCATTTCTTTCTGTAGCTGTAATTTGTATCATCTACCTCCCTCTGCCTTGCCGAGAGCTGCTAGGCATGGGGATTTGCTGTCTCTTGCTTTGCTGTTGCCTGGATAGATGTTGTCATCCCTGTGCTGTAATTTCAAGCAAATTGTGGCAAATTTCAAGCAAATTGAAAATGTGGTTGCAGCATCTCACAAGCCTCCCTGCTGTGGTGAGGGAGGCTGGGAAGAAAACCCCAGAGCACGTGGCTCCTGTTGCTATTTCCTCTCTTCTGGTACAGGCAAGGAATGTGATAGGAGTGAAGGACAAAATCCCTGTGTACAGGTAACTTCTGGCACTGGTTGTCCACCCACAACAGGCTGCCAAGCAGCAGCTCCTACATTTGGAGAGGTCCAAGGGGGAAAAAAACCTCAAAACCACAAAGAAGCAGAAGGCTTTTCTGTGCCAGTCACCTTTGCATAACATTCCTCCCCTTGCTCAGTAACTACATTTTTCCTTCCATTCACACAGTTGTTCATATCCTGGATTATTTAAAGGTCCCTGGTGCTGGACAGAGAAATAAAAGTAAATTTGGGTGGTTAAGGGTGTATTATTTAATGCAACCCATAAAAGCATAATTGGACGGGCAACTCAGATTCAAAATAGAGATTCGTATGTAACCCAAATCAGACAGCCTTCTGTGATGATCTAACTGGCTGGTTAGATGAGGGGAGAGCAGCAGATCTAATGTACCTTGACTGCAGCAAGACTTTTGACACTGTCTCCCATAACATGGTCTTAAGAAACTCAAGAAGTGTGGGTTAGATGAGGGAACAGTGATGTGGCTTGAGAGCTGTCTGAGTGACAGAGCTCAGAGGGCTGTGATCAAGATGCAGGGTTGAGTTGGAGGCCTGTAGCCAGCAGTGTTTCTCAGGGGTCAGTATCAGTTTGGGTGTTGTTCAGCATATTCATCAGTGACCTAGATGAGGGGACAGAGTATATCCTCAGTCAGTTTGCTGATACAAAACTAGAAGGAGTGGCTTACACACCAGATGGCTTTGCTGCCATCCAGCATGGCCTGGACAGGCTGGAGACTTGGGCAGAGAGGAACCTAGTGAGGTTCAACAAGGGCAAATATAAGGTCCTATACCTGGGGCAGAACAACCCTGTGCATCAGTATAGGTTAGGAGTTGACCTGCTGGAAAGCAGCCCTGAGGAGAAGGATCTTGGAGTCCTGGTAAATAGTTAGTTAACCATGAGCCAGCAGCGTGCCTCTGTGGCCAAGAATGCCAATGGTATCCTGGGATGCATTGGGAAGAGTGTGGCCAGTAGGTCAAGGAAGGTTATCCTACCCCTCTATTCTTCTCTATTGAGGACACATGTGGAGTAGTGTGTTCAGTTCTGGGCTCTCCAGCTCAAGAGAGACAGGGAGCTGCTAGAGAGAGGCCAGTGGAAGGAAAAGAAGGTGACTGAGGGATTGGAGCATCTCTCCTACAAGGAAAGGTTGAGAGAGCTGGGACCCAGTAGCCTGGAGAGAAGACTGAGAGGAGATCTTACCAATGTCTATAAATATCTAAAGGGTGGGTATAAGGAGGATGGGGCCAGGCTCTTTTCAGTAGTACCCTGTGACAGGATGAGGGACAAAGGGCACAAGATGGAACATAGGAAGTTCCATTTAAATATGAAGAAAAACTTCTTTACTGTGAGGGTGACAGGGCACTGGCACAGGCTGCCCAGGGAGGCTGTGGAGTCCCCTTCTCTAGAGACATTCAAAACCCTCTGTGTAATGTGCTCTGGGCCATCCTGCTTTAGCAGGAGGGTTCGACTAGGTGATTTCCAGAGGTCCCTCCCAACTCCAATGCTTGTGTGATTCCATGATTACTAGAGAGTAGATCAATCAGATCACTTAATGGATAGAGTAAAAAAATCCTGCGTTTTAACTTAGAGGATTATTGGAGAGAGATGTGAGATAACCAATAAAGAAAACACCACTAGAAATCTGTGCGGGGTAAAAAAAAAAAATTTTTGCTTGATTTTGGAACTGCACATCAAGTCAAAATGAGCAACAAGGAGGTCATTGCAAACACACTAAGGGATTTTTTTTTGAAGCCAGGACTGAAGTCTTCCACCATGCCTGTAGCAGGGCAGCAGCTGAGCATGGCACAGGGATGTATGGGAATATGAGAGTGGTTCATCTCGAAAAGTGTACCAGGATACCTCCAAATAAATTGAAATAAACAATAAGCAAAGATTCAATGTTTTATCTTAGCAGTGCAAACTAATTCAGAAGGTTGTCTTAACTTGATGATCTACTAAATGGCCTTAACTAGAGATGAACTCTGACCTTCTGACTCTGACCTTATTTCAAAATAAACATTTGTATGCCCTTAGATGATAAACACAAACTTTTTACGTGTCAAAAAGATAGGGGAGCATGATTTTTGGAGAGCTCTTACAAAGTAGATGGCTTTTTAGAACTTTTGACTCCCACTAGCCATTCACAACAAGGCTTTCTGAACAATTCAATTTAGGTACCAAAGTTACTAAACAATTAGCTCAGAGAGTGGTATCTGAGAGTAAATGGTGTTGTCCTTGGCACCAATTAATAGCTCTTTGGGATATATTGTAATGTACAGTACCAGCATTTTAATATGCACAAAGCAGCTGGGCTCTACCTGAAGTTTATTCAGCAAATGTGTAGAACACAGACTGTCAACAGCAGAAAGGCAATAAAAAAAAAGTGCTTTGGGGCTTATGGAAATTTCTGACTCATGTTTGATGATACAAAGGTTGTCCAAAAGCCACTGGCACTGGTATGAAGATGATGAAGCTCAGTGCAGAGGGAACTCAGACAGGACCAAAATGCTGCCACTAATCCACCCCTCTGCAGGCAGAAGGCACAGTTTGGGCTGGTTTTTGCCTGTGTAGTGAAAATTAGGGTCTTGCAGTCATTGTGAACCTCATGTGCAGGAATGACATCTCACAGAGATCTTCTTGAAGAGTAGGAGTTGATCGTTTTCCTTTTCTCTTTGTGTGTGTGCACTGTGTGTGTGTGTGTGTGCTGCTGTGTGTGCATGCATAAAAATCAGGCCCAATAATTTAATTTCATTAAATTAATTCCTCCTGTTGCTATGGGAAAACACACTTGCTGTTGCATCAAGCATGTGCTGCAGAGGTAGGTGACAAGGCCGACATCAGAGCAGATCTTGGGGCTTATCGTCGAATATATTTCCTATTTCAAAGAAGACTGGGAGAAAATGAGACCAGAGTGCCTGAAGCACAGAGTTGCAAATCAGGACTCGGTGATCTTCTTTTTCTGACTTGCAAAGGAAGCAGTCTTCACACCTAATATTAGCAAGGCACACCTTGCCAGCCTGCACCTGGGGCTGGTTCCCAAGGAGATGAGTGGAGGGCTGGCAGGGTGGCAGGGGGAGGCAGCACAAAGCATCTACCCTTTCAGCACCTCTTGGTGATTTACCAGGACTGAGGGAGAAAAAAAGACATCCCCAAACCCACCCGAGAAGCAGAGGCTTTTGGGGTATCTAAGGATCCCAAAGGCATGTTTCTCCATGCCAAGTGGGTTTGGTCCTGGACTGTCAGCATTCTCAAGCCAGTGTTCCCAAGATGTATGGCAAATGTGCACGCAACCATTCGGCACCGATGGGCACTCTTTGGTGGCATCGTGGTCCAAAAAGTCTGGTGGTGAGGAACCCTCTGCCCTGACCACCACAGCCTCTTGTTCTGAGGGACTGGGAAGTCTCACAGCGGCAATCTCAGCTTACTTTGGGACATTTTCTTCCTTTCCATGGCCACAACAGGACTATGAGTTTTCTAACAGAAAGGACTTTTTTTGCCTTTCTTTTGATTTCTAGTCCAAATCTGAGCATGGTGCAGCTCATGTCCAGCAAGCAGCCTCCCACCCTAGACAGCTTGAGCTGAAGCCAGGGATATGGGCCACCACTCTGTCTGCTCTGGAGTATCTGTTGGGACAGCTCTGTTTTTAAGGGTTTTCCCTACTCTGCCTGTCCTTGCTGTGGCAAGCTGAGAAGGTATTAGCCAGTATGCTCAGAAGAAGCTGATGGGTTTTAGGGAAGCAAATAAATATGTCAAAAATGTCAGGTGTTGACCTAGAAGTACAAGCTGCATTTGAACATACGTAATTATAAAGATGTATTTGTGGCATCAAATAAAGTCAACAGCTGTAAAAGAAAAGTGCAATTGACTTATTGGACCCATTGCAAAACATTTATCTCTCGCTTTTCAAAATCATGTTTCATCACATTGAGTAGAACACTCTCTTTACAACCCTTTTGACTGCACTGGCACAGAGCCTCGCCTTCCTGGCTCTGAACTTTACCAGTCATGCTGTTGGGTGTTTTTAAATCCTTTTCTGGTTTGTTGATTCTGAGTGATTTAGGAAAACACACTACTTACTTGACAACAAAGCAGAAACCCCTGATTCCCTCCTTTCCCCACTTTGCACTACTTGCTGAGACCTGACAACGAGTCGGGTTTTGACGCCTATGCCATGCACCTTCTTAGCACCACATGCAAATATTTAACATCTCAGTGTCACACAGTACCAAGTTAAGCATTTGGGAGAAATTCAAGTCTGGTTTTCTGCACAGAGGTGTTTACCCCTTCAAAGGGGGGGGATCTAATCCTATCAAATAAGTCAGACAATGTGAGGTCCCTCCTGACAAGCTGTGCTAACCGTGCTAGTTAGGTTTGCATTGTATGTTACCTACCTAACAGAGATACACATGCATCTGCTTTTAACCAGGATGGCTTCTAAAGAAAACACATTGTAGAAGAGGGCAGTGTGAGCTTTTTACAATGTTTCTGGAACTGCATCTTCAAGAGCATCCAGACTGGTTGGTATGATGTCTAGGTGGCACCAAAGTTTCCATCATTAAACTCACATTCCCAGCCATTGCATTACATTTTGGAAAACTGGCCATCTTAAAGTCCTAAATATTCATCTGAGTGGCTGGCATTGCCTCCTGTTTGCACAATATAAATGTCAACAGACCCTGACCAAGGGTACCTAGGCAACAGCTAATTTTGAGGTCAGTGATTAACACTTCTTTGTCAGAACACAATTTGTCACCAAATTAGCTCTGGCTGAATATAGTACTTTCTGGATTTAAAAAAGCCATTCTTGCTATTTTTAGACTCTGAAAGCTATTATTATTTGTTGCAAATGATGTTTGCTGCATTTTCTCCTGCTTAAAATACTGATGTTCATGAGGGGAGCAGTGTCTTTGGGCTGCTGCCCCCTTAATACAGAATTCCCAAGAAGAGGAACTAAAGGGTCAGCTCAGTCACTGCACACTGTGACACTGTGTTTGTGGTCACAGCAGGGAGCAATTGATTTTTATTTTTCTATGGCACATATATGGACTTACTTGATTAGATAAAAAGTGGATGCTACCAATTAGCACATATATCAACAGCTTAGTAAAGGATCAACACTCAACTTGCATTTTGCTCTTTTCCTCCCTCTCTAGCGCACTTTGCTACCCTCAGTTCTTCAAAATGCCTTTTTTTCTTTTTTTAGGAACTTCTATCTAGTGATGCAAACCATAATTTTTGTTTTAAAGCTCTTTATAAGCTAGCACTGTGTTTCAAACCCATTCTGCTATCTCATAGGACTCATAGAAATAATAGTAGAAACCTGACAGTATATATTAGAAGGTTATTCTAGAGGACATTTCAGGAAACAGACCCCTCCACAGCGTGCCTGAAGAAGTCTCTGGGGGAGCCTATAGCACCCTTCCAGTACCTGAAGGGGCCTACATGAAAGCTGAGGAGGAATTTTTTTCATGGGTGTGTAGTGACAGGACAAGGGGAAATGGTTTTAAACTGGAAGAAGGGGCATTTAGGTTAGATAGTAGGAAGAAATTCTTCAGTGTGAGGGTGGTAAGACACTGGCACAGGTTGTCCAGGGAATCTGTGGCAGCCTCATCCCTGGAAGCATTCAGGGACAGGTTGGATGGGGCTTTGAGCAGCCTGGTCTGGTGGGAGGTATCCCTGCCCATGGCAGGGGGATTGGAACTGTGTGATCTTTGTGGTCCCTTCTAACCCAAACCATTCTATGATTCTGTGATAAAGAGATTAAACAGTTGTCCTGCTGCCCAGAAAACTACTTGCTTGTGATCTAAGTCAGTTTGAGTATTTTTGGGGGGTGTCCAGACTGATGGATATTACACCACTGGGCCCTACCCCTGCACTGGCTGCTGCCAAGCTGAGCATGGGCTCCCCTGTGGGGACAGGAGGAAGGGACAGGGCTGGGTGCCCACAGGAAGGCTGTGGCTTTGCTTGCTGCCAGCACCTGAGCATTGCTTTGCCTGTGGATTTCTTCCAGCCTTTCATGCTACCTTGGCAGATGTAACACCCTGGCTTGTAAGAAACCCATGATGCTAATAACCTCAGCCTTGCCAACTTTACCCATGGTTTACTTTTATATTAAAGCTGACACCACCAGAAAAAGAAAAAAAAAAAACCCAAACCAAAAAACAAACAACAAAAAAACCAAACAAAAATGCCCAACAAAAAACTTTTCTGAGAGTTTACAATTCTCTTTTACTACTGCAGCTAAATAATCATCAATTTGTTTCTTGCTGGCAGGGACCCAGTCTGTTGAGCAGTAACAGGCTTGTTATGAAGTTGTTTAATTTGTTCTCTTACAAGAAATATCTTTGGCTGAGTGTTGCCAAGCTGAGGTGTAAAGAAATATGATACTGTGTTTGTACCTGGAAGACACAAATAACGTATGTAAAGCACTAACAATTAGAATAATCAATGTGTATATATATATATACCCAGCATATGTGTGTGTGTGTGTGTGTATTTGTGTGTTTATATATATATATATATGTGTATATATTCTCCCTGCATTCCCACTGGCAGGCAGGGAGCTTGTTTTCTTTCTGTGCTGTGCCCCACTACTGAAGGTACGGTCATCTTCTCTGCAGTAGATCTTCAGCCACTTTTTCACCACTGTCAAACATGATCCTATCTTTTCTTCAGTGTCCTTTTCACACGCAATCTTCACTGGTTCCAGGATGTCCACCACTATAAGGAAGAACACCGAGGTGCTGGAACATATCTGGAGAAGGGCAACGAAGCTGATGAAGAGCTTAGAGAACATGGAGTCTTATGATGAGCAGCTGAGGGAATAGGAGTTGTTTAGTCTGGAGAAAGGAGGCTGAGGGGAGACCTTATTGCTCTCTACAACTACCTGAAAGGAATTTGTAACAAGGTAGGGGTTCCTCTCTTCTCTCAAGTAACAAGTGATACGGCAAGAGGAAATGGCCTCGAGTAGTGCCAGGGAAGTTTAAGACTGGATATCTGGATATTAGGAAACACTAATAGTGAATAATGAGGGAAGATGGGGGTTTTGGTTCTATCTCAAAGGGTTTATTTCTATAGTGCATGTAGCGACCACTCAATGCCACGTAGCTGTTGGCCCAATTTTTCTGTAGGGCATGTAGTTAATTCATTCCCATGGGAGATGTGTAGTAGGGAAACAAACCTCCAGCTCCATTTCTGGAGGGACTTACTCACTCTGTGTCTGGACAAACATTCCCTCCTAGCTTTTAAAGAAAACGAATGAATAAGCCCTGCTCAGGTCTCAAATACCAAGGACAAGGCTACCAATTTTTAGGAGAGGTTTCTAGTGCACATCCTTCTCATGTCAGAGGTGCAACTTTGCTGCCTCAGTATGCTCCAGGGAAGTCAAGGCTGAACTTATTCCCCTTTTCATTTGAATGCTATTTGGATCTCTACCTGCTCAAGGTTTCCTTAGCATTGGTATTTCTGGCTTAGAAATAGATTTTTTTTTTTTTTATATTTGTTAGGAGGCACATACCTTACTGTAGTTCCCTAAGCTGTTCATAGGGACTGGCCTGCAGAGCCAGTTCTGTGCTGTGAGTGCTTTCATTTTTCTGTATGTACCTATATTTGCTTTTTCTTCTCATTGAACTAGAAATGCATGATGGTTCAAATTCTGCAGGTTTCAGCATAAGGTCCAGTCTGCATTCATCCCTGATGTTAAGTATTTGTTACATTATTTAAAGCATGCTTTCACCTGCTTATGTGAAGTTTATCCCTGTGCTTTCTGCTTGTGATTCAGCTCCCACACAGGGGATGGTGCCACTTTCCAAAGCACCCATAAAATCCAGTGGAGAAATGCAGCTTTGTGAACAGAATAGAGTAACACAGAATTTTCATCCCAAGTATGTGCTAGAAAAACTGGGATAGCTGTGCTCATGTGTTTATGCACTCACATATAGCACAGCTGTACAAGTAAAATAGATTTTACAGACATGCAGACTGTTTTCTGGACTGTATCTGCAGGAAGGACAGAGCAGCCAGGCGGCTGAAAACTCATCCCAGGAGGACTGACAGCACTGAGAGTGCTCCATCAAGAAGCACAGTCAAGGACTGCATGGGAAACACAATGTGTGGTGGACAGATAGGGTTGTGAAAGATGCGACTGACATGCTAAATGGTGCCTGAACCCTGGCTCTTCACATTATCAGTAGGTTTTGCAATCCAGCATATCTGCAGGTGGACGCCTGTCTGAAGGGTCAGCCAGGGGGACCTTGTCATCAAGGAGGACCTCATCATTGATGACACCAGGTGATGAAGCTGAGTTTGTTATTTCAGGAAAATGAAATATTTGAAGAGGTGCCTAAGTGGATCGCTAAGTTTTTAAAACATCTTTTCACAACAGCTGCATAGAAATCTCTGAAATGTCAATTCTGGTTAGCTCACCATCTGTGTTATCCCCCTCTCCATTCCCCTCCTCCTACCTTTATTCTGAGGCTTCTTTATGTTGCCAGAAGAAAAATGACTCCAGTATTTTCAGCATGTTATCGGAAAGATAAATTTTGAAATGCTTTTTTTTTTTTGGTTCCAACTCATGCTATCTAAAGCACATTTAATATACTTAACATTTACTCAGCCTACTTATTAATCATTAAAGAATACCGACTATCAAAATAATCCATAATTAACTGAAATTAAATAATCAAATAATAAAATTACACCATAATATTTCTCAGCTCTGAGAACAGATGGAGAAATCAAACAGAGAGTTTTTAGATCATTTATTTCAGCAAGTTTTTTATTTTGTTGCTGCTTCATTTTCAGAAATTTGCTGAGATAAATACTGAGTTTTTTATCATATCCTGTGCTTAGGTCTGCACTGCTGAAAGAGAGCTTTTTATTTTTATGTCCTCCCATGAGGTTTGCGGACCCAGTCTCAGCTAGGAAGCGAAGATGAAAACATCCTGATGGCAGCACAGGAGGTCTGGCCAGGCTTCTCTCTCCTCTGCTGGTTGTGATGCCGTGGTAATTGAGTGTGGCTGTAGGATCCCAGCTTCATCTACTCTTTGAATCCTCTTTTTCCCACAATCAAAAGCAATCCAAATGGCTCAGCTTTTGTTGGAATGACCGATGTGAGAAGCTGTACTAAGAGGACAAGAGGCCTGAAACAGTAGCTATGGAAATATAAACAGTTCCCAAGGAGGTGTAACCATGTTAATATGTGTGGAATTAGTCACTAACCCTGCCAACTGATTCTTGGCAACGTGAGGGAGATGAGGGAGATGCAGAGCACTGCTCGCTGAGCACAGTAAGGGCCTGATACAGACTGCAAAAGCCTCCCCCTCTTGAAAGGGTAAAAGTCCAAGGAAATGGAGGGACTATGGAGCCAGAAGAACTCAGAAAACACCTGACGACAAGGAGACAAGTCAAGCTGGATACATGCATATCTCTTCCAGAGGCATGCCACAATGCTTGAACAATTTTTTCTGCTTGAAATTCAAATTTATAAATTGTATCTCAAGAAAAAAATAGTACGCAGATCACAGAATCACAGAGTATCAGGGATTGGAAGATACCTCTGGAGTCCAAGCCCCCTGCCAGAGCAGATGCTCACATCAGTCTGAAGCAGTCAGATTGTTCTAACGACTGAGACATTGACAACAGGTAGAGAATATGAGACTGGACTGGCTCGTAGTTTAAAAACTCTTCCTAAATCTTACTCTGAGATGCTAATGCCCTCATGAAGTTTCACACATGAGAGAACTTCTGCCTTGATAGCATGGGCTGTCAATGCGTTCATTAAGGAAAACATATTCAGGAAAACAAAGGTTTAAAATTATGTACACCCAAAATACAAGAAGCAAACACTTCCTCATGATATACCTGCTTATAGAAATACCACACACTTGTTTCCCAGAGGTAATAGGCTGGTCAAAGATGTGACAAATCACCCACAACTGGGACTTTCCACACGTCACCATGGAGCAGCAGATAAATTATTTGTTTCCTTCTGTGCTTTACAGATGCCACAAAAACATTGAGGATGTTCTAGTTTCCTTATGGAGCCCAGCTGGTCCATATTTGTAAACCTAACTTGCTAAGTTTGAATTGCACCATTTTTAATCAATTTTGAAAAATATTTGGAATAATTTATTCTGTCATAACCATTTTAATTAATGTTGAAATACGCCATTTCTCTATGGTAGCTAGATTGGAAAAATTACCTTTATCTTGGATTTTACCCCACCTTCTTTTCCCTTGCTTTGTAGCACCCTTTCATACACCAGGATTCTTGTGATCTCGGTCTTAATCTTAACACAAATCTTAGTTGATGTTGACCATTTCTAACCTGTGTTTTTGTTTGTTTGTTTGTGTTTATTTGTTTGTTTGTTTTTGGCAAAGTGAATAAGACAACCCTGCATTTTCTGAACTATAGTGGGGGTACATGACCAATTGCTTAAACTGTATAAACATGCAAACTGTTTTTAAACCTTCATGCAGCTGTTTTTGCATCTGGAACACCTAGAAAGGCATTGGAGAATATACAGGCTGTGGGGCACCATGAAGGACAAGGAGCTGTGGGTACAAGTTGCAATTAAGGAAAGACCACCCATAAAAAAAAAGAAAAAAATCTTTACAGTTGAGGGCAAAGTACAGGCACATTGCCTAGAGAGGTTGTAGAAGCTCTTTCTGTGGAGGTACACGGAGCTGCATGAAGGAAAAAACCCTGAGGAAAACCTTTGCACGGCCAATGCTGCTCCTGCTCTGAGCAGGTGGTAGGACCAGAGAGATGCTCCAGACTGACCTTCACGGGTCCCTTCCAACTTAAACTATTGTGAGATTTGTGTTTCAGAAATCCTGGGTAGCGAGGGGTTCAGCTGTTTGCAGAGACAGAAAGTGTCCACAGCTTGTCTTGGTGACAGTGTTCAGCTTGCAGGTTGTGGATGGGGCTGGCTGTAATGAATGCAGACACTCTAATTCCCTTTGAAGATTCCCATATTTTACAGGGGCACAGCCTGTGTGCTTTCTCCATTTGGACAGCCCAAGGCAGTAAACATATTTCCTTTAAATTAATTTTTCAGAAATGTGTCTGAATGGTTTGCATGCTGTGCCCATAACCGAGAAGTGATTTTATTTCCACATTCTTTTGATCAGCAGTCGGCCATCACAGAACAACCACGATCTCCTAGGGTGGGGGGAGGGTGGTGCACCTTTTGCCTTGTCCTCTTAGCAGGAGGAAAGCCACGTTGCTACAGAGGGAAATTACCTTCTGCCCACGTTTGCTTGGCGCTGGGTTTGGTGGCCAAAGGTATTTATCCTTTGCTTCACCGATTCAGGTGCTTTAGAGGGAAATACCTCGGCTGCTGGTTCACTGCGAGATGCAAAGGGTTAGACAAGGACAGAGGCCGCCTATTTTTATGCCCGTGGAATCGGGTCTCCTCCGGGTTGACTTTATCGTGTGGGGGGACCGCAAGGAGAGTGCGGATGCTTTCGCTAGCAAGCTGATTGCTAACCCCAGAGTGTATCTTGTTCGGAGGGGATAAGCGTGAAGCGGGCTTTTTCGTAGGCACTGACAGCGCTGTTGGGTAACCTCTACCTTCGGTGCAGCACGAACACAAAACTTGCCGTATTTCTCCCCGCAAACGCGCCGTAGTTGAGAGGGGGAAAATCTACAGCGAAGCGAGGGAAATGAAGCAGGGGGAGAGCAGAACAGAGCCGAGCGCTCCTCCCGCCCGGCAGCCCCAAGGGCATTTCGCTCCCTCTTTCTCCGCTCCTACCCGGGGCAAACCCTCCGGCTCCGGGACCGTGCTGCGCCCTGGCCGTGCCCCGCGGACGAACCGCAGACGGATCGAGGAGCGGTGGCTGAGGACTTAGGGGAGGCAGACGGACCCTCCCCTCCCAGCACCACGGAACAACCCAATACCCTCCCACCTCCGCCCCTGCCCACACCTCCCTATCCCTGTCTCT
>JAAWXA010000001.1:53864223-53899618 GCA_038090715.1 Florisuga fusca | reverse complement strand
CATTGGAATGGGCTGCCCAGGGAAGTAGTGGATTCTCCGTCCCTGGAGATATTTAAAAAGAGACTGGATGTGGCACTCAGTGCTATGGTCTGGTAACCGCAGCGGGAGTGGATCAAGGGTTGGACTTGATGATCTCTGAGGTCCCTTCCAACCCAGCCGATTCTATGAACGAGGAACACGGTGACGTAAGTTCACCAAGAGGGCCAGCGACGGGGATGAAGAACTACCACTGGAGTGACTGTGATTACGGAAATGACCACGAGATGCCGCCAGAGACGACGCAATAGTTTTAACTAATATGGTGTAACATTAATGATTTCTTAGAATAGGCACTCTCATGTTAATGACTTCTTGGAAAAATCATGAAAATACAATTCTTTTTCGTGCACTAAAAGCCGACAGAGGCTTTTATCTTGCAGACCGCGTATGGTGGAGGAATTCCTCTGCGAGACCCCAGCGCTGCTAATCAAGAACACCGATTTAACAGTGACAGTGTGCTGCTGAGGTGAACTTCTTTGCTGATTACAAAACACCTCCTCCAAACCAAAGAAATAAACCAGACACCTCCCCGCACACACCCCCGCCTAAAAGCCCGCCGGCGCCTTGTCGCTCCTCTCCCCGCCTCTTCCGCACGACCCAGACCGGCAGCACGAAGCCGATCCCGGCGGTGGGAGGGGGGTTGCATGGGTGTGCGGGGGTCACTTAACGCCGAGCGGACGGCGGGGATGTGGGGACAGATCCAGGGCGCGCCCCGACACCGGCGGCTCCTGCAACCCCGTAACCCGGGCAACCGAAGAGCACCGCCCCCTTGCCTTGCCGCCACCGGGGCCACGGGAGCTGCTCATGCTGCTGAGCCTACGGGAGGACCCGGCAGCGAGAGGGGACGCGGCTACAGCTGCCGATGACGGACCCGCCCCGTTCCTCCCCGTAGTGAGCCGAGCAGCTCCTCCCCCGGCTCGGCCACCCCGTCACCCCCGCCTTCTCCAGCGGCTGCGCAGGCGCTCTCGCTCTTCCCTCTCCCTTCCCCCCCCCTCCAGCCTGCGCAGTGTTGTCCCGGCATTTCCGGCTTCCACCCGTCCCGACTGTGGCCGGTCGGGGATGGAGAGCGGCGATTAGCGCTGTCGCATCTCCCCGCTCCGGCAAGAGCTCTGCTCTTCCCCCGGCTGCGGACAGGCGGGCGGGCGTCTCCCNTTATTTTTCTACAGTGTGCAGCCCAAAAAAGGGGAGGGGGAGAAACAATTCAGGTTCCCCTCCGAACTTGAGATAAGGAAAGTAAATTTATTGTGGTGTTTCACAGGCTTTTATCAAATCAATTTTTTTTTCCTTTTTCCCCTCCAACGTTAGACTAAAAGTGGAAAAAAAGGACCCTACCTAAAGTCCAACTTTCCCCCACAGTTCGGTAAGTTTTTAATGGAGCATTATCATAACGGCTTGGTTTATAACTTGAAAATGAAAGCTACTGAAAACCTGGTGAATAGCTGTAAGTAGCAGCCTGTTTCACTGGGCTTTTTGCTGCTTTGGCTGATGGAGAATGAAAAGGAGTTTGCGCTCTTCCATTCGACAGTAAAGCAGAGACTAAACAAACAAGAAAGCAGGAAGGTGTCTTTCTTAGTGCAGTATTTAATCTCCATGGCGAATGATGATCTCTTTAGGTGGAATTACACGGGGAGCTTAAAGCAAACAAAGGGACTTCGCTCAACTGGCAAATTTGCCAGCTCTCTTATTTCTAAAAGCATCTAAAACCACAACCATATATCTTAAATGTTTTTATTTGTATAGAAAATGTTATAATTTATCAATATTGTGCAGCAAAGTAGAGATACACACATACATACACCACGCCTCCCTCCCCAACACACACACATAGAAATACAACACAGATACCACTTACTTTCTCTCTGCCCTTCGGAAAGGCAACACTGTTTTGGCAGATCAGCAGCTAGAAATAAGGTGCTATAATTAAGCAGTAACGGAATGTTTTCACAAATGTGATGTGCAAATTTATATACAACCACTCTGCCCCCCACCCCATGGAACCCCCAACTACGTACCCCAAACCACTCTCAAGAGATACAAACATGTGTAAAGTGCTAATACTTAAGCATGTTTCTGACGACTTCACGACTTAGTTTGAAGTTTAGACCAGGCACTGCTGTAATAGTTCACTGGGTAGATTGTCACTTGGTGTGGTATGACAGAGAGAAAAGTCACTCAGACGTCGCTGGGGGACCGGGAGCGAAAGGACACTTTAGCCTGAAAGCAGCCACAGAAGAGCACCCACATGGACCTCTGGATTTCCTGGTTTCTGTAGGCGTAAATGATGGGGTTGATCATGGAGTTGTAGGTCGCAGGTAGGAGCGTGGCGTAGGTATACACCGAAGGGTAGTTGGGATCCCCCACCACGCAGTAGATGGCAAAAGGCAGCCAGCTGGCCCCAAAAGTCCCGAGGATTATAGCGAGGGTAGAGACCCCCTTTTTGGTGGCAACATAGTGCGAAGCAGTCAGGAAGTGCTGCTGGAGAGCTATCTGGTGGGCATGTCTGCAAACGATCTTGCAGATCTCGATGTAGAGATGGAGCATGATGAGGAAAATGAGAAAGAACGAGGCGGACAGCAGCGTCACATTGCTCTTGGTCAAGGGTCTGACGACGCTGCAGGTGGCACGGTCGTGGAGGCAGTTCCAGCCCAGGACGGGCAGCAGCCCCAGGCAGAGGGAAACCCCCCAAGCGCCCGCCAGCATGGTGTGGACGCAGAGCACCGTCCTCTCCGAGTAGTAGGTGAGGGCGTTGTAGAGGGAGAGGTAGCGGTCGACCGTGATGGCCAGCAAGCTACTCACAGAGGCGGCGAAGGAGGCGACGAGGAATCCCACCGTCAGCAGGCTGACCGTCTCGGAGCGGATCACGTACTGGAAAACGAAGTTGAGGATGAGGCCGAGACCGGCCAGGAGGTCGGCAGTGGCCAGACTGCCCACCAGCACGAACATGGGGGTGCGCAGGGCGGGCGAGTAGCAGATGATGGCCACCACCAGGGCGTTCTCGCAGGCGATGGCGGTGCCGGAGACGCAGAGCATCACATCCCAGGGGTTGAGGCCGGCGGTGGCAACGCCTCGCTGGAGCTTTCGTCGCGACCCCCGGCGCCCGCCGGCCTCAACCCCTGGGATGTGATGCTCTGCGTCTCCGGCACCGCCATCGCCTGCGAGAACGCCCTGGTGGTGGCCATCATCTGCTACTCGCCCGCCCTGCGCACCCCCATGTTCGTGCTGGTGGGCAGTCTGGCCACTGCCGACCTCCTGGCCGGTCTCGGCCTCATCCTCAACTTCGTTTTCCAGTACGTGATCCGCTCCGAGACGGTCAGCCTGCTGACGGTGGGATTCCTCGTCGCCTCCTTCGCCGCCTCTGTGAGTAGCTTGCTGGCCATCACGGTCGACCGCTACCTCTCCCTCTACAACGCCCTCACCTACTACTCGGAGAGGACGGTGCTCTGCGTCCACACCATGCTGGCGGGCGCTTGGGGGGTTTCCCTCTGCCTGGGGCTGCTGCCCGTCCTGGGCTGGAACTGCCTCCACGACCGTGCCACCTGCAGCGTCGTCAGACCCTTGACCAAGAGCAATGTGACGCTGCTGTCCGCCTCGTTCTTTCTCATTTTCCTCATCATGCTCCATCTCTACATCGAGATCTGCAAGATCGTTTGCAGACATGCCCACCAGATAGCTCTCCAGCAGCACTTCCTGACTGCTTCGCACTATGTTGCCACCAAAAAGGGGGTCTCTACCCTCGCTATAATCCTCGGGACTTTTGGGGCCAGCTGGCTGCCTTTTGCCATCTACTGCGTGGTGGGGGATCCCAACTACCCTTCGGTGTATACCTACGCCACGCTCCTACCTGCGACCTACAACTCCATGATCAACCCCATCATTTACGCCTACAGAAACCAGGAAATCCAGAGGTCCATGTGGGTGCTCTTCTGTGGCTGCTTTCAGGCTAAAGTGTCCTTTCGCTCCCGGTCCCCCAGCGACGTCTGAGTGACTTTTCTCTCTGTCATACCACACCAAGTGACAATCTACCCAGTGAACTATTACAGCAGTGCCTGGTCTAAACTTCAAACTAAGTCGTGAAGTCGTCAGAAACATGCTTAAGTATTAGCACTTTACACATGTTTGTATCTCTTGAGAGTGGTTTGGGGTACGTAGTTGGGGGTTCCATGGGGTGGGGGGCAGAGTGGTTGTATATAAATTTGCACATCACATTTGTGAAAACATTCCGTTACTGCTTAATTATAGCACCTTATTTCTAGCTGCTGATCTGCCAAAACAGTGTTGCCTTTCCAAAGGGCAGAGAGAAAGTAAGTGGTATCTGTGTTGTATTTCTATGTGTGTGTGTTGGGGAGGGAGGCGTGGTGTATGTATGTGTGTATCTCTACTTTGCTGCACAATATTGATAAATTATAACATTTTCTATACAAATAAAAACATTTAAGATATATGGTTGTGGTTTTAGATGCTTTTAGAAATAAGAGAGCTGGCAAATTTGCCAGTTGAGCGAAGTCCCTTTGTTTGCTTTAAGCTCCCCGTGTAATTCCACCTAAAGAGATCATCATTCGCCATGGAGATTAAATACTGCACTAAGAAAGACACCTTCCTGCTTTCTTGTTTGTTTAGTCTCTGCTTTACTGTCGAATGGAAGAGCGCAAACTCCTTTTCATTCTCCATCAGCCAAAGCAGCAAAAAGCCCAGTGAAACAGGCTGCTACTTACAGCTATTCACCAGGTTTTCAGTAGCTTTCATTTTCAAGTTATAAACCAAGCCGTTATGATAATGCTCCATTAAAAACTTACCGAACTGTGGGGGAAAGTTGGACTTTAGGTAGGGTCCTTTTTTTCCACTTTTAGTCTAACGTTGGAGGGGAAAAAGGAAAAAAAAATTGATTTGATAAAAGCCTATGAAACACCACAATAAATTTACTTTCCTTATCTCAAGTTCGGAGGGGAACCTGAATTGTTTCTCCCCCTCCCCTTTTTTGGGCTGCACACTGTAGAAAAATAATATAAGTGCATCTTTGCTGTCTGCCTATCTCAGAGCAGTATACTGCTTTCTGGTAATCCCACAGTTTAGTGGCTTTGAGGAGCCCATCAGAGTTCAACGCAGTTCAGAGTTTGGAAATGCTTCTTCACTCAGGTTTGAATTCACTAGCAACCTATTTATTCAGAGGAATAAAACATGCAGTAGATTTCACAAGCAGTGTTGCTGCTTATTTATTTATAGTTATGCTAAATTTACATCCTGGTTTTGTTACACTTTCTCACTATGGTTTCAATTCATATTTAAGGGCTGCCCATATAAGAAGCTGGGACTAGTGTGTTTCCCTGCTTATGGCTGGGCAATGCATCCAGCATTTGCCTGCTGGAGCAACTGGGGCCACAAGGATCCAGTTGGCCTCAGCAAGGACGTGATTCAGTAATGCTGTATTTATGTGAGGGCAAGTATGAAAACCAGTATGATTTCACTCAAAATACAAAGATACTTCATTTTAAGTGTGATTTGATCAGAAAACTATTTCATAACTCTGGTAGCCCCATTACTTTTATATATTCTATATTCTAATCATCACAAATGTGACTGTAATTGATTGATACCTTCAGGCATGCAGGTATTCATCAGGGCACTGTTGCAGTGATGCTACAAATCTGATTAAAACCAGACCTTACAGATGAAAATGCTGCTTGGATTAAGAACTCTACACTTGCTAGTGAGAAAGGTTATTTTTTCCCCTCTTGTGAGCCTCTTGAAGTAGTATGAGCCTGGACTTTTTCATCTCATACTAAATGTCTGAACTAGAAAATAAATAAAAGAGGACAAGGCCTCTAGCCCCTTGGATGGGTGGAACAGGGCATGCCTAAGCTCCTTTACCCTTGCAAAGCCAAGGATCAGACCACTGGGTGGAGCATTGTGGCCCCACTCCAGTAACCTGCAGAAGCTCAGGAAAAGGCTGCATCACTCACAGGAGTAGATGCTGAGAGAAAAGGCCAGTGAGTGACTCTGACAGATGATATCATAGAATCAGAAAATGGTTTGTGTTGGAAGTAAATGTCACCTAGTCCAACCCCCCTGCAGTGAACAGACATATCTTCAACTAGATCAGGTTGCTCAGAGCCCCGTCCAACTTTGAATGTTTCCAGGGATGAGGCATCTACCTTTTCTCTGGACAATCTTTTCCAGTGTTTCACCACCCTCATTGTAAAAAATTCCTTCCTTACATAGTCTAAATCCACCATTTTAGTTTTAAACCACTGCCCTTTGCCCTACCACAAAAGGCCCTGATAAAAATTTTGCCCGTATCTTTCTTATAAGTCCCCTTCAGGTACAGGAAGGCTGCTATAAGGTCTCTCCAAGAGCCTTCTCTTCTCCTGAATGAACAACCTCAACTTTTTCAGCCCCTCTCAATCCAAACACCTCACAGAATAAGTGATCCATCCCCCTGATCATTTTGGTGGCCCTCCTCTGGACTCCCTCCAGCAGGTCCATGCTGAGGACTCCAGAGCTGGACACAGTACTCCAGGTGAGGGAAGAGTCACCTCCCTTGACCTGATGGCCACATTTCTTTTGATGCAACCCAGGATATGGTTGGCCTTCTGGTAAAACTTTCTGGTAAAATTGGAAAACTTGCCATCTGCTAGGTTTTATCTTACAAATCACTGTAATTCCTGCATGAATGGCAGTAAAGATGCAGGACAGGGCTGCTGCTGGTTTTCTTACTGAGTGGTTCCAGTAGGCAGTGCTTCACACCAGGATGCAGGTCCTCACACTCCAGCACTTAATTTGTACCAAGGTCTGAGATGCTGAGTAGGGCCTGAGCAGGCTCCTGAGAGCCCTATGCAGGATCTGAAGACCAGTTTCAGCCTTAAAAGCTGCTGGGGGAAATTTCTCATATCTACTTTTAGACCCTGAAGTAAGTGAGACAGAATCTGCTGAAGACCATCACTGAACATTTGGGTTGGAAGGCACCTGAAAGATCATCTAGTTCCAACCCCCCCTGCCATGAGCCCGGACTCCTACCACTAGATGAGGCTGCTCAAAGCCTCATCCAACTTGGTCTTGAATACTTCCAGCGAGGTGACAGCCACAACTTCCTGGGGTGACCTGTTTCAGTGCCTCATCACCCTCATAGTAAAGAATTTATTCTTAATCTCTAAACTCAAATGATCATCTCCCTCCATTAATTCTGTCAGGAACTGGACATTTGATATTTTCACCATAAATTCATAGTGACAACCTGTATAAAAATTATAGAAAACTTGGATGGATAGAATCCTAGTTCAGTAATAAACCACTTAATCTAGGAATGAAAAAGATTTAGGTGAGTTATTTTTTCCATTTTTAGCCCTACATGTCATTTGCTTTGTTTCATTTCATTAGTTTACCATATTACTGCATTTTCAGACTGCATTTTCCCCAGTGATTGACTCTATCTACAAAATAAAGCTGGATCCCTCCTGCTTAAAATGTGACATTTTTAAGGTATTTCTCTGAGCATTCTTCCCCTCTTCAGGAAGCAGATCTGGGCTACAGTGATCTTAGCCGTTCATTTATTGGAACAATACAAATGTGGGTTTTTTGTTTGTTTGTTTGTTTTAATATATACCACATTCAGAAAGCTTTTGCTGACTCATAATTCCTGGGAAAGACTGAGGTGAAAGAGGGGAGAATATTTTGATTGGTTCTGGGTGGCCCTCAGAGAGGAATCGACATCAACCCACTTGCAGTAAAATACAGCATTTACTTCTCAAAGCAAGTCCTGATCTGCAGGGATACCTGAGCAGAATAACATAAAGCAGGTGACATAATATCTTGTCTCCCCAAATAGCATCTCTCTTTAGAAAAAGCAGAGCTGAAATTCCTGATAAAGGAAGTCCAGGAACTGTGTATTGCATGATGCCAGAGTTTTCCTTGCTGAGTCTTTTTATCAAAATAGCAGGTGTTTATTTGAGAAAACGGTGTTATATTTGCAGTACCTGGACCTACAACCTCCTCCTGCTGACAGATGATGGCTCTTTTACCTTGGTCGTGAATTGATCTGTGGAAGAAAAAAACACCTGGTGGGCCCATTGCCAGTTGCTGGGCCATGCGTGGCCATGACCCGATGGGGAGTCAGCATGGGAAACAATCGTGTGTTGCTTCTGATATTGTATTTCCAAAAGCCAATGGCCAGCTCTGCCTGATTAGAGACTGCAACACTGCAATAGAAATTGCCGTAACTACTGGTGAGCACAGATGATTCCTTGTCCTGGCAGGCCCCTGTGCTTGGTGGTTTTTACCTTCTGGTGTCAATGGTGTAGTTTGTGAGGGGAGAAAACATTCACTGAAAGAGATGCAAGGATAGGGCCCAGTGCTGCATAATGATATATTACATGTAGCCTTCACTGAAAATGGAAATGAGATTTCCTGCTTTACCACCCTTAAAAATTCTATGGCTTATCCTGCAGCAGAAAAAATAATGTCAGTCTTGGTCTAAAGAGCTCCCAACCTGCTCCCACTAACACCAGCGATGCTCTATTGCACAGCAGCCAAGATAATGACAGTGTTTCATTATAAAAAATTACCATTTAGAGGCAGGAAGCCCTCAACCCCAGCTTCACTTTTCATTACAAACTAATGGTTTATTACTAACCTTGAATATCTTACAGGGCTTGCAGTGCCTCAAAAGGTAAGATCCTGGCAATTTGGCTTGCATGAAGTACATCTCTCTGTGATTAGCTCCCTCATTTTAGTGGGAGCAATTACGGAATGAAGAGCAGAGCAGGCCTGGTGAGGAGCTGGGCCAAAAGCCCCCAACACCACCTCATTTTCTGTGAGGTTTCTGCTGAAATCAATGGTTTTAAGAGTGGAAAAGAGACCGACGCTGCAGGCTGCTTCATGTGAGTCACCGTGTATTAAAAAGCCAGCTGGATTCAAAATCACAGGTCAAACAAAACCTCTTTATTTAGCTAAGCAAACAAAAGGACAAAACACTTTTAAACCTGAAAAGTGAGTCTGTACATATTTTTATCAATGTAATGATCCACAGGTACTAAGTAACACCCAGCAAAGCACTAGAAGCTCTAATCTCCATTCTGCTTCTCTCCTTTTAAAAGGATAAGTTTTTTTAATGAGGTAAAAATAATTTCTGATAGCACAGCTGCTCCTAAGCTCTTTGGTTAGCTTTTGTGGTAGTCATTCAGAAAGAAAGAAAAAAAAAACAAACAAGGGAAAAACAAGAAAAAAAACACAAGGGGGAAAAAAAAGCAAACCACGTGTTTACTTCTTGTTGTTCATTCATGAGTGAGACATGCACCTTGGAGGACAAGGAGTGATGGAGTGGGTGCAATTCAGCTCTGCACGGATGAGCACATCTGAAGCTCAGTTTTTCCCCTGCTGGCTTTGTTTGTTTGGAGGACACTCAGAGCTACGAGGTGCCTGCCCCTTGCTTGGTCTTCATCAAGTGAACTCCTTGGGACCTGCAGCAGCTGCAAGCCCCTGGGGCAGCCCCTGAGCTGCAGTGTTTTGCTTGGGAGTGCCACACACAGCAGCCCTGGCTCCAAACCCCATGCGTTTTTGACTGCCCTGTCCATATTTAAAACGCAGGAAACTGTCCTGTAGGGGAAACATCCCCCTGGGGGCAGTTTCATTTACTGGGGTCAGTAAGTCGGCCTGGAAATAATCCAACTGCTGCTGAGGTGCCTGGAAAGCCACAAGTGCTGACTCAGCATGGGCAGTAGATGTGGCAATTGGTCCAGCTGAGGCTGGTCTGCCCGGGACAGCTCTGACTCCTGCAAAGTGGCAAAAGGCAGCATGAGGTGAAGCGATGGTGTGGTCACTCTGCAGGGTCCACGTGTTACAGCAAAGCCTGAGAGCAAAGACTGGATGTGGCACTCAGTGCCATGATCTAGCAACCGCACCGGTGGGTCAAGGGTTGGACTTGATGATCTCTGAGGCCCCTTCCAACCCGGCTAATTCTATGATTCTATGATTCAAAGGGAATTTTTCAGTTAATCTGTGTTAGGGAAACAGCACAATCATTTAGGGTGTGACATGGAAACATCTTCTCCAGCAATGAGAGCTGAATGTGGTTCTGTCTTCTAGCAATGGGTTGGTGCTACACACAAGACAAAAGGAAAAAAAAAAATTATTCACTGCAGCATTGCTTGAGTTATCAATCCCGGACCCCTCAAGTAGACAGTTTCAAGTGGAAAGGGACAACTGTCCTGTGCCACCTGAATTCTGCCAACTGGATACTGAATGGGTCTATATTGACCACTCTGCCATGCTCACAGTGCTGCCAGCCTCACGGATCTGGACAGAGAGTTGGTGGTGTAGAGATATCTGGTGGCCACTTGGTTGTCCTACACGTACTTCTAGTGCAGCCAGATCCACTGAGCTGCCCAACCTACCACACAGCCTTATCAAGGAATAAAACACAGTCTAAATCCACTTTTCACCCTGCTTTTGAACAAAAATTTCTAGCCACAAACCCAGACTTAGCAATCCCCTACAAGACAACAGACCTCTTCCACGTCCCTGACACACAGGGCTGGGGCAGAGCATCTTTGCACTGTCACTTGCAACTTTTTTTTCCCTTGTTTTCAAATATAGGAACCTGTGTTTCTATCTTGCATGTTTGGGTCCAGAGCAGGAACATTTAGCATGCAATTATGGTGCATTAAAAGCATTTAAAAGACCAAAACCAATAATAATAATAATAATAATAATAATAAAAATTTTAATGTCACAAAGGTACAGAACCAGGAGCTGTCCTCAATGTCTTCACTATGTCACATTTGCATTTGTTGGTTTTTCCTTGTCTTTGCTGTGCTTTATGTCACCCGCTCCAATGGACCACTACACTAATTTGTTACCTGACATGAACTCTGCTTCATGCCTTCAGGTCTCCAGAAAGTTGTACTTTGTTATGGGTCTTTTGGTTACTGGAGCACCTCCTGTAGGCGCTGTTTCTTGCAACAGTGTGAGATGATGCAAGCTTGCTCAGTCTCATTCACAGCTGGGCACTGTGTCAGGACCTGGGTGATGAGAAAAACACCTGGGAAAATATCTGCCAGTATTTGAGTGGAACTAGCAAATCCAAGTAACTGTTGAGTGGAGCTGTGTCTTTCTACATGTACATTTCTTCATTACTGTGTAAATAAGAATTACACTTCTGTAATCAAGAAAAAGAAAGAATACTCTGTGAACTGAGCTCCTGATTCTGTCTGCCTCTCCAACTTTACTCAAAAAGGAAAGAGGACGCCTTGTTTACCTTGCCTATCATGTAAAATCTGAACCATGTCAGATTTTAAAGATATGTCAGGACTTAAAAATGAGAATTAGATACTTAGGATCTGAATTAGTAAAAGGATTCAAACACCCATATTCAGAAAGTTGTTTCCTCAACAATCTTTATAACTGACTGGTCCTTAACGTACCGACCAATCTGCTGGTTTATATTTTTATCTTCCACATCCTTATAGCCACACTGCAGCATGTGCACAGGGTGCTTTGGTTTTTCACAGCCCAAGCAGCCTGGAAGGTGCTTGTATCCACCGAAACTCAGTGAGGATTTTGGGAGCACCTGTGTCTCCCATGTGGCTGTGTTTGGCAGGAAAGCACAGGGGCACCATGTGGGCTAAGAACAGTCCAGGTTTTTTGCCTTTGCACTGGCCAATGTTTCCATGGCTTAAATCCGCTCCAGCAGAGGAAGGGACTGGGCCCAGGATATCAGCAGAGAGCTGGGGTTTTTTTAATGCAATGGAGGTTTATCAGCATTGTTGGAAACACTTGTTTTTCTAGCACAGGGTGTTTTAATGCAATGACACAGGGGTGGGCTGGCTGCAATGCTTCAGGCACAGATGGAGTCAGGAGAAGGTGAATAGGCTCTGGGGTGAGGAAAGAAATTCTGAGCTGAGGGAACATTTTAATGCTTTTTTTTTTTTTTTTTTTCTTCCTTCTACTCACTCTCTGGTTTCTGTCTGGTTTAAAACAGAGTTGTTTTTTCCTGGGAAGAATTTTCTCCAAGTGGCCCACTTGTTGTGTGGTTGCTTCAGTTTGTAGCTTAATTGAAACACTGAGGTTTGGGGGGGAGGATTTTAAAAACCAGTTTGAACCCTCTGTCTTGTTTGTCAGAAGGCATATTTTGCATGGACCAGTACTCATTTTCTCACCATCAAGATGATGGCACCAAGATTAATAATTATGTTTAAAACCAAGGTAGAGGCAGGGTCTCGGGAAATATTCTCCAAGAAGTAGATTGTTTTAATACACGTTGACTCTCTTACAAAATTTAATTACATCCATGACACACTGTGAATGACTGAATTTTTTTAATCATAACTTTCAGTGACATGTTATCTTTCAAATCACAGTGAGATAATTTGTTTGTATACCTGCAGGTAGGTATAATTTGTCACTTCTAGTTGTTGCTGCCTTTTACAGAATGAAGTACATCTAGGTTATATTAAGATGATGTAAAAATAAGTCTCATCTGTTGGAAACTGAATGTATCAGTAAATATGGGGACCTTGCTGCTTCCCAATAACAGTCTCTGACTTTTGATACTGTGCTGATTTTTCTCAATCATTAAGAAGTTAGGTTTTCTAAAGTGTTTATAATTTTTTCCAAGCAGTGGTGTATTCTGTTTTAAATGTTGTTGTGCAGTGGCAAAGAAAATGTAAAATTGTTATGATTGAACCCCAGGCAGCAACTAAGCCCCACACAGGCCTTTGATCATTATCCCCCGTGGGGTGAGGAAAAGAACTGGAAGGGTAAAAGTGAGAAAACCCAGGGGTTGAGATAAAGACAGTTGAACAGGTGAAGAAGAAGCTGCACACAGAAGCAAAGCAAAACAAGGAATTAACTCACTGCTTCCCATCAGCAGGCAGGTGTTCAGCCATCTCCAGGAAAGCCAAGCTCCATCATGAGTAGTGGTTACTTGGGAAGACAAATGCCATCTCTCCCAATGTTCCCCCTTCCTTCTTCTTCCCTATTCTTCTGTATGCTGACCATGATGTCATATGGTATGGAATAGCCCTTTGGTGAGATGGGGTCTGCTGCCCCAGCTGTGTCCCCTCCCAGCTCCTTGTGTGCCCCCAGCTGGTGGGGTGGGATGAGAAACAGAAAAAGCCTTTGACTTGGTGTAATCACTGCTTGGCACCAACTGAAACATCAGTGTATTATTAACATTCTTATCCTAAATCCAAAACACAGTATTATACCAGTTACTAGGAAGGAAATTACCTCAGCTGAAGCCAGGACAGGGGCAAGTAAGTTAAGGGCTCCACTTCTCTGGACACTTGCTGTTCTATAAATGGCTCAAAGAAAATAATAGAATTAAGCTGTCTAAATGAACATCAGAAAACCTTTTGCAGGGAGGGTTTGGAGATGAAGTGTGACCTGTGCACCAAGCATAAACACAAGACTTTGAGCTGCTCCCCATCTTGATGAGGCTGAGGATGGACTTCTTAACTCCTGGGGATCTCAGCTGCTCTGTGGCAGCCAAGGAGCATCAGATGGGAGAGAGGCATTTGCAAAGCAATGCATTGTGTAAAGCCTTGCTCATAACACTGAAATAGTGACCTCAAAGAGTAATGAGGTACTGCCCGTTTGTGAATGAAAAAGCTAATTGCATTCTTTTCATTTGAAATGAAACTGGAGGGAGTATACACATACTTTGCTATAGTTGCTGTGCTGTTAGACAACATCAATTCCACAGGAGATGTGTTTGTGGGAAATAGAGACTGTGAAGAGTGTCCCAGCCCTATTTAGGTGAATGCCCTGGCTGTTAGCTTGTCTTCTGAAACCCACAGCTAGCAGCATGAGCAGTCCTTGTGCTAACCAGAACATCTCCAGTTTTCTTCTTTCATAAGACATTTTTAGAAGTTAGAAAAAGCTTTGTCTCTGCCTTCATTGCCATTAAATCTGTGACCTTTTGCCTAACCTTAGCATGTCCACAGCATTGGTCAGATTGATAAAAACTTCTTAATAATACCATTCCATCCTACCGTGCTTGGTCTGAAACCAGCACTTACTCATTTATCTGAACAGGCAGATACACACTGAATGTATCTGATGCTTGACTTGGCAATGTCAATCCAGCTTCTCTATCATGCATACAGCAGAACTGTTTTTCTGCCCAACCAGCTGCTTAACTAATTTGCCTGCCAAGTGTTACATAGAATCATAGAATGGTTCAGGTTGGAAGGGACCATAAAGATCAGGCACTTCCAATCCCCCTGCATGAGCAGGGACACCTCCCACTAGATCAGGTTGCTGGAGGCCCCATCCAACCTGGCCTTGAACACTTCCAGGGAGCAGGCAATCACAACATCCCTGAGCAACCTGTTGCAGCATCTTACCACCCTTATATGGCTGTGTTTCCACCTCCCCAGCAGTTCCCTGATTCCTTACCCAATGCTGAACAGGACATGAGCCCACCAGGCACTCTCTTCCTGCTTTACCCCTGACACAAACCAAGGAGAGTGTTGGTTGCACTCAGTGCTCTGGATGCTTCTCATGAATACAGGAAAGTTCAAGACATGGCAAGTATCTTATCTGGCACTGTGGAACATCCTTACATTGTAACAGGTGAGAGATGGATACCTGCATGAAAACCTGTGCTTTGTAGTCCTCCTCTTCTGCAGGGCAGAAAATGAGAAAATGAAGTAGCAGTGAAATCTGCTTCTGAACAACCAAAGAGAATCAGAAAAGTAATTCTGCTCCTGGAATGAGGTATTTCCACATAAACCATGTATAGGATGCATGTCTTTGGTTCCCATACTGAGAATATTCATGTGTTTGTAATTTGTATTGCTCTTCGTGCCTTGACACCCCTTTCACCTTCATTTCTGCCTCAGAGGTTACCTTTCCTACTTTCTTCTCTGAAGAAATGGACAGTCTCGGATTTCCTGCTTTTAGCCCAGACTGCCTTTCCTCAAACACATTTCCATTTTTCTCTCTTTTCAGATAGTGCTACCACTGCTCTCAGAGGGGTTTCATGTATGAGGAAGAGGGTGGATGTCACCTCAGAGGGGACTCTGCTCCCCCTAACGCTTCCGTGCAGCTTCTGTTCATGGTACACCTGGGGAAGCAGTAACTGAGAGGGGTCTGTGGTAAATTCTGGCAAAAATATAGACAAAAATGCCTGTCTCTATCATATCTGGAGCCTGCTTTGTCTTCTAATACTCCTCAGTAGGATCTGTAAGATACTGGGGTAGTTTATTCTCTGTGTCTTGAAAATACCTACCACCTGAGGTGAAACAAAGCAAAAAGGAATATTTTGCAAGGTACTCAGCATGGTACATCCTGAAGGTCTTCAGGGTAAGTAATTAAGTAGGCTTAGCCTGCTTCATGGTTATGTGCTGATTTGTGGCCAGGATAATCCTAAAGGGCATGCCATGCCCTTGGGTTATCTGAAAGACATCTCCAAGGCCTGGCTTTAGGGTGTAGTAGGCAGTGAAATGTCCTGCAGATCATTTTTTTCAGGTGTCAGAACAGAACAGATTAACTTGGGTGTAGTGCTTGGACCCCTGCTTAGAGTGAGCAGCCAACATGCAGACACATTCAAGTTGGTCTAAAAACATATCATGAGCTACTTCTGCATGCATCAGAGAGGTCAGTCAGACTCTTTGGTGGAGGTAAATGCTCTCCCCCTGTGGCAGGACTACTGCTGATGGCTGCTTTTGAATACAGACACAGAAGCCCAGCTGCCTGGCTGCAGGCAGGAGGCAGAGAGGAGGGGGCAAACCGGGCAGGAGGGGGAGGGCAACCCCTCCCAGGGGACCTGTGGCAACCAGCCCTTCCACAAGACCCCCCCAGGGAGGTGGCTGTCTTGTCTCTCACTCAGGTCACACAAACGGGGACCTCCCTCCCCATGGAGACACCGGTGCGGATGGGGACAGGTACAGGCAGCGGAGGTGGAGGATGGATGGCTCTGTCTTGGAGGCTTCTCGGACTTGCTGCTTCTCAGAGAGGCTCCATTCATGGTCTGTAGTTTGCTGGCTGTCTTAATCAGAAAGGGAGATTTTACCTCCTTGAATATATCACCCACAGGCAATAAAAAAAATCTTTTAAACAACCTAAGTCAGTTTTCACATCAGCTTGCTTTCACTCCATTCCCAAATGTCTTAAAATGATGTTTACAGCTTTGGCTGTCCCGATATCACCTCTGTTTGCTTGCACATAGAGGAGAAGTTGCTGTTCCTGCTTCATAAGATTAGTCTCAGCTGACCTTCTTTTAAAATTTATAACCATATAAATCCATAGCAACAACTTCTCGGCTGTTCCACCACTTTGGGCTATCGATCAGCTGTGATGCACTCACTGTGCAGTGGGTAACTTGGTCCTTCTCCCCAGCTCACCCCAAGCAAAGAAGAGAAACTGTTGCTCAGTGCACTTTCCCATTAAGCTGCATTTCTCTAGAGCTGCTTGCACACTTCATCCATCACATAGATATTGTACATCTTTCTGCAAACTCTTCTGTGCAATGACCTACTAGGGTATGTTCCTCAATTTTGGAAATGTTCCTTTGTAGAGAGATACAATGGAAATCTTTATGTTTCATCTAATTCTTCTTCTGATTTTAATTGTTAAGGTCTGCAGATAAAATACTCAGAGCTGATTTAGGCAGAGACCAGTGGATCTGCAGAGCCTGAGAACCTTCTTACTGTTTGTTTGTGCCTCTTCTTCCACTGTTTTGTTGATTTGCTCTTTTTCTTTCTGCAAATCTGACAGCTGCTTTATGCAAATGTCCTTCATAACTACAGTGGAGGGAGAAAGCCTGACACAAACCCTAATTCATCTGTGTAACTTCTCAAGAGCATGGAGAGAAGGCAAAGGAGGAGAATTTAGTTTGGGTATAATTTCTCTGTAAACCCCCTCTGAGAGCAATCAGTGGGAGTGTTCTGCCAGAGCAGGAGGATGCACTGTTTTGCAGGTGTCTGTCCTCAGACAAAGTGTGATTCAATTTTTTCATAAATTACTTGGGTGGTGGAGCAGGGAGAATACTTACCCTGTGCCCAGCTGTCAAGCAGCTGGGAGGGACTGCAGTTACCTTGGGTGACCAACTTCATGTTCGATACAATCCCAGCAAGTCTGAAAGAGGGTCTGAGTTTAAAAAATAAAAATAAAATAAAAAAAAAAAAGAGAGAGAGAGAGAGAGTCTATTAGGGACAAGCACAGAAACTCAGCAGTAAAATCAGCTGTACAAATCCAGGATGAAGAGTGACCAGCCATGTAGCAAACCCATGGAGGAATATCATAATATGGGCTTGGTTGGCAGCATTGCCTCACTGTATGTGATGGCTCAGGAGAGCTCTTACAGCACATGAAAGCTGCTGTAAAAGTGGAAGAAAATTATGTGCATCTCACACCCATGATTTGTAGAACAACAAATGATGTGCTTAAATTACATCAAGAAAGAGTCAGGCTTGACACCAGAAAATTATCCATTGCCAGACATAATGGAGCACTGGAACAGTCCATGTAGGGGGGTTGTGAGGACCTCCATCTCTGGGAACCTCTCACAGCAAGTTACAAACATTCACCCAGAATGACACAGGAAGAGTAAGTCTGTCCTGAGACGAAGTGACAGGTTGAATGAACTCACAAGGTCTCTTCCAGTGCCATTTTTATTATGTCACTGTTACAGTCACATAAATTTTAACTTGCTGTTTGCAAATACTTTAGTAGCAGATACTCAGATAATACAGAAGCTTCAGTTCTCTACCTTTCTTTAGACCAAACTTTGTTATGTATTGCCTAGGGCCAGCAATACTCCTCCCAGTTCACACAATGTCTAGACACCTGAATGGAGCCTGTATGAGCAGTATTGTTTATGAATAAATATGATGGGGCTTTTTTGCCAAAATATTTCCCGCAGAGAGTCAGAATCTTCTAAATCAATCACTGAACTCTCAGTATGTGTGTGTGTATATATATACACACCTCTTAAATCAAGTTTACTTTTGTTAGACTTCCTTGCATGCTAGCCCCTTGCTAGGAGGCAGTGCTATAAATCATCCCTGATGGCAGGAGGTACTTTGGTGCTTTTTCTATAATGATTACACCCAGCTGACCTCCAAGTTGTTCTAGAGAAAAGACTGAAGTCGTCTGAGGACAGCTGTACCTGCAAGTACAACTGAAGTACTTTTTGAGATGCTGCACAAAAAGATTCTGGAATAAACCATCTTTCCTCTTTAGTTAAAGCTGAGTTTGGAACCTGCTGATGAATGCTTAACTGCCAAGGAAAAATGCCCTGGGTACAGTGATTTTCACAGAGCTGCTCTTTATTCCAGGTTCTCTACAACCAACGGGAGGGAAGGGCTAGTGAATTACTGTGAGCTCCTAAGGACCAGACTTTCAGCCCCTTCTTCCTTGCTGCTCATCTGACCCCTTTCCATCAATACAGTGTGAGCAACCACTCACCAGTGCGGGAGAAAGTTCCTCCAGTGAGCAGGGATTGGTGCTAGCAAAAATAGCAGGGGATGGAAGAAAATCTCCTTGAGATGCTCAGGTCTGTTGTACGTGCTCTGTAGCAACTGGCATAGCACTGTAAAGACCACAAATTCAATCATAACAAAGTGGATGAACAAATGGGGTCAAATTCTCGTCCATGTCATTAGGACACAGCCATTCATTTCAATTAATGGTAATTGTAAGCTAATGGTGTCTGATAGCAGAACTGAGGCACGTGCATAAGTGCACAAGTCTGTGTCTGCAACCTCAGAGGACAGACCTTCTGGCTTTGACAGCAAGGTTGAGGTCAGGGGGATCTTACGGGATCACGCAGTTGTCTTTTTGCTCAGGCAGTTCATGTAACCTGTGGAAACTGGCAGAAAACCATGCCATCCCTCTGACAAACTTTGGCCACGATTTGATTGGAGAAAACTGGAGTAAGGCAAAGAGTTTTGTGAAGGTTGGTCCCCAGAACTTCCAGATAGCTCAAGTGACTTCTGTAGGTGGTAAACACAAAGCAAATAAGAGAATCAATACATAATAATGTAGCAGATAACAAGCTGATGAGTGAGAAGCTGCGTGTGTTCATACAGGATAGAACACATCAGACAAAATCAATAGCTGCCCTTGTCAAAGCTATAGGCTTGGTGATGAAAGCAGACATTTATTTAAATTCTAGTAGCTTTTGACAAAGAACCTTGTAGAAAACCTGGGGTGGAGGCAATCTGTTCAGCTGTTCATGCTGTTGAGTTTGCATTAGTCAAAATTTGCTAGTTAAAAAAAACCCGGGACTTCAGTTTTCTGGACCCTCTGAAGGATGCTGGCAGGGCTCGTTTTGAATAAGGCTCAAGGGCCAGATGCTGTCCAGCACCCACAGAGCTGCATGGGTCTCTGAGGGGCTCATTCACTATCCTAAATTATTGTTGAGTGAAAACCTTTATATGGCTTAGAAGATCCATGTTACAGAACAAGTATGCTAAGATCAGTGTCACTTGGGTACACCTTTCAAAGGACAGGAGAGCCCAAGGACCATCCTGTGGCTGCCCAGGGAAGTGGTTGAGTCACCATCCCTGGAGCTATTTAAAAGAAATGTCACTCAGGGACATAGTTTAGTGGTGGGCTTGGCAGTGCTAGGTTTACCATTGGAGTCAATGATCTCCAGGGTTTTTTCCAACCAAATTATTCCTATGATTCTATGGGCAAAGTATGCAAAATGTTCTGGAACTGAATGAAGGAAGAAAAGGCGTAAAACTCCTTCAGCCATGGAAAGGGGGGTGATGGAGATGTTTATTTCTGGGGCAGGCAGGGCAGGGTGTGGCAGCCTATGCAGATATGGCTGGTACCCAAAGAGGCCCTTTCTCCCATAGCTGTAGCTGATTCACAGCACTGGGTTTGCTGCAGATCTCCAAGCACTGTGTCCACAGCAATGGGTAGGTTGGTAAAATCCCTCATACATGGTCTTGGTCTGTGGCCAGGGTTTGGGTTAGGATTATGGACTTGACTCATTGGTCTTTCAGTGTTGGCAGAATACGTCTTTAACAAACTCTTTCCGTGCTATCTCCCTCTTTGTGTACCTCAGTGCTACTGGTAACCAGCTTTAAAATGGTCACAGTAAAGCACGTAGCAGGTGTGTGTGATCAACTGCCAAATAAAATGTTACCCACGGTGATGTTTTCTCAGAACATTTACTTTTCTGTGACCATCAGGTTAATAAAGATGTCTAGTACAACCACGTGATTGCAGTGGGAGTCATATAGTTTTATAGCTGTCTCTTTGTGTTGGCTCTGCCTTGGGGAGAGGAGGAAGGGAAACATACAACATTTTCTTTCCGGACTATTAAAAACATTCATGTTAGAAAGGCACGTGGCACAGGGATACGTGTAGTTATCAGCAACAGTAAAACTCTAACCCGCAGACAACTAGCTGAAAGAAAACTAGTAATTAACCCAACATCATCAGAGTGATTTACTGCAGCCTATAAAAGGAAAATCTGTGCTTAAACAAGCTGCTGAAATCACGGACACTGATATCTCAATATCCGGCTGCTGATAAAGGTATGGCCGATGCTGTTTGCATGAAAACGTGTATGGGAGAGGGATCAGTTATTTCATTTAAAAGGTCTCAGGAGGCTGTTTACCTTGCCAGCCAAGTTTATTTCCAAGCAGGTTGGTCTCTCCACTGAAGCTGTGCTGCCTTGTGCTGCAGCTCAGCCCTGCTGCCCCTTGCCCTGGGTTCACTGAAAGGGGCAGGATGGGCACAAACCAGGGGGCAAGGGCACCCCACGCTCAGGTGGGTGGGTTTGTGGGACAGCAAGTCCTGAACTGATACATACTCATTGGTTCCCTGGGGTGAAACGTCCTGTTCTGCCAGCTCCAGGTGGAGAAGCCCCTCTGTGAGCAGGTCACTATGGACAAGGAGCTTCACATGGATGGAGGTCAGGGCTTTTCCTGCAAATCTGAGACACAGAGGGGTCTTAGTGGCATCTCTACCATTCTCCCTCTCCTTCCCAGGGGTGGAAAGAGCCACCCCACGTGAGCTGCTTCTCTCAGCCTTGGGCACTTGTTAGGAGGTGGATATGGCAGTGATGAGTAAAAGCCCAGATATTACTTGCTGTTCTTGTCTGTAGGATGCCTGTTGTTTTAACCTGTGTGATGCTCCCAGGAAATGTCCCTGTAGCAGCCCATGTGCCATCAATGACCTGGTTAAAAAAAGACGTTTTCTTGCAATGTCTTATGCCCACAGATGAAATGGATATTAAAAAATCCATTTGTAGGCTTTAGTTTTCTTGAGTATGGCAAATGTTTTCAGCCAAACTATGAATTCCAGCATTACCACAGATGAAAAAAAAAAAGCCATTTCCCAGGCTGTTCCTCTGAAGTCTCTGGGAGACTCTGATGTGACAGCTTGTCACATCATCAGTGCCACTGTTGATGTGCTAAAGGCAGGACGTAGGAGCTCAGCTTTGGCCAGCTCCAGGAAAGACTGCATTTATCTATGGCCGTGTTGTGCCTAATGCAGCAGGGTCTGGGATCCACTTCCCCCTTCCCTGCTCCCCAGCATGAACACTTACATGCTAATAACAATCCAGCACACCACAAAACAACTCGTGTGTTTGTGGGCATGTGTAAATATGTGCAGCACATGTATGCTGTCTGTAACACCAGGTACCTAGCAAAGACACATGCTTGGAGATGGGTTCTGATGGCCACCAGTCACCCTGGGGGGAGGGCTGGCTCTGCTCCAGGACACAGGTCTGTCACAGAAGGCAGCTCCGGGGGACTTGGTGTGGGATTGCTTGTGCTGCCTGACCTGACAAGTCACTGAGGGTGAGACGGACAAGCTCAGTGCTGGCTCTTGGGCACAACCTGAGCTGAGTGCCCATGAGAGCTAGCAGTGGTGGTAAGGATTTCCCCAAAGCCCCCCCCAGCACAGTTTGCAGCCCCACTCACCCCTGTTCCCCGAGGAGATGCCAGGGTGTGGAGGTACCTCACCAAGCACCAACTTCAGTTTCTTGATGTTTATGGAGACTAAAACCCAGAGGCAGCCATCACCAGCTCTTACCTCCACTAAGCAGAGGAGGGGATGAGCCACTCTGCCATCATTGTGCAAACCATACGGTCAATGTTGAAGTGTCTTTCACCAGGACCACAGGACCACATTGCACAGCAGCCATGGCCCAGAGTGGAAGTACAGGTGTTTTAACTCAAATCCATACTCAAGAATCACACAGGGTGTGGAAACCTCAGAGAAACTAGCTGGAAGAAAAAAAAAAACAAAAAACAGAAAAACAAACAAACAAAAAAAGGTGGATAACCAGTGCCTTTTCCTGAGCTGTGAGGACTGTGCAGTTGCTCTGCTGGGACCAGCATCCCTCTAGACTGGTTTATGACCAGTTTACACCATGGTGTGACCTCGTTTGAATGCCAGCAACATCCCATTTACCTTCCTGTACCTGAATCCTGGAGATTAACAGTGCTGGGCTATGCCTACAAAAAGAATCATGGTTGAAGTTTTTCACAGCAGCCTTTGGAAATGTTCCAGGAGATTCTTGAAATCAGACATGAGGATGTTATGGTTTGGGGCTTTTTTTGCTGTTTGAATAGAGTGGCCTGTAGCAAAAAGACTGTAGATTTAGATAAGACACTTTCAAGAAATTTTTTTCCTATGAGGGTGTGGAGACACTGGTACAGGTTGCCCATGGCACAGAAGGTGGAAGCAGATGATCTCTATGGTCCCTTCCAACCCAAACCGTTCTGTGATTCTGTAAAACTGGGCTTTGAAAGCAAAAGGAATAAAAACTTCTCGGTTGAAAAGAGCACTGTCGGCGTGTGAACTGCTGCCGGGAGGTGGCTGTCCCCGGGCTGTCCCCGCTCCGGCGGGGAGATGCTGCCACCTCCCGATGCGCAAGGCCGAGCGGCGGGGAGGAAGGGAGGCAGCTCCGGGGCTGAGGGAGTGCCTGAGGCTTTGGGGTTTGCTTGGTGCCTATGAAGAACCATCGCCCAGAGAAAGGGCTTCCAGCACGGCCTGAAGTGGCGGTGCCCTCCTTTAACCCCGGGAGCAGCCAGCTCGGTGTTGAAGTGAACCTGCTCATGCCTTCTCCAGGCACCAACAGAACAGAAATTATGCATAATCTGCAGTCTGCTAAATTGTGATGGTTGATCAAATGTTATCCGATGGGAGGTGTGTGTGAAACAACAGGGACAGATTGGGAAGAAGTAGCCTTTTCATAAGAAACAACCAAAACGAAAGCAGCTCTCCTTTAATCTTGTTTCCTTCATTATGATTACATTTTAATTATTATTCTTGCACTGAAGGAAATCAGAGAAATAAGGTGGTGAATACCTCTTACTAGTTAGCACAAAGTGGCATATATCACAGAATTATCGAGGCTGGAAAAGACCTCTGAGACCATAAAATTCAAACTATGACCTAACACCACCACATCATCTAGACCATGGCACCAAGTGCCACATCCAGCATTTCCTCAAACACCTCCAGGGGTGGTGACTACACCACTACCCTGGGCAGTCCATTCCAATGCCTGATCACCCTCTCCAAGAGGAAGTCCTTTCTGATATCCAACCTAAACCTCCCCTGGCACAACTTCAGGCCATCCCCTCTCGTCCTGTCAATTGTCATTCTTCTAAATGTTTATAAGCTTCAAAGAGAAAAGGAAATGTTCAGAAATCCAAAGAGTGGTTTTGACCTGTTATGTGGAACAGGAAAGCCATCCTTTCCACAAGCTGTCTGAGGTCCCTGAGGCTCATTGCCCCAGCTGGCAGATGCTCACTACCATCGCAGGGTTACTGCCCATGTGAGCTACAGAAAGTTATGGTGGTGGTGACATGTGGGACTGGGGACTGATCCTGGCTTAGTCATAGCTATCCCGCACATGCAGATAAAAAATACTGTTGGGTTGTCCTGTCCATCTTCAGGTCTCTCTCTGTAGAACAGAAAGGCTAAAACATGCCCATTGACTATATGGCAGGAGTGGGGACCACTTCTGAAGATGCCGTCCCACAAGTGGGGCTGCTCTGTGGGACACAAAGAGTGTTTCATCTGAGGTTCTGAGTTCTGAGGAGAAGGATCCAGGACTCCTGGTAGATACTAAATTATCCATGAGCCAGCAGTGTGCCCTTCTTGACAAGAAGGCCAATGGAATCCTAGGTTTCATAAAGAACAGTGTGGCCAGTAGGTTGAGGGAGGCCATTCTTCCCCTCTGCTCTGCTCTGGTGAGGCCAAAGCTGGAATGCTGAATCCAGTTCTGGGCTCCCCAGCTCCAGAGAGACAGGGAGCTATTGGGGTCCAGAGGAGAGTGAAACAGATTATTGGGAAATTGGAGCATCTCTGTTATGAGGAAAGGCTGAGAGAGCTGGGACTCTAGCCTGGAAAAGACAATGTTGTTAATGTCTACAAGTATCTGAAGGGCTGGTGCAAAGAACATGAAGCCAGACTCTTCTCAGTAGCTCCCAGTGACGGAATGAGGGGGAAGGGGCACAAGCTGGAACAGAGGAAGTTCCATCTAAACATAAGAAAAAAACTTCTTTGAGGGTGACAAGGCACTGGAACAGGCTGCCCAGGGAGGCTGTGGAGTCCCCTTCTCTGGAGATGTTCAAAACCTGCCTGGATGCAGTGCTGTGTAATGTGCTCTAGGTGACCCTGCTTTAGTGGGAGAGTTGGGCTGGGTGATGTCTAGAGGTCCCTTCCAACTCTGACAATTCAGTCATTTTGTGATCTGCTGGGGCACTTGGGAGCAGCTGAGGATTCAGTTTGGCTTCCAGGAGGGGGATTTCTACTAGTGAGGGCAATAATGTGGACTGAAGGAATATGCATGTTCACGGTTGCTGGGTCCACCATGGCTGGTACCGACCAAGGAGATAGAATGCTTTTCTGGAGGCTTTCATGGGGGTCCAGGTGGTGCCAATCCTCCATCCCAGAGCCTGGATCCAGCCCTGCATTATGCCATGATAGGGACAAGGCTCATACTGGCTGCAAGTGCCACTTCGAACCATCCTTGATGGGTTCAGTGGGGCTCAGGCAGGCAGGGCTGGCGCAGATCGCTCTCCTTTGTGATGGTAATTACAGCGCTTTCCCTCTCTCTCCCTTTCATCTATCTAGATAAAACAGTCGCAGCTGGAAGATCCCAGCTGGCACATGCAGGATGCAGACCAGCATCCTGAACCTGCAGAGCACCAGAGCTGCTGGCTGCTCTTTCTGCTCTGACAGAGGGCAATGTTTTTGGATGCAAACCCCAACAACCTGATTTTCACTTATGAGGGTGGTAGATGCATATTTTAATAATAAACACAGCCAAGTGGTCAGCACACTGCCCAGGCACAACAGGGAGGGCTGTGCTCACCAGCCAGGCAGGGAGGCAGCCAGGGGCAGTGGGAGCAGAGCCCTGCTCCCCATCTCGCAAAGGCTGAAATTTTGCTCCAGCAGTGCTAAGAATAATATATATGATCAAAAGGACTGTTTCATCTCCAGGGACAGCGAGTCTGCTGAAAGTTTGCTGCAGGAAATAAGAGGAGAAAAGCTGTTTTGGAAAGGCTTGAGTAGCTGAGAAACGGGGGCGATGCGCTGCTCTATTTTTGGGTAGCTTTCTGTCAAAGGCTGCCTGTAGTTTTCTAACCAGCTTCTAATGTTTTAAAGCATGATGCTACTTCAAACTGGAGGTTTTCATGGGCCTTTTTTGCACTTAATTAGAAGAAATGTTTTTAGGGGCATTTTGGGCACAGATGAATCGATACATCCACTTACCTCCATCTGATGAATGGGGGTGAGAGCAGGAAAGGGACAAACTGACAGGAGGGGAGAGCTGTAAGGAAAAGGGTGGGGGTTTTTTTGACTTGTCCTTCCACTGACTTGTCACATCTCTGCAGCTTGCAGAATCCAGGGGTGTGTGGGTCTTCAGAAGACCCCACAAGCATAGGATACAGCCAGCGTGGCTCCTGAAGCCACAGCACAGCGTACTTCAAACCCCTGCAATTGAGAGGCATTTTCTGGAGCATCAGGACTGAGTGTCTGACTGACAGCATCAGCTGATACAGGCCTTGGCTGCAGAGGCTGTGGGGAGGCTTTGCCTCTGTCTCTTCTCTTGGAAGTGCTCTAGGTCTTGCAAATGCCGAATTTCAGGGCTCTCAGAGCTGACATAATGGCTGTTTTATAAAAAAACCCTGAACAAACAACCCCTGAACTTGTAGAGCAAGAAGCCACTTCCAAATGTCCCTGTTTGTGCTCACAGTTCTTTTATCATTATCAGCCCCTGCTGTGACCCCAATAAAAGCAGCCACAAGTGCTGCAGTGATGGGGATGTGAGCTGGGCACCAAAGAGCAGCACAGAAGTGGCAGCAGCCCAGCCAGTGATGGCTGCAAGCGTGGCTCACTGCTGGCTCCTTCCTGCTGCTGTCCCAGTCTGTACAGAGCTCTGCTTCCTTTCATGTAATCAACAAATTAGTTTCTGTAATTTACCTAACAAACAAGAGGCTCATATGCTCGCTCCACTTTTCTTTTGTTTGTTTGGTTGGTTTTTTAGAGGTTTAGTAAACAAACAGTGGGAGGCCAAAGAATTAAAGCCATAAAGTAATCTGCATATAATCAGTAATTACCATGAATCAAACCCTCCTTCATTCAGCTGGTTTGTTATTTCCCTGATAATGTAATTCCCTGTGCTGACAAAACTAGGAAATGCTCATTTTCACCAGACTTGCAAATAATTTCCTGCTGTGAACATAATACTGCATCAAGCAGTTTAGTGACCACATAAATCCAGCTAATGAAATTTATGTAGAGTATAAGGACTATTAAAACTGGGGGGTGGGAATGTAAAGGTAATTGCTCCCATTTGTGTTGGGAGGCTATTTTGCCAGCAGATTTGCATTAAACACATCTTTATAGATGTCATTGACCCTGGGAACTGATCTGGGTGACTGCAGGGTGATCCACATGGATTTTTGCTCAGCCTGAACACAGGGGTGATGGCCACGTGTAGCTGCTGGTTCAACCACATGAACTCCTTCAGTTTGCCCCTGTGGGAACTGCTCAGACCTCATGGCAGAGGGTATGGCAACAATTTCCAGGGCAGGGTATTAGTCCTGATGGTCAAGAAAATGTCTCTCGATTGCAGGGTTTTGAATTCTGCTGTGCTGTGGCTGCAGGAGCCAGGTTGGCTGTATCCCATGTTTGTGGGGTCCTCTGAAGACCCTCACTCCCCTAGATTTTGCAGACTGCAGAGATGTGGCAAGTCAGTGGAAGGGTTCAAAAAACAAAGAGGCATCCAAGCCTGGCCTGAAACCTCTTGGGATTTAGGCCTGTAACTTTCCCATGTGACTTTAGAGAGCTCTGTCAGTGACATCCACAGAGCTGCAGGAGCTGCCAGGTGTATTTGGTTGCTCCCAAAGCTGGGCTCTCCCTGCAAAGGAGGGCAAGGACTGAATTGCTGGGTTGCTGCTTTCTACCTCTAGTTCATCCAAAGACGAATCACTGATGCTGAAACTCCTCCTGGCAGGCAATGGGGGCACAGGAGTGATGCAGAGATCAAAGTATACAGAAGCAAAGGAGTTCTCCTAATGGCAGGAATCCCGCTGGCCTGCAAACGATGCTGGCTTGCAGGCAAGACCTGTTCCATTTGGGAGCATTGGTAACTTCTTTGCTCTTTTAAAACCCAGAAGACACATCCCTTCTCCAGGGCGCAGTGAGGGGCTGCTTGGCAGTGGCCCATGTCCCTCCACGTGTTGGCCGCGTGTCCTGCTGGCGATGCCTGCAAACCGGTTTTGGCATTTGCCAAAATGCAGCCAGGAAAATTTCAGCCTACGCTGTTCTCTTGGCATGAAGGGGCAGTGCTAAAGCTACACCAGCATGACAGCACCAGGCCTGCACACTGCTTTCCCATGAGGTTAGAAATCCTGGGTGTCTGCTGGATTTATTTCTGGCAGGCACTGAAGTGCAAAATCAAGCTGTGATAATATGCTGCTAAGCATGGGTGCTTGCTCCACAGGAGCAATGGAGGTGGTGGTGGGGCCCAAGGAGTCCTCTTCTGTGATTTTAAAATTGTGGTGAAGAAAATGCCTTGCAGAGGAGTGGTAGCAGATAAAACACAGAATAAAATCACACTGAAGGGATAATTTTTGAAGCTTTTCTTGGAGTGATAATTTCATGACACTGTATTGAAACAGCACAGTAACAATAGCAAAAATTCTCCCAGTAAAGGCATTAAAATGCAGTGTGTGGAGGGATAGGAAGTGTGGAAAATGGAAACAACTTGTCTGTAGGGGGCCCTCAGCTATCCTGTGTCTGAAAGTGAAGCTACTGAGGCAACAGAGAAAGAACAGGAGAGGAACATTCAGCCCTGTTTGTCAAGAGGCCTGTGGTACCTGCTCAAATCCATACCCAGATGCCATACACATCCTGGCTCCCAGATGCCAGAAGGAAGGTGGTTGGAGCAACTGCCCAGAACTTGAAAACACTTAAAAAATAAGAATTTTGAAGAAATAAGATGGATGTAATTTTTCTACAGAGGCTGCTACTGGTGCAGCTGGCAGTCAAGGAGCACGAGTTACGACTAAAGCAGGAGAGCCCATTTTCCAGGCAAAGGGGCTAGCAGGGGAGTGGGAGTGAGGAGGGACACATCTGCCTGCAGTCTGGCTGAGATCAAAGAAAAATCGTGGGCTGCACAGTATGAGCTTTGTGGCTCCAACAGGAATGAGCATGGGGTGAGCAGCTCCAGCTTCACAGGATCTGCTCTGTGCCCCAGCACCCTTATCCAGGGGCTTGTCCATGCATCATCTTCTAGCTGCAGCTGGGATGGGGACGGGTTTCCTGTCCCCTGCCTGCTCCTCTCCAGCTGCCTGGTGCTGTGCTGCCAGCCAGTCACTGAGCCTTCAGAGCTGACAGCTGAGTTGCTCCCTGGAGCCCTCCCAGGACACATGCTGTCAAAAAAGCAAGTTCCTGAGTTGCCAGGAATCTGCTTTTTAGGTAGGTAAACCTGGCCCAGCTCATCATGGTTGGACTGGGTGAGATAGTACTGTCCCCAGTAGTTCAAAGAACAGACAGGGGTGATGACATTTGCCAAGGGATAGTGAGGTACACAAAAAGCAGGCTGGGAATCACAGGTCTGTCTCATCTGCACCCACAAAAGATGTGTGGGAAGTCTCCCACAGGCAGGCTACTGATCCTGAGAATCGGTCCAGTGGGAAAAGTCGTCAGAAGTGGAAACGAGACGGGAAAAACAGCTGAGTAGCCCCCAGAAGAGAGATCGCTGTTGCTGCCCCTGCCCTCTGGCTTTGAGTCCTCTCCTGATGTTCACTGTTGCCACCTGCAAAACAGGAGAGGGAAAGTCTCTACAGCCTGTAGCTGAGGAGGCAGAGCAGACACTTGGTGGAGCTCGAGTCGAATTTCTGTGAGATCTTTTGCTGATGCAGACTTCAGCTGCAGAGGCTGTGGGAAGGCTTTGCCTTCATGCCTCCTCTTGGAACTGCGCTAGGTCTTGCAAACTCTGAATTTCTGAGAGCTGACATAATCCTCTAACACCACAGGTACGCTGCTTCGAGCCAGCAGCTTTACAAAGACCTGTGTATGCTGGTTACCTGCCAGGCAGGGGCTTCCACACCTCACTCTGGAGCTGGTGTTGATCCCTTGCTCCCCGTGGCGATCCGTGGGTTGGAAAGACTGGGATGTGACAGCCCACGGCAGAGCCCACGCTTCTGCCTGCAGCCTCGCAGTCCCAGGGCTCACGGCCACAAGGGAAAGCAAAGGGTGATGAGTTTTAGGGATGGCAGCTGCATCCAAGCCGAGATGGCCCCAGCATCACGGAGAACACCCGCTGCAATGAGATTCGGGCCGCAGGGTGCCTGTTTGCATACTCAGGTCCCACGACGACTTTTGCAGCTGATTCTGCACAAGTCTGTGCATTCATCAGACAGGTGAGAGTATCTCAGAATCCACCTGAAGAGCTCATTCCTGTGCCACACACGGGGAAGGATTATTTAGTCAACTAGAGGTCTTTTTAAAATGACTCCTGTTGGTTTAATCCCAATTTAGTGGGAGATTACATAATCCCACAATGACATCTAGTATTTAATGGTTGCTGTTCACAATGAAACTCTAAAAACAAGAACCAGAACTATGGCTCTTTGTAATTTTAGTTTCCTCCAGTACTTGTTCTCTTGCACTTAGTTAATAATTTTTGGTCTGTCCATAACACACCTGTGTCACTGTTACTATTTTAACTTCTGATAAAAATCTCAAGTGACCAGTTTTGCACCTCTCTTCTGCTCCAGTTCTGCCATCATGGACCTTTTGTTCTTCTTTCCATGCTTTTTAATTTTGCAACCCACCCACCCCCTCCCCCCCATTTTGCAGAGAGGCAGATAATTTTTACCTGTCCCAGATTACAGCTCAAGAAAGGCATTAAATTGAAGAAAGGTTTCTCTTCACCTATACTGAAGGTTACTGACACATTGTTTCTGTGTCAGACTTTGAGTCTTTGATTTTAAATAGCTGCTGTAAAGGTACAGAACTACAGAATCTATAAACAGTTCAATACAGAAGACTTGATTTAGTACTTTACAAGACAAAGCAATCAATAATCTATTACACATCTAATCACAGGCACGAATAGCTCTGCAGCCCCCTTCACAACATTCCACCAAATGAGAAAGGCAGGGGGAGACCACAGGAAGAGGGACCCAAATCACTGAGGCTGCAAGTGCATCATTGCTTGGAGTAGATTTATAAATGCAAATATTCAAATTCAACAATCACCCCTCGATACTAGTGAATCACATTACTGCTATCTGGAGACAAGTTGCTATGGCAGAAAGCTGTAGCAGTGGCAGAAGGCCAAGAATCCCTGAAATGTTAACTGAATTTAACTCTTGACTTTTCCCAGACAAGGTTCATTACTTCATGTGACTGTGTCATATTAAATGAGTGCTTTGTCTGCCCTGGGTACCGGCTTGGAATGGATATTATTAATCACTGGGACAGCAATTCACAGGTCAATAACAGCCATTTGACAGCAAGGGATTTTTTTTACACCTTCAAGTCCAATATGTGATAGCTGCAGTTATGCCAGGGCCTGTTTGCTTTCTTTTTTTTTTTTTTCCTGAACTCATTTCCTTGCTTTAGGCAAGTTATACCCAGTTTAGAGTAACCGGATTGATTCAGACCACACCTACAGTGCCAGTGTGATGGTGTGATGAGGAGATCCTCTACTTTGAAAGGCTCCAGCCTGGGCACAGACCAGACACACTGCTGCTCCAATTAAGCAACAATGCAGGCTGCTGCCTTTGATATCCATCAGGATTTTAAGAGACTTCAGCAAGGAAGAGGTACAGGTATCAGTTGAAAAATAACTAAGTAACTTTGTGAATAGGAGAACAATCTACACGTGGGATTTAGGCCTAAGATCTTCTTTCAGGTGCCTGAAGAGCAGATTTGGCTCCCTGCTTTAAAGGCCAGCTGCAGGTGCATATACTGCACTTCTGCTTGAAGAGATCAAACTTTGTCAGCTGTGTAAATGAGCCATCTCACATTTAGCTATTGGCAATTTAGGATTAGTGAGGTCCAAGGAAAAGCCTAGATTAAACACAATCAAATATTCATGCAGTGGTGCTTCTGACAACTTTTCTTGAGTCACCAAAAATGACACTACGCGTTGAAGGTGAACAGAGAATGGCAGATGGCTTATTGTGAAGAAAACCTCCAAAAAGAACAGCATGTAGAGAACAGTTACATACGAGTTATGAAAGATGCAGAGTCACAAATTGTGACAATGATTTTTGCCACAACAAAAGCAAACAACAAGAAACCATCACTGTTACGGTAGGAAAAGTCTGAAATACAGGAAGCCATGTATAAAACTACAGTGGCGGCTGAGATGGTGACAGAAAAGTTGGAAGGGTTGCTTTATGATTTTCCTGGTCTAGTCCAGTACTTCTGGAGTTTTGCCCAGTCCTAACAGCAGGTTAATAACCCTATTAATAACTTCCCAAATTGTTCTGTAGCCTTGAAGAACATTTCATGTTCCACCCTCAGCAATCTTGTTCTGACTTCCAACATTCTTTTTCCTCTATTGTACAATTCCATTCCATCTTCCAGGAATAAACTTGAAAGGTAAGAGTGTTCATGCACCCTCTCATGCTTCCCTTCTTAATAGGCTTTTGACTATGTGCTCAGACCTAAAGGACTTATTCCAGAGCAGGGAAACACAGAAGTCCTATAACCTCACAACATGCAGTACTTAGCTATATAGCTATATTGCACTCCAAAATTTAATTTGCAATATCACCCACATTCCTTGTCATCTTTCATTAACCATGATTTTCACTGCTGCATTTCCCTTTCTCCTCTCAAGACACACTGGTGATATCTTTACAGAAAAAAACAACCTAAATCATATAAGCCACAGGCTCCCAGTTCTGTGCAGGTTTTGTTTTGTTTTTTCTTTCTTACCTAATGGATCAGAGTAATATTTCAGCTTTTTTTTTCTGGTAGATATGCATACAGGTATCATTTGATGATACATGTTTTCTAGCTTAATATGGGCCAAGTGCAGAATATTTACTGTAACTTTGCTGACCACAGATGAAATGTTTGAAATCCAAGAATCTCTCAGGAACACCAGTGAAAAGCAGTCTTCATTGAAAAAATCAACACCCAGGAACATTTAAAATGAACCATTTATTAAATCAAACTCTTATTTTAACAGTTACATAAGTTACATAGCATGTTTAAGTCAAAAAGATTTCACAAGGAAAAAAAAAATTTAAACTTCTATTATGCAGGCAAAAATAGTACCACACAATACGTACCTGGGAGGAAAGAAGGGAAAGGGAATCTCTAAACATTCAAATAAGGCCATAATTATTTAAAAACAACAATAAAACAATAATAAAACCCCCCAAAGATTCATTTTCCTTTCAGTGTGTTCAGTGCTGCTAACTATATGTACCTTTAGTGTACAGATGTAATTGAGGCAGGGATCATCTTGATAGCTAAGTTTAATGTTTTAAAACACTATCAGAAATGGAATAAGGCTCATTAGTACATACAGCTGCCCTTGGAATGTCAATCTCAGTTGCCTTCATTAACTTAAAATTCACAAAGTGCACAGTTCAGATATGCCAAAAAATTGAAACTGCTACTCTACCAACAGCTGCCCATGCTTAATACTTAGTGGTCTATTGGAACAAAGTATGTTCTTTAAAAAAAGATGTGTAAGAAAAGCCACTGGAAAACATTCAGTTTCAAAGATGCACTAGGAGCTTTTTGTAAACTGAAAAGTAGAAAAACATGGATTAATTATGTAAAGAAAAGGATACAAAAAACACTAGAAATGACCATCAAACTTTCAAAGAACAAGCACCACAACGGACATTAGCATTCGATTTCGCAGTGTACAGCAACGTAATAATCTTACTCTAACCAATCCACTTCATCAAATTCTGAATCATCTTCTGAATCACTGTACTCCACAGCAATGCGACGGGACAGTATCGTGGCGACATCGTTCTCAATGCGCTCGTGCTTCGCTTCTTGTTCGCGCTGCTCTTCGACTTTGCGTAGCTGAATACCTAAAGAACACCAAATCCCAAACACGTTACGCCCCTCCTTCTATCACCACTCCAAGTCTTTAGGCTCACAATTAGCAAAACGCTTTGCAAACAAGAATGAAGACCGAGGGCACTGTCCTCCTCAAATAGACATTCTCTGTCAAACTTCTAAATGTCAGAGCTGCAACGGCAGACTGATCAGCATCTCTTCTACTATATCCTGCTTCTGATTTCCCATTAAAAACACACGCACACACACACATTTTTAGTACCACTGCAAGTGGTTAAGACATTTTACTATTTTAATTGCTGAACAGTTTTTATACTCTCTCTTCATGGTCTCAATTAGAAGTTATAGCTATTTGAGTATCCTAACAGTACAGGGATCTGTTTTGGGATCAAGTGTTTTTAAAGATCAAATGCAAAGGAGAAACAACACCTACCGATAGTATGAGACAGTTAAATCCAGTAATTTAGTTAAAAACTGGTCAGAAATTACATATTTTGATTTTATACTCACAACATCAGAAGATCACACACTCTAAATATGACCTACACCCTCTACTTAATATTCTCTGCTGTCAACTGATGGGCTACACAAGCACAGGTCCTTAGGTAGAATTCAAGCCCTGGTAACTTGAGCCTTTGTTTCCTGTGCAAGACTTTGTGTCAAAAGCGTTTCCAGGAATCACCTGAATTACACCAGCAGGATCTCCTTTATCAGGTTTTCCTCCTGGTATTCTCTATTAATGTTCCTGCACTACTGTTGTACCCAACTGCTGTTGATGCTTCTTTAGATTTGGTGATGTTATTGATTTCTGTGCATATTTTAAAATATTTTGTATTATAACCTATCTACTGATATTACACTACCATACAGGCAGGTGCAGGGGAAAAAACAAGGATGTACCACTCCAAGCATTTGAGAAAGACTATGCAAGGACCACACAGTCAGAAAGCAGAACTCCCAATGTAGTGATTTTTCTGGCTGTAGGCACATAAGATGAAAGGTACACCTTGTGCATCCAGCTCCTCATTGGATCATCAGAACTTTGTCCTGCACCTCTGCCATTCACTTGCACTCTGCCAGCTGGGCATCTTGCACTGTAGAGACTGCTCTGCTACTGCATTGAGACTTGTCAAGATTAGATACTTCACAGCTTGAAGTTTTAAGCAGTGACTTCTGAATGACATTTATATGTTATAACACACTGATACCTGATGAAAATTCCAAAGCCAATTGATCTGTTCTGCTTTTATCCAGCAGTCTACGAAAAACAATGTTTGTATCTTCTACACAATCTGTAGGTTATCAGAAACTGCTACGTTTTCAGGTGAAAACAGGAAGGAAGAGATAATCTCCACAGATCATCTACAAGCCTGTGCACTTTTTAAAGAAAATAACCACAGAGAACCAGCTTTGCCATCCAAACAAAACATCCGATAAGTACAGTTACAAATTGAAAAGAAATGTCTATTTGGCAATGCAAACACAGGGGAGAATAGAAAGCAAACACACTTAAGATGCATTTCTCTAAACTAACTTCTTGGACATGTGAAATATTCCATCTCCCAGAGCTAATGTCTATTTACCAAGTTCTTGAGACCCCTCTTTTTGCCCCTTACTGTCCAGACCTTACCTTTCCGTATCGCTTCCAGCAGAACGCTTCTCGCATCACTGATTACAGGAAGAGTTGAAGGATGGCGTTTGGGTTCAGGAGCAGGAGCCACTTGGGATGGGGGTGATGGAGGCATTAGAGGGGCATGAGGGCCAGGGACAATGGTTGTGGGAGGAGGGTGCAGAACAGGAGGTGGGTGAGAAAGGGCTGCAACTGTGACAGGAGAGGAGGGTCTGAATAATGTTTGGTCTG
>JAAWXA010000001.1:53783931-53864206 GCA_038090715.1 Florisuga fusca | reverse complement strand
AGGGGTGGGGGTGGCGGGACTGGGGGTGGAGGAGTGGAAGTCATTGCAGCTCTTAATGATGAAGTTGACAAAGCAGATGGAAGAGGTGGTGGTGGTGGTGGAGGAGGGGTGGGGCTCACAAACACAGGTGTTCTGCCTGTTGCTGGTGATTGAGGACGATTTTCTACCAAGCCAGTAGTAGAACTGAAATATCCAAAAAGAGGACAAAGTTATTAAGAGCTGGCGAGTGGAAAAAACAGTAATAGATCAATTTCTGCAACTTATGAATACTGAACGCTGGGCATTAAACAGCATTACATACTATAATGATTTTAAATGTATTCATACCAATATATACAAGGAAATCTAATTCTCATTATGGGGTGTGCATCAGCCTTCAAGCAGCTCAGATTCAGCTGTTAGCCAAGTTTATGCTCTTATACAAATCTGCATTGTTAGAAAAGGATTTTTTTTCTACTAGTATAATTCTCTCATCCCTAAGTAAATTCAAATCATTTTTCTGAAGTAAGGGAACTAGAGTTTAGTTAACTGCTTCAGTTCATAGAACTTTAAAAGTAAAACAGATCAGTACAAACAATGAGGATATTTAAGGTCATAAATAATACAATATGTCACCAGTTCTATGTAGAGAGGTACATTCACTAGACACTCATTGTAGTGCAATGAACAGGCAAACTGAAGAAAGCAAAAGAGAACAGTAAAATTGTTTTCCTGAAACAATACTCGGGGATTTTTTTCAGCTGTTGTGGAAAATTAATCTAAAGAGTTATGCATTTCTGTGTATAATCTCCTGAACAATAAAAATACATTATTTTCAAGAGACAAACATGTTGCTGATATAACAACCATGACTGAATTAACTCTTTTCCATTTCAAGTCGTGTGTACCTCATCATAAATTAAGATTCTAGTTATAAAACAACAGGGGAGTGACAACCAGAGCCTCACTCTATAAAGTGCTCTAAATATGTATCCAGTTCTGGGAGGGTGGAGAGAAACAGAAAATAAAAACAGCTGGGGGAAGAAAAAAAAAAAGGCAGTTGCACTTCAGCAAATGTGACAAATAGATAGTTTTCACAGCTGACACTCTTACTGTGATATATTGTTTCTTGCATGTAGGCTAAAATACAGCTCAGTAGTACAAATTTCAGTTTTCCAGACTTCCAAAGCTAAATCCCGAGATGCCAACATTTTTCACAGAAATATTTTCCACCCAGGTTTTTGTCTTTGCATTTAATTTAGAAGATGACATAGTTGCACTGTTAATGGTGTGGTGAGGCCTTTCTCCACAGTGGTGCCCTACAGGGCTTCTACTCTGACCCTCATCTCCAACTCCTACATGGCCCTTCAGCTGCAGATGACTCAGGGCTGTGGATCCTAGGATGTGTGTATTGCCTGGGCTGCATGGAAATAATACTACTGCACCATTAGGGAGATGGTGGAAAATGAAAACTTTCCAATAAATCTGCATATGACTTGAACATTCTGTACCTAACACAAGGAGGCACGGGTTTCATATCTCCTGCTCCATGCATTGGAGGTGGAGGTGGTGGTGGTTCATGTGGTCTGACCAACACTCGCTCCTCAGCTCTGTTCAGAAGTTCAGACATCTGGCTATAGGGCAATGCAGAAAGTGAATATGATCCATCCATGTGATCCACATATGCTTGAGATCTGTAGGAAAATGAACCAACATTAACTTCAGTAAAAGTATTTGTCCCCTCAGCTAACGTTCTATATTTCACTTTGATTTCTGATTTCAAGTGTATTCTCTGCACCAATGCTGCATATTGTGCTTCCTGGCTTTTTAATAATTTATCTCACTTTCCATGCCATTGCTTCAAGTAGCTCAAGGGTTTATGGTTCTGACAGTATGATGATTTCTACAGTCTGTGTGTGACCTTAGTATTTATTAGCCACATTATTTTGAGTTAAATAAATGTAGCAATACAATCAGAAGTACACTTATATCAAGAGTGCATTATGAAACAGCCATACTCAGTAATTGTTTCTGTTCCTACATATATGCAACCACATACAGCATTCATGGAATATTCATCAGTGTTAGAAGAGCAGAACTGAACAATTTAGCTGAACTTCTATCAGTGGATCTGTATTCTGATGGAGAGGGCCCATTAGTTTAGAGCTAATCCTTTGTAACTATACAACAGATATAAGGAAGATAACCTAAACACCTGCTACTGAGTAGTGGCAGTAAATGGAGGTAACTACTGCTTTAAATTATTCACCTTCCTTGTTAATGACAGAATACTTTCCAACAGAATATTGTGGAAAACTTTCCAACAAGTAAGGCAGTACTTTACATCTTCCACATACTGTCCCCACTACAGTATTTAACCTATGACATTCTTCAGGGGTGAAGTCTTATTGTTATTCAAAAGAGAGGTGCTGTCCTGTACCTGAATACATGCCCTGCCCATGTATTGTTCCCAAGCACTACAGCATTATTCTTAATTGCATTACTGGCATCAAGATAATTAAGGTTTAGGCCAAGATCCTGGGTACAATAGGAATCCTGCAACCAGTGTGTCTAATGTGGAATCTGATGTGCAGCACAACAGAAGGGCAGCAGGAAAGCAGATGTTTCCACCAACAACTTGACACAGCAGGTTACAGACAAGGTACTATAAAGTTTTTCCCAGAAAATGCTAATCACCACATCTTCAGTTGTATCCCACTGACTGAATTGCACTGAGACCATTTTTGCTTTCTAAATTCAGAGAGCTAAGTTTTCTAAAGGCAGTTTTTTCCCTTTTTCAGACAGAAAACACTGTCCCCTAGAGCTGTTGTAATTCTCCCCTGTCAATATTAAGTTTGTTTGAAGACCTTACATAGCTAAGCATAATACTCCCTTATGGTGTTTTTGGCTGCTGAAAGTAGGGGAAAAAATTACCTGTTTTTCTGGGGACAATTTTAAATGAGAAATTTTTTAACGAGAAAAAAAAAAGAAAACCAAACAAAAAACCCAAAAGCACACCACCACATCTCCTAATATTAGATGTCAGTCCTCTTTCCTATCAGAAGTTTCTCAGCTGTTTTTGCACAAGCACCAGAAGCGTCAACACAGCAGGTGTTTAGCACATGAAATGCTCCTTTTAGCCACCAGCAAATACATGCTGTGAAATGAGAACCCAACAGGTTAGATTTGGTAATAGACTATAACCAGAAATGTCAATCAAATCATGGATTTGCTCAAGAGTAAAGAGAAGCTCAGTGATGTCCTCTGAGTTCCAAGTGGACGTTTGTTCACATCACACCTACCACATAATCTTGGCAGGGTCTGCTGAAACAAAATCAAGAGACTGGAATAATAGGGAATTTGCAGGTCAAGACCAGAACATAGTGACACACCTGGGCGCAAGCTTGCAACGGTGACACTGCCCCTTCTTCAAGTCACAGACAACAACCCGTCCACAAGGATACAAAAGGAATTCCAACTACTCCTTTGAGGACACACTAAGTATTTCACAACTGAGTTTTGATTGAGCTAAATGAATAATTTCCAGAGCATTTCAAGAACAGCAGAGGCATCTCACAATTTACCATTTCTCAAGCATGTTCACTGTGTAGTATGAATAGCTGTACTTAATAAAGGATAGAAAAAATAAAAAGAAACCTTGATTCAAAATGTGAAGCTGGGCCATTAGCAACTTCAATGTGCTTATGTAAGAGGTTAGCATCATCTTCTGCCAGCTCTGGACCTTGGGCTAACTTCTGCCACTCTCTCCGTCTGTCATGAGGTGCCCTTGGCACTTTTTCTGGTTCATGAGGCCGATCTAGATTTTTCTGCTGTAGGAGAGTTGTGCAAACAAAACTGACAACTAAGTGGTTTTTAGTTAGTTGCATTTAAACATCAGCCACAAAATAATGAAAAATAATCACAAATCAAGGGGGAGAAAAATTTACTTTCAGTCTAAATAAGATATGTAAGCCAAAACTATCTGTAGGAGGAAGAAACTTCGGTGTAGTGGATAATAAGCTAAATAGTGCAGTGAAAAACAACAGTTTTAGTAGCTTTTTATTCTAAGTCGGAAATAAAATTAAGAATCTGACACTTATATTTACTGTCCCTGTGTATAACATATACAGAATAATGGTTAAACAACAAGTAGCATTACCTTTGCTAAATTTTAAGAAAGTGCAAACAAAATGCTCTATTCCTACTAAATTATTTCAAGTCAACAGAAAGCATAACTATTAGAATGCCACTTAAGCTTCTTCACCTGTACATCAGAATTCTGTATTATAAAAAAAGTGTTCCAATAAAATTCTTTGTTCTTGCTGGTTTTGTACTTTTTTCTGCTTTTTGAGCCTTTGCTATAAGACAAGTTAAAGCAAACCTGTTGCTAGTTACATTAGGACAGTGTGAAAGCTCTAGGCCCTTCTGTATTATTTTATTATTATTAATAAATATGTATTTGTATAAGTCAATGGAAGTAAATTAATAGAAGCAGTTTTAGTTGAATGAAGATGACTCTGTAAGGTCTGGATTGTTCCCAGTTGTGTAACAAAAAAGTTCCCTATCTGCAAATGAACCTTTTCCAGGAAAAAAACAACCAGCTATATAAAGCTAACATATATACCTTCTGCTTTCTTTTCTCTTTTCTTTTGTCCTCAGTGTCCTGCAACATTTTTTCCTTCCACAGATCAAAGAAGTACGAAGGATTGGTATAAAACTTCAAACCCTCTTTTCCATCATCCCTGAAATACAATGACACAAACAGGGCATACTATTTATTTGACAACACATGAATGCAATCATTAAGGCATATTAAGGAAACCTGGTATGTCAGACTCTGCAATATGGACTGAAGAACATTAAAAAGCTTAACACTGATCTCCTGTGCCACCATTCTTTACTATCTTTCCTTGTTCAAGGTCCTGATTTTATAAAAGTAACTTTAATGTAAGCTATAGATTAAAAAAAAATATTATAAATCAGAGAACTCCTATTCCAAAGACTCAAATCTTGCTCTTAAAATAATGAGCAAATTTGTGTGGCTGCTTGTGTTCCACTACTCATTCAAATTGATTTGGGGACAGCAAACATTCATTTCCATTAAAGACCTTTCTACATATTTAACTGCTTGCTTGTTTTCTTTGTTTTGCATTCAAGAGCAGTTTAGTAAACAGTTTAATAAATACAGATTATAAAAAAGGCTTTTTCTTCGCATTGTTACGCTGGGGTAAAATTTGAGTGAAGAGGAGTAAAGTTTTAACACTTATACTGTCTTTTGCTTCCTGCATTTCTCCAGCAACTTCACCATTTTCTACTTGGCTCCTTAACCATTTGAGTGCTACTCGATACGAGCATGGTGCCTGAATACAGCATCTCTATTAGATAAAATAAGGTAGAAACTGGTTTTGAATAATTATATTTTACTAACCTGTAAGGGGTGAGAATGTTAAGTGGAGGAGGCTGTTCACAAATGTCGTAAGTTTCTTGCAAAGGAATAGGCAGAGTTTTGCGGTCAAACAATTGTTGATCTTGAATTGTGGAACTCCGGAAAGCTTTCCTCATTGTAATGTCCTGCAGTGACACTGCAAGGGGATAGTGACATTTGAAAAACCACACCAAAAGTAAGTTTATGTGGATTAATCTGGAATTAAGGTTGGTTAGAATATAAATATTAAGGATTATTACTAGCATCTTACACCTTTTACAGCAAATATAAATTTATCCACGCTGCTGCCATGGCAAGATATTGTCAGATTATGTGAAAAATGTGTTTATGATGTTCTAGCACATCACCCTCTATTTATCTTGAATGAAAATTTTTGATCATCCAAATAGATATCAGAACTCTGCCTCCCCAAAGCTGTTCAATAAATTGCTCACCATTGCTATAAAACACCATTCTGTAGCTCAGAAGTATCTAGTAACATTTGCCAACTCCATTTCACAACCCTTTCAGTACTAAAAAAATTACTCTCTGTCTTGAGATGTAGATTTTACCTTTCCACTATCAGTAAGCCAAACTCTGCATTCCTTGCACAAAGATAGATAGCAGTTCCACCAAAGGCCCACTAGAATGGCATGCCAGCAAATAAGTTTATGCTACTGAGAGCAGAGAATTTTAATGGGAGCTGGTACTATGTACCAACACATGAAACAAGTCAATTAAGTCACTAGGTTTTTAATCAGACTGTCTGGTCAAGATGAGACTTCTCTGTTTAATTCAGGTGACACACCTTGAATTTTTAAGCACAGTAGTTAGGTATAATCAATTATCTTTGTGTAAGACTAAAAGGAAAATAGTATTAGGTGAACACAACAGATCACACAGTGATTTGAAATACATTGACTTGCTGCTCTTAAAGCCCATATATCTGCTTCTATTCCACAATCATTAAAATTTAGAAAAAGATTAATGGAAAAGTAACCCCAACTGATGAAATTTGCACTTTTAATTCTGGAAGCAGTGTACCTTTTCAGTATCATATTTCTCTCCCTCCCTGATCTTCAGTTACTACATCTGTGAAGTCTAGGTGTATCTGAAGACTAACTTTGCAGCCAGTGACAAAATTTGACTAAATAAAGCAGCAGCCCTTTTCACTGGTTTGGACTTTTAAATTTTTTTTTTTTTTTTAAATTGCAAACTATACTGAAAACAGTTTTAAGACGTACTAGCAAAGAGAGTCTTTTTAGCTCATGCATTTCATTTTTAAAACCTTGTATTTATTTTATACAAAGAGGTTGATAGTAGTGCCCCTTTTCTCAAGATAAGAGGAGCCCCCCATCACTAGGGCCTTCATCAACTATTTTTTAAAAGAATGCATAGGTTAAGCTGAAATCCACATTTTATTCTGGTTCTTGTAACACAGACAAGTGTATGTAGGTACGTGCACACACACACAGCTGGATTTCTATTGTATGATCACAAAAGGCAGAAGGCAGGATTTTTCCTACAGGGCTTGCCATTCCTAGAATGTTGTATCTTGGTATTATAGATAGCATCCTTTGTGAAGCTAGAGATAGGATTTATTTGATTTCCAGGTAGACTTTTGAAGTTTATTACAGCTGGCAAGGCTGTGTGTTCCTGGACAAGTTTCCTCCTTTTTTACCCTTAGGTTCTGGTACATTACAATGTCTTTTATGCTTTTTATTACCTTTAATTAGCTGCTCAGAAGCCTTTTTAGTGTGTGAAAGTATTGTGACATATGAATGTCAGCTAAGAGTCTCAATTTCTGCAGGAATTTTTGTGCTCATAAATAAAGGTATATGTTTTGTACCTGACATGAAGTACAGGTTGTTATTTGCTGGCAAAAGTTCACAATTAGAAGAACTGGGGTTTACCTCAACTAGAGACCTGGTCTTAGGTTCTTCTGAACTTTGGCTGTTGTTCCTTTGGGGTATTGGTTTACATATCTCACCAAATGTACTTGTTTAGAGATTTTTGGCAATCCTGCAAGTCTTTAAACTCACAGTCACTTATTGAAGACTTTGCCAACAAAAAGAAAAGTTAGTATACTTCTCTTTGAAGCTGTGTATAAACTGAAAGCAATGAAGTAAATTCACTTATTCCAATAAACAAATAAACTTCTTTGGTTCAATAGCAAAATGCTCCGACTATGGGACATCACATTATTGAGATGTACATCATTCTATAAACTCTCTATTATCATTCCTTATAATTTCAGGTGAGCAAATATAGCTGGTCTAATTCATAATCTCATTTTTCTTGTTTAAATCTCCACTTTTTGTAAATGTGCAAAAGGGACATATAACACACCTGAGGATAATCAATTAATTCCCAATAATAAGCATAATTGCTTTCTCTGTAAAACTAAAAAATGCAGCAAAGCTCTTCACACAAAACACACACTGGAATTTCAAAGACCTAACATCATCTCCTGCACTGATATCCTGGTGCTGGTTTTGGCTAGGATACAGTTAATTTTCTTCATAGTAGCTGGAATGGGTCTGTATTTTGGCTTTGTGCTGCAAACAGTGCTGATAAGGCAAGGAAGTTTTGGTTACTGCTGAGCAGTGATTATACCCATGTCAAGGATTTCTCTGCTTCTCACCCCACGCCACCAGGTGGGGGTTTCACAAGGGGCCAAGCTGTATTAGGAGGAGACACAGCTGACCCCGACTGACCAGGAGGATACTCCATACTGTCTGATGTCATGCTCAGCATAAAAAGCTGCGGCGAGGAAGGAAGGAGGGAAGGACGGGAGAGTGTTTGTCTTCCCAAGTAGCTGTTACTCAGGATGGAGCCCAGCTGTTCCTGGGGATGGCTGAACACTGGCCTGCTGATGGGAAGCAGTGAATTAATTCCTTGGTTTTCTTTGCTTGCACACACAGCTTTGGCTTTACCTATTCAATTGTATTTATCTCAAGCCATGAGTTTTCTCAGTTTCACCCTTCCTATTCTCTTCCCCATCCCACTGGGAGGGGATGAGTGAGCAGCTGTGTGGGGTTTATTTGCCAGCTGGGTCAAACCATGACACATCCACTAACCAGCACTCACTGCAAAGCTCACCATTACTCAAAATAACTGACTAGATCAGGACATTATTAAGGATATGAAAAGATGTGGCATGCAAAATACTGCAAATCATGACACTGATAGAACTCACCTACAGACAGGGATCAGGTAAATCCCATGTAGCAAGCACAGAGTAATCTAGGGTTGTGCACAGCTTGGCTTCCAAAGCTATTTGTTTAACTTGCCAGCTGGCTTAAGGAACAAAAGCCCTGCCTTGTTTGCCACTACAGGAGGGAGAATACATGAAAAACTGGCTGGCCATACGGCCACTTAGCTTTGGCTGATTGACAAACGGGACAGGTCAAAGAAACTGGACATGTGAATTCAGGTGTGAGAAGAGATGAGACACTGAAGGAGTCACTGGAAATGCTGCAGGGATTTAAGTTGATGCCGATAAGCTCCCAGTTGCTTAATTCCTAACTAGGACCAGAGCCTTCCTACAGCTGAAGATGCTGACCTTCATATGGATACATCCTTCTGAAAGTCCATCTTCTACACTACTTGTGTTTACTGCAGTGAACAAAAAGCGGGGTCTTAAATAATCCCCTTAAATTTAGAGAGGTTCACAATTTAAGTTAAACATTAATTCAACAATCTGAAGAAATCCAGGTTTTTGTTACTGTGTTTGCTGTTCAGGTTGTACAGAAAGATCAATTATATCAGCCAGACTAATTTTCTGTACACCACATTATTTTCCACATAATTAAAAATTATCTCTGTCAGAAAGCTAAACTACAAACCTTCTGTACCTTTGGTTTTACAAAAGAGATGTCATTATTTTTTTTTTTCATAATCAGCAATGAACTGGGCAAAAAACATCCTTAAATTGCACTCTAATAAGATAATCTCTAATATGATAACTGGGTTTCTTTGGGGCTGAACTACAAATTAAATAAAAGAACACATCACTAATAGATGAACATAATTACATTTTACCTCATGTTAAGACTCTCTTTCAACTTCAATCCTCCATTTGAAGTAAAGCCAGGTATGAGGCACATTAGTGTACTGGCGGAAAGTAGCTACTTTAACATTTCAAAGATATAATATTAGATATTATACTTTCTTTTACCTCAACAGGAGAAGGAAAAAAAAAAACAAACCAGAAACCTGTGACTAGATTTTTCTGTTCTTTTAAACTCACTGCAATGTACAATTGATGAAGAGGTTTCTAGGCAAAAAACCATACTATTCTCCTAAAGGTGATAAATAGATAAATAATATAAATTAATATAATAAAATAATTAATTAAATTATTAAGTTAAAATAATATAAATAATATGTATTTCCTTTAAAAGCTTGCTCACAACTTTCTGCATGTTATCCTGAAAATTGTTAAGACCATGAACTTGGAGAACTAAATGGCTATGGGAAATAATATACAAATGAATGGACTCAGTTGCCCACAATTCCCTTTCTCTATTCAAAATCTTACCTAGTGATCTAAAAAGCACAGGGAAGAAAGAATGACAATATCAAATGAACAGTTGAAGTCCTAAGATTGTAATTGAAGGCAGTTAATTGGGTGTGTGTGAAAATTCTCTTCAGATAAGTATTTGTGTCAAGAATCATTTCTAAAGATGCTGCAGTCTTGAAGCGTGATTTCTACTTTATCTTTTTAATGAATATCCGCTTCAACAATGCCTAGAATCACACACATACTGGGTTTGTCTGCCATCGGAATAGTTCAGCAGGCCACTGCAGGTTTAATAGTTGCTAACCAGACAGATGGCTTCTCCAGAACACAAAATTACTCTCCTTCGGGACTGTCCCCAACACAGAATCTTAAAATTTTCTGAAATACTGATTTAAGAAAATCCATTGTATGTAGCTTAACTACTACAGGTAAACAAAGAGAAAATGTAAGAGTTACAGTGACCACATTAGGACTCAGAAGCTGCTTAAAATGCAGCATGTAGCACCAGGGAGCAGCCCATTAGGGAAGACTTAAATCACAAAGCTGATTCAGCACTGAATTTGCTGGTGGGTCTCAACAAAATTGACACTTTTAGCAAATGACATTTTGTCCAGATATCTCTTTTTATGTACAAAATACAAATTATGCAACATCACGGCTTTACCACCAAACTATTAAGCCTTGGACACACTGACTTAAAACTGATTTACTTACTAAATGACTCATAAATTGAATTGAAGACTAAGGAAATTGGAAGAAAAAGCATGGAGAGCAGTTGAAACTCAGCCCATCTGCCCAGATTTTTGAGAGGGAGATGCACTCAAATACAACATCCCATTAAGTGGACATATGCCAGGAAAGGTGACCTTCTGTACAATTTAATTTAACAGTCTCTTTTTTAATTATTTTACTTCTGGGGGTAAAAATTCTTATGAATGAATTGACAATAGTGTTATTCTCCATATTAACATATTACACATGGAGATCATAACCTAATTTTCATCTGCTCCCTGTTCTTAACTTAGATTACATTCTCACTCAAGTCACTCAACTCTGGAGCTATTCCCCTCCAGGGGAGACCATAAGTGAGCTGCCCCTTACAATGGGATTTATCACTCTTTCTTTTACGTCTCACAATGAGCTGAGTATTTTGATTTGGAAGTTGACCAAGTCTCCCATTTTCAAAAGTACACAGACCACTATCAGCTATCCAGCTTTTTAGGTGTTTTCCCCACCAGATTGCCTATAGCAATACCTCAAATCTCTCTTTAGGATTAATCCAGCAAACTTCTGAATTACTGTCTTTTTTATGACAGGGCAGTATTTCTAGAATGTTTAGGGAAAAAAAAAAAGAAAGCACACTCATACAAAGCCAGAGACCTACTGAAGTATAATCCACAACATTGTTTGTTTTGCTTCCAGAAGTATGCCAGCCTGTTACCCATAGCATTTCTGCCTTTATGTTTTTTAAGATGCCTGCCACAGGTCTAACAGATATGCTGTAGAAATCTAGAATTTGTTATGCTGCCTTTGAGACTAAAATCCTCTCCAACTTGAGATTTTAATTGAATTAGGCAGTTCACATTAACGAACCACTGAATTAATACAAAAATATGCAGATAAACTCTTAGTTTACAAATTCTCCTTCTGCCATGATACCATTTACTACTGAGTGATACACAACTGTTTTCTAATATTTAATTAGACTGTACCTCAGAGGTTTAATGTATATCAAAATTTCAAAAAAGCTAAAGGAGTTAGCTCCTTCAAGATCCAGTCCTAACCTTGATTTCATTTGGTTTTATTCATTCACAGAGACATTGTAATAATTCAAAATGCGAAAACACACAGAAAAAAAAAATATAGCTTTTTATTACTTTGGGTCTACCAAAAACATCTTGTCAAGTATCTGCATTTTGTTCATTGAATCTGACTTAGGCTTTTTTTGTTCAAGCCACTTAGCTTTAAATGAATCTTAATTTCTTCCTCTTGTGTAATAGCATGGACCCAAAGGAACACATTAAATCTTCTATTACTGCCTGCTGGCAAAGAACTAGCAAATGAGACTCATTTTACAACTATAGCCCATTTTACACATGCTGCTAGCTGAACAGAAGTACTTTACAGTTGCTTAATTCTTGCATAAAAGGTTAAGATAGGCAAGAAAGGTAAATCCAAATGTTTTCCCAAACCTCAATGTCTTAACATTCTCCACCTCTTTTAGCCCAGACCAAGTCTAAAACAAAACTTATTTGTGATGAAGTTCTAAATTTCCCTGATCCCTTATTTTCAAGGAAATATAATATCAAATTTCCTCTCATACCCTTTGTCCTCATCTGGTGACTCATCCTGGGCTGACGTTTGTGAATAAAGAACACTGGGTATAGCTCAAGGAATGAATATTCTTAGTGTAATAAAAATAGCCATTTAGTAGTTCCTGACACTGAGGTCTACATGTGTTCCTCTAAAGTACTGGAAGTCACTGCAATTCTATGGTGTTACAGACAAATCCAGGGTATCAGATTCAAGTCACACTTAACCACACTGGACTTGGTGAAGTAGATGATCAAGCAAACCTTTTTCCAGCCGTTTCCTTTAATTGCAGTGTCTTGTCCCTTTCTTCAGCTATACAGCTCAGCAAATGCTTCAGTATACATAGTACTTGAAAAGTTATTGATCTGGTGTATTTGGGACTACATCATATTTAAAAATATTTCTAAAAATTCTCTAACATCAAATAGTGATGGATATTTAGTACTGAAACATATGCCCAAACTTGTAAAAAGCTGCTTACACAGGAAAGCACAATTTTCCACCTTGCTACCCTGTAACATCCTTAGATACTTTAACTCAATGAACTAAAAACAGTCTCTTCATGCTCCTCAAGTGTGAATGGTTGCCATACTGGACATGCCATATAGATATATATCCCACCCTGATTAGAAGAAAAAACTAGGTTGTCACAGGTAAATGCAGAAATGACATTAACACTCTGTAGTATTACAGTTCTTACAAGATTACAATTGCAGACAATTTACTACTATACACTGTACGGTCTCTACCCAATCATAGTAAACATGTTATTTTATTGGAAACAGAGGTGTATGTGTATGATTTAAGCTTAGTCATCAAGGGACTTGGAAAATCCCATTAATATAAGAGCTTCCCTAGACAAGTCACGATTTCACGGAAAATCTGTTACAAGCTGTGAACAAACCTGCTCCAGAAGTAATATAATGAAAAACAAAGAATCAAGATTTCCTTAGCTTATTTTTGCTATTAATAAAATTTCATAGCCTGAAGACTATGCTCTTGGTCTGACATTTTTCCTGAATAACACACAACTATTACACCTAGACACTCAGAACTGGAACAGCTTTCTATAATTTAAAATTGGATCCACAACAACATGAAGTTATTTTCCATGGTAGGATGTTGCTCTACTTTCCATGTCTTAGCCATATAGTCTGGAACACCCCAAAATTGTCAGGGGTTACAAGACCTTTCATAATTCTAGCTTTAACCAACAGATACCCAGAAAGACAAAAAAGGTTCATAGCATTTATCTATTAGGTGGTCAATGTTCCTGTAGTCATCACAAAGCCCATGAATCATTTAAATCCCATACAAATTCCATCTTACAGGCATAAGATAAATCCTACTGAGTTGTTGTTTTTTTTCTCAGTACTAACAAATATTTTTAGTACTTAAAGCTACTTAGGAAGAATCCAAGGAGATATATAGTGTTAATTAATGGAGCTATGCAACTATAACTTCATACCGATAGTAAGATGGTAACAAGTTAAATCCAAAACCTCTACTTGGACAAATGGTTACATCACACAGGAACTAGTAGAAAGGTTAAAAAAAAAGAGTAAAGACTATCTCCAAACATTCACATGATATTATATATTATTAATATTATTAGCACTAATACATAATAATACTGATGACTCCATAATACATACAGGAGTATGCAGCAGTTTTTATGTAAATTCATTGGTAACAGTACAGTTCAGTAACCATGAATATGTTGATCTCAGCTGCTCAAGGCTACAAAAGAAACCTGTAGTAGAAACAGAAATCGACTTCTTTCTCATTATACTTTACTCCATGTTTTTATAAATACAATTAAAACTAATATTATTTCCATTTCACATATCAGTGTTATCTGTGTGACAAAGTAATTATTTTTCAATGCAGGAATTAACTTACATTCTTCTTCCTTTGGATCAAGTTGTGTAACACTAACAGATAACCGATCTACACGTTCCTGTAAGGAGTTGACTCTAAATGAGAAACTGTGTGCTTCATTGAAAAGTTCACCAAATATATCTTCAGCATATTTACCTGAAATACAGAAAAAAAAATCTATTCAAGCATATTACAGAAGCCAAATGAATTTGCCTGGAAAAAGATTGCAAGCTATTTTCTTTAAATAAATCTATGATGCACAAGTATCACTTGTAACAATCTGCACTTACTGAGCTTGTTAAAATGCTTCAGGGAAGTAAATAAAAGTTAAATACTCAATTTTAATTTTTTTAATAAAAATTAAATTATTCAATAAATTACAGGACATATTCAGCTAGTATAAAATTATTTAACTATGTTAATATGCAAGGAACTAGATTGTTTTGTCTCTTGGCTATGAGTAAAAGGACGATTTCCACCATCTGAAGCTGCTCCTGTATGAGGAGTAACTAATACTTCCAAGTGAAACTTATCTCAGTATTTCTCAAACTGAAGTACAGTTTCAAATCCTACTATTCAGAGGACCTTTCGAATACAGAAGATCAGATATTTACACTTAATTAGAACCAGCCTATTCAAATATACAGACTACTTTGTCTAAATTCTAGTTTGAAGGATTAGAATTCTAGTAACTAACTAGTTCATACTACAATAAAACAAAACAAGAATCTCCTTTGTTCAAACATTTAGCATAAGGAAGCAGAAGATTCAGGTATCACAAGAAAAGGATCAGTAACAAGTTTTTCTCTTCTACAGATGGAGTACTCAATACAGTGCTTCTCATGCACGCTGGACTCAACTTGAGTCTGCCAATCCCACTGAAAAAAACCCACCAGACTGCCTAGCAAAATTTATAGCCATGTTTCCGAAATACAATGTGATAGCTTTTAAAACATTCGACTTTGTCATGCATATGTAACTTGTGTACTATTTGTGCCTTTACATTGGTTTTGAAAGTATAAATCTCACAGATTTCTAACTACCGGGTTTGCACACAAGTTCTGACAGGTACAACAGGAAAGGATAGTCACAAACGTTTTTCATTTGCTGCACAATAAATATGGAAGTATACATTAAAAGTGGATACTTTTAAATAAATACATTGAAAGGACAAAATTTAAATCCCTGCAGGTACTGGGGAAGCTACTTAAAGATACCACACAGTGAGTACAAGGCCAGCAAATACCATTTATTAGGACTTCGGCAATGGCAACAGAAAAAAAAGCATGATTATAAACAAGAGAATATAAGAGGGGTTTCAGAAGAAATGCACAGATCAAGAAAACAGAAAGGATCATAAATTCTGGCATATAAAACATAAAAAAAAAAAAAGCCAAACCCAAACCTTGGCTGAGGAATCACTAGCAAACTACTGATCAGTATTCCTTTAAAGCCATGAGGAGTAAGAAAGCCGGCCAGGGATTCTGCAGAGCAGCTGGAAATGAAGGTATGAAGAAGCACACAGAGAAGATGAGATCTCTATGGACAAGCTAATTTAACACCTTCTACTGGTGTTCAGTGCAAGGAACTGGAAAGACCTTCATGCCAGAACTCTTCTTAGTGGGAGGCACAAAGAAACTGAAGGGTCCACATAAGAACTACAAAACTAAACTGACAAAATGGCCAGTTAAATATTAGTAACAATTTGTAAATACACACTGAAAGATGGGAAGTAGGGCAGTAAGGTTTACATCTTTTTCATGGAATACCTTGAGAGCTACAGGCTTGTAAGACTAACATCCAGCCATGTTAATACAAATCATTATGATGAACTCAATTAGCAGACACCTGAATGACTTGCTAGAGAAGAGCTAACACAGCTTTTGTAAAGTGTTATCTCTTAAGGGTTTATATGCACAGGGATGGAGAGACATGATCAAGATAGATTTCCAAGAGAGTTTTGAAAGTCCTTAATCAAAGTTTTTTAGGAGAACATGACAGCATAATAAAAGAAACTACATGGCATGGCTAAATAATTCCTCAAAAGGTACAAACAGAATAGGAGTTAATCAGTCTTCACTGTCAAGAAAGGTGAGTTTCATAGGTTTCTCTACTGGGACCTATGCTATTCAAGGTATCTCTAAATGACTTTAAAAATAATGACATAGAAGTTTGCCAACAATCCTAAGTAATGGAAAAGAAACAAAATGAGCTTTAATTAATACATAGGAATTCCAGCTGGTTGAAGTGGCTTCCATGCTGGAAAGAGTTGGAGGCTGTGAGATTAGCAGGAGGATTGTACATGTTCACCTTGTTCTTATTCTTGGAGGATCTGATGTTAGCCACAGTGAGAAGCAGATCAAAAGGCAAAGCCATTCTTAAAACCTTTGTTTTTTAAGTAATAGGCCACAGTAGAGATGGAAAATTAGTAAAGTCTACTCAGCTGGCAACTCACTTAAGACTTTGAAATGTGTCTTGAAACTCTGAAAAGATTACATTACTTAACTTGTATCTGGAGCAAGAGAAATCTCTTTAAAATGTGATTCACTAAGTACAAACCTTTTAATATACACTTACTACAAAGTTAAGGTATTTCAGATAATATTGCCAGATATATTATTCACTTTACCTAGCTCACAAAAAATATGTCAGACATGCAAACTAAAATACAGTGTGAAATTTCATATGTAGAATAGAAAGTAAATTGCAGAGCTATAGAAACCAACAACTTTGCAGTCATAGGTGCATTTTAAGCCTACAGTTTGCTTTATCTATATCACTTCATCACTCTTACAATTCATCTACCTCATTAATGAGCTCCAACTGCAAATAATCTGTCTCAAACATCTTTTCATTATGTTGCATACAGCAAAAAAATTACTGCACTGAATAATTTCCCCGTTCTTATGAACACCAATCCTCAGACTGGAAGGACGTCAAAACCAACCTGTTGAGACTGAAGTGGTGTGCCAAATACAATTTCTCTACCTAGATGTCTGTTGGAAATTTTTTTTTAAAGTATATTTAACTAAATACTTTTTCAATGGAAGAAACATGAAGTTTACAACTTCCCTTCAAAAGAATACTATGTGTAAACATATATATGTGTACATTTATTATCCAGCATTTGTTTATGTTACCTTATCTGCTTCTGTTCCATATGAATATATCTTCAGTTTTGAATGGATTACAAAATACATGATTACAAGTGATAACTTATGAGAAAAAATTACATTAGTAAACACAGCTGAACTCATTCCACTTAATTTAGAGGCAATATGTAAGAAGAGTCATGAATCAAAATTAATTCACAGAATCACAGAAAAGTTTGAGTTGGAAGGGACCTTAAAGATCATCTAGTTCTGACACCCCTGCCATGCACGGGCAGGGACACCTCCCACCAGACCAGGCTGCTCAATGCCCCATCCAGCCTGGCCCTGAACACTTAAACCACACAGCTCCTCTGGGCAACCTGTGCCAGTGCCTCATCACCCTCACCAGTGTCTTCCTAATACCTAATCTAAATCTACCCTCTTCCAGTTTAAAGCCATTACCTGTTGTCCTATCACTACAAGCCTTACAAAAAGCCGCTTCCCAGCTCTCCTGTAGCCCCTCCAGGTACTGGGAAGCTGCCACAAGGGTCTCCCTGGAGCCTCTTCCTCTCCAGTTCTCCTGAACAGCCCCAACTCTCTCAGCCAGTTTTCACAGCAGAGATGCTCCAGTCCTCTGACCATCTTTGTGGCCTTCTTCTGGACTCTCTCCAGGAGCCCCATGTCCTTCTTTTGTTGGGGGCTCCAGAACTGATCACTCCAGGTGTAATAATAATACTCTAGGTGAAGTATTATTAATTCCATAGTATTGTTAACACTTCAGAAAATCTACATTGTTGTGGGGGTGCTTGATGAAGTGATCTACTCTTATGCAGTACAGTAGAGAGAATGACAGATGAGTGTGGCAATTGAAATAGTAATGCCTTAGGATCTTGGTCACAGCTGGATACAAAACAGCAGATTAGAAAGACTGGTGATCTTTTTTGTCTATTAAATTAAATGACAATATAAACTTCTGGAAATAAACTATTTCTGCAACAGTGAAAAGCTTATTTTACTGTATTTGCAAAACTTGCTTAATTGACCTGAAATATACTGAAAATTGTAATTTTTAAAAGGCAAGTCATATCCCCTCCAGTATTATTAACTGTTTTCAGTCCATCATACTAGCATTTATTTTTATCAACAGAGCATAAGGTTTTTTCATTTAAATAAAATATAATTTTTTTTATTTCTTTTTCATTTAAATAAATAATATTTTAATTAAGGAAGGTATTCTTCACCTTATTATGTTCTCACAACTTTTTCTCTTGTCTAAAAGGGATGTGTTCACAATTAACACTTCAGAGTAAGAAAGATGTGGGAATGCAGCTCCCTTTGGTCTCAGTCAATGTCCTTTTTTTGTGACAGCCAAATAAAATCTCTTGGAAGAAACCTGTTGCCCTTTCTCCCACCAAGAACTAGTATTTGTTTTGATACCCTTTTTTTAACAATTACTTTCATGACATTTAAAACTACTACCTAGTAGCTACTAGCTGAAAATTGATTAAAATAATACTATTCACTGGTTTCCTTATTTTTTTTAATATTAAAACCACCAAAACATGTGTCATCCACTCCTGTTCATTACCATGGCACTAGGTGTACAACGGCTTATAAAATTTGAAAAAAATGACTGGCCAGGTTTACTGGTCAGTTCTCTTCTTTCACCATATGTTTGTCTCAATTTGTTTTATTCTCCTCATTTTCCCCATTTGTCCAGCATTACCTTCTGTGCTCAAATGATCAGTTTCTAACTAATCAATGCATTAATATGTATGGATACAAAGGTAAAAAAAAATTTTGTCCTGTTCTGGGGGACTAGGGATGTAGCAGATGAACTGCAGTCAATTACAATCACCACATAAAGCTCTGAACCTTATTTCAGGCTGATTAAACAAAGTGTGGCAGAGAAATGTCTTATAAGTCTTGTATATTGTGTTGTACACATTCCTAGAAGCATCTGAACAGGCAGCAAGATCCAGGCATAAATTAGCAGTTCCCTCAAAACTCCAGTCTTTAAATCTATGGGAACTATGGCATTGTCTATGCTGTATCCTTTAGTACACCTTAAGGAAAAGGCACTTTTAAATTAATCATTTTACAACACTAGATCAGTTACCACCAGATTTAGTTACAGGCTTTCAGACAAGGAGTGGGACACGAGTTCTGAAGCAGGACTTGTAGAAGCCACTTTTTTGCTATCCTTTGCATTTTTAAAGAAAAAGAGTTCCAAACCCTTCAACTGGAATTAATTTTTTAAGAAATATATTAAATATGACATGATGTTATTAAAGGCAGTGTGTAGTAAGGTGCTACATTGTTAAATTCAATGTAATTAAATGCTACTCTAATATTAAAATACTAAGCTTACTGATATATTGAAATATGCAAACCTCAAAATACAACTACAGTTTAAAAATACAGGTTTGGCAATTTGATTTTTTGAAAAGATGAAGAAACTGAAAAACTATAAAAAAGAATAAACAAAGAATTCAGTCTGTTACCTATCTATATGCTATAATTCCTTGATTCCTATACTTTTCAATCCCACTCACACACTAAACAATATTTTTGTCCAGTACATTTTCTAAAAAAATAAAAGCATAGAACAAAAGCAGCCATAAAACCTGGCTCACGTTCTACAGCACAATCCCTTCCCAATATACTTACACTATGCAAAATTATCCACTATTCAATAGTTCCTTCCTATATAATAGCGTGTTTCAGGATAATTAGTTACCCCTTAAGCAACTAACAATAGCTAACCAGAGTCCCTTTATAATGGAAAACAAGCAAGTTATTCTAAGTCTATTAATATATTTTTCCTCCTCCATTAATTCTGACGCATAATTTAACATACCCATTGCCTCTTGATTCTCCTTCACATTTTCACTACAATAATTTTACTTAATTTAATGTTTCAGCAAAAATCAAAGCGTCTCTGAGTTTCACTTGAAACCCTAGGCTTGTTCCTCATCAGGATCGTTTCAATCAACTGGTTCAGTGGCTAAGAGATGGAATAAAAGCTAAGAGACAGAAATGTCTCCCAGGCTTGGAGATAAGCACTTTGGTAGATCCTTGAGAACTTTACAGGTTATGTCTGAGCAAGCTCTGAAAAATGATGTACTAAATACAGTTCAGCAATGCTAGTTAGGAACCCTTCATTATGAAGGCCACAAGGACTCTATTTAAGGATTTTACCAGGAATATCAGAGTACTGCAACAACAACTTCATTCCTTCATTCAGCAAAACTGAACCAAGCATTTATGAGACAACCTGACCAGGGTATAGAATCACAGAATCAGCCAGGTTGGAAAGGACCTCTGAGATCATCAAGTCCAACCCTTGATCCACTACCACTGTGGTTACCAGACCATGGCACTGAGTGCCACATCCAGTCTCTTTGCAAATATCTCCAGGGATGGAGAATACACTGCTTCCCGGGGCAGCCCATTCCAATGTCTGACTGATCACCCTCTCTGTAAAGAATTCCTTCCTAATATCTAACCTAAACCTCCCCTGGCAGAGCTTAAGTCCATGCCCTCTTGTCTTACTGATAGATGCCTGGGACAAGAGACCAAGCCCCACCTGGCTATACCCTCCTTTCAGGGAGTTGTAGAGACCGATGAGGTATCAAAAGTATCAAATAAATTCTGTTAAAGGCAATCTGCGGTGCACATCTGATGCTTCTTGTTGGCATTCAAAAAGAAAAAAGTCAGTCTTCAAAAACCAGTCATGGAGGTCTGAGCTGTCATTTCTGATCTCCCACTGAGGATACCATGAATTAGCTGAGATGAGCCATTTGGTATCAGGAAATCTGTGAAAGAGACTGCTGAGAGCTGAACCTGATGTTGAAGGCATGAGTTCTGAAGATCATTTCACAGGGAAGTTTTGCTCTTGATTTCCTTTTTTAACATCACCTGAATTCACTGCTCTATACAGTCAAAGTAGGACAGGTAAGATGTAAGTAATGTAATGACAGGTAGGACTTTTCTCTGCTAGCACATAGCTGTTTTCAATGAAAAATTACTGCTCATCCCCTCGTTATCATTTGAGGGGGACACATAACAGCACAATATGGCCAATACTGCCACTGCTGGGGAGACAAGATCAAGAAATTAGACAGAAGTCTTTGAGAGGATGAGGGTCTCTGAGAAGCTGAGCGAGCCTTTAGTTTTCAAGTCCATCAGGTCCCTTACCCCATGTGCACAAGAACACTTTCTCTAGTGACCCCTGCTAATTCATACTAAGAACGAAGAAAGAGGGGTGGCTAATGAAGAAAATTCACAGAGAATACTGAATATACCTGTGAGCACAGTGAAAAGAAGGATGCCCCAGGCAGGACCTGCCACAGGGATTCTGTTACTTACGGAATACTGACTGAAACTCTAGCTGCAGATGTGCAGAGACCTTCCTCCAATTATGCAATGTGTTGGGGCCTGAATGCATGTGCTGAAGATCTTGTTCAGACAGGATGAAGAAAGCGAGAGAATGGTCTTTGAGTTGAAGAGGCCTGGTCCTAATGATTAGTTCCAGTCCAGACAGCTTGCTGGTAAGTATTTCTGGATAAACATTTCCCACTTATTGAGTATTAACACCTTAATCCATGGTAAACTGAAAGTTTTCCTGAGGTGAGAAAATGTCTCTCAAAAGATGAGTGGTGCTTAAAACTCTCTAGAGGATGGTAAGTAAGTAAGTAAGTAAGTAAGAAAAGTTAGAAATGTCTAAAGGAAAAAATGAAGAAGAAAAGTTAAAAGTGTTTGAGAGGGAAAAAAAAAGGAGGAAGAAATAATAGGCTGAAAAGTCAGGATTTCACTCCTGAAAACTAACAAATAAAGGGAGAGGAAGAGAAATAACTATCTAAGATACACAGTAAAAATAGGTAATACTATAATAAAAAGACAGAAAGAAGAGAAAGGCTACTAAAGGTTAAATGTCAATTGAAAATTGTTTTCAGCAACATAAAAGGCACTCCATTTTAGCAAACAGAGTTACGCAGCATTCTCTTTCTTCATACAGAGGTAGAAGAAAAACAGGGAAATTACATCCTGCTATGATTGAATAAAAGATCTGGTCTGAATGCCTGCAATATAAATATTCATTAAAGGAACATACTCAAATGGAGAAATGTTCTCCCCAGATGGAGGTGTCAGAGGCCTGGGCCAAGAACAAACCCTATCAGTTAGGTTTCTCATGTGGTACTGAGATTCTGTGTACATGGAACAGTTGAATAAAAGGAAAAACAAGATTGGTTGTTATCTGTAAACTAAATGGGGAGGTTAGATGCACACAAGAGAACTATTTATCCATCTTCTAACAATGGTACAGCTGCACAGTGTTATCAGCTGTGTTTCACATAGGCTGAAATGCTACAGCCCAACATACACCAATGTATAGCAGCTACAGAGTGTGTAGGAAGCATATACCAGCCAAGAATGGCTAGCAAACTGAAACAGCTATTGCAGTTGCCCAGAGAGTTTCTGTTGCCACAGTGCTAAGATACGCTGTCAAGAAGACAGATCATTTTATGAAGTTAGAGAAGACAGGGAATAGATGGGGAGGGGGGCGGAATTACTTACTGGCAATTTTTTATGTTGCATCAAGACAGACTGATGTATTTTCATGCTCCAGGGAGAAAGGCAAGGACTATCACTCAAAGCAGAAATAAATATTTTGTCCTTTCATCTTTACTTCTTCTAAAGGTCAAAAAATTTCTCAAATGGATTAAAAGCAACACATCAAAAAACTATTGCAAAGACCTCTAGAAGATGTCTAGTCCAACACCCTGCTCAAACAGATCCAGTTAGATCCAGTTGCTTGCTTAATCCATCTGAGTGGTTAATATCTCCGAGAATGGAGATCTAACAACATACTTGACAACACTCTACACTTAGCTTTTCTAAATAATGTTTTTTGGTATCATTGTAAGTACTGTAAACTGTAATTCCATCACAGTGTCTTTGTCCACAACATATCAGAAGAAAGGTTAAGAATGGCTGGTCTTGAGAGTAACAATAGCAGGAGATTAATCCACTGTTTCTGGTAACTGAAAAATCCTACAAGCAGAAATTACTAAGTGCTAATCAGGCCAGAAACCATTAATTTAAATTTGCATAACCTTACTATCAAAAAGTAAAGCAGCTTTAAAGAGAACAAAACCCTAACAGAGCACTCAGTTTCCGCTCTCAGAACGAAGCCTCGTTTCATCTGCAACTTCTAGTCTGAGTCTCAAACATACACATTATCCAGAGAAAACAAAAAGGGAAGGAGTGCAGAGAATCTGGTTGCCAGGGGACTGCTGCAAATCCATGCCTGCTGGCTGTGACTCACAGGCAACTGCTAAAATTTATCTGCATGTCAGGAGGCCTCGCCAAACACTGCTGACAGTGACACACCAAGTGAAGACTTGTTATTTGGGTTTAAGCACATGAGACAAAAAATTCCTACACCAGAGCTTGCAAATCTTTTAAAATTTGTTTCATTACTAGCACAAGCAGGCAGAAAAGCTAAAAGAGTAATGGAAAAAAATACTTCCACTGGTACTCTTCACTTTGTCACACAATCTCCATTTTTATAGAGCAATCCGTAACATTGATGAGAAATCAGGATTATTTTGTCAGGGTTTAACTTGCTCATGAAAAATTCTGAATTACCTGTTTTGGGCTAGCTGCTGCAGAGTAAACTTGTGCATTTTCCCTCCTCTTTTACACTCCAACATTTCTTGCCTTTTTGACCACTAGAGTCACAAGTTCATGACAGAAACTCCTCTCGAGTGAAAACAACTATGTTAGGGCTCATCCCTATGTATGCACACTTCACATAGAACCATATTCCTTCTACAGAAAAGGAGCTTACATAATTACAGTTACAATCTCTTGAAAGTATCTCTCTAATTGTGCTATATATTAAGGGTAGACATATAACAAATGTGGAAGCATTCAATAGATGTTCTCCAATACTTTTTTTCCCCCCAGAATTGATTTTTTTCTGTTCTGGTATTGTTTGATCCTGGCCTCCCCCTAGGCAATTGTACATAAGATGTCAGGCATAAGCTCTGTATACCAAGAAAACATAATAAAAGCAGCCAAATCTCAATCGTATGTACTGAGACCATGATGATGTTGTTGCATTACAAGTCAGTGTTCTTTAAAATTCAGAGAAAAAGTGTTTTTTTTTTCCAAGGTCAAATGAATCTTCCACATGAAAATAACAAATGTAAATTTGGTATGCCCCCTGTGAAAGGAAATTACACTAGATGGAGTATATAATCAAATAAGAATTTTTAAAAGAAACTAAAATAAACAAATGCCATATTAATAAGAGTGACTTGGGAGACTACTACATAAAGGGCTAGTCTGAGAAAGGCTTTTAGTAGACTGAAGCAGGACCACAGATGGTCATCACATACTGTATTCTGACATGACCTTGGTTCACTAAAAAGAAGTTAAATAGTTAAGTTATTTTCCTGGCTGTTGCAGCAGCTGTACTAATAACATTCAGCATTATGTGCAGTAAGCATTCCTGCATCGATTGCATAATTCAGTGTCCTCAATTAGAGTCTTCAACCTAATAGTACTTTAACAGCTTTGAAAGGCTCCAAAACAGTCACCATACAATATACCATGAAGTAAATCAATATAATTAACAATTAGGCTACAACACCTAGGACCCTAAGATACTGACAGAGATAAAAGGCTTTTCACACTGTAGATTTATATACATGCACATTTTAGTATTTCTTGTGTTGGTAGTCTGAATAATGTTCCAGTGACTAAAAAGCACCCATAGTACTGGAAATTCAAAATGCAATCACCACGGTTCATCAGACAAGTTTTTAAAGTTGCTGTAAATTAAAGAAAAAAAAACAGAAAACAGCCTTTTCAGAAAAACTACTTTAGAATTCTAGAGTTTAAGAAGTATTCATGCCTCTCAAATGCACCAAGGAAAAAACTGTTGACAGAAGGGAGAAGAGGGAAGAAAAAATTTCAGCAGTTTGAAAGACTGTGTAATAATTACATTAATGGGCTTACTAAAAGGCAACTACATTTTCTGACCACCATGAACAAGGGTTTAAGTTAAGAGAATTAAGCAACTAGTGATCTATTCCTCATTATGTCATATACCCTACTCAAAAATTGCTCTCAGCACTTACTGAATTAATTAAGTACCAGATATCTTTTTCTGTTCTGTTTCACTGGTAACAGAAATATATGCCTGGATATATGGTTTTAAGTTGTGCTGCTGGAAAAATTCCTAGCTTTCTGCTACAGAAATCCATGCTAGTCACCAGCCACATTCAAGGCTCATCCACAACTTTCTACTGATAATTTGAAAAAGTGTTCCTACTTCAACCACAAAAGCTAACTGTAAAATATATTAGTTCTAAACACAGCTATTAGGACAATGTACTTACTTAAGCTACTCAGTTGTCTGATTATATTTGCCAAGGAGATATTGGTGACACATTCCAATTCATTCTTGATACCTCGGGGCAGAGCTGTGTGGCACAGGTGCCTGGGGTCTATGTTCCTTTTTACCAGCGGCATCCTGAAATATATCAGAGGACCAGCAGACCTGCAAATAAAGGAGGCAAAATACTGTTACATTTAATTTTATTTTAAATTCAGATTATGTCTAAAGTTAAATACTTACATATTAGAGGTAAAAATACCTCCATACTCTTGATGGAATGCATTGATCTATGATTACATAAAACTTTTCTTCCTTGACCAATGAAAGACTATTTCATTATCTCCCTTTAAATTGCTACCTGACTCAGAAGTAAGTGAAGTAAGAAATATTTTTTTTACAGTTCATGCATTTTTCTTTTTTCCCCTGAAAAAAAAAAGGACAGGAAAATCTTTGTAGTACAAAACCAGTAAAGAACGCTTTACTTCTTGATAGATTACTTCCTTATTCAGGCCAGGCAAAGTCCAGCAACAAATTCCCTTTATTACGAGGTCAAAGTCAAACTCATTTCCAGCTGAAGGGTAGATGTGATCCCTCCATTACATAATGTTATGTCAGTAGCAGGAGTCACCCTTCTAGTCTGAACATCAATTCTAAACCATACCTAATCAAGGGCAGAAAAGAGATGTTTCCCTTCCACCTACACTGCTACTGGCAATAAATTCAGCTAAAACCACATCTTTCAAGTATTAAAAGTCTCTGCAGTAAACTTGTAGTATAAAGTCCTCCACGAGTCAGAAATCCTACACCTCTGCACCTTTCCCAATCCACACATGTTAAATTAATCGAGAGTCATCACTAGTTCTGCAGGCAGCACAAAAATCATCTCAGGTTGTGGATCCTAGGGCTGTAATTTTCTGCACCCATGGGCACTGATTGGGAGGAGTTTCCCTGGGGGCAAGATAGGCCTCTCACTTTATGTGCTGCTTATTATGATCTGTCTACTAAAATTTCTCTTCATGAAAAATGGATTCTCTAAAATTCTGTAATTTTTCCATCTATCATGTAAAACTCTGAATGACCACCGCAAGACTCCCATGTGATATGCAGAAAATGGATATACTTGGTAACGGTATAATTTATTCTCTCTTCCCATTGCAAATGAGATTACACATTCTTCAGACAGCAAGGCAGGCAAGTTTTCCAAACACAACCTGCAGTCCTAGTTCCTCAGCCAGGTAGCCTGCTACAGCTTCATCTGTCCTCTTTTTAGGAGCTCTATCCAGAAATGTCCCCTGAATGCAGCTAGGGCATCATGTTGTGCTACAGAATGCATCTTCCCTATGGCATATGTTTAGCCACCGTTATCCTTACTTGGTTGAAAAGGAGAGATGTTTTGGATAAGAAGGCCATGGTGATAGAGATGAAATTATTCTGATCTAGAATGGCATAGGGAATGACCCTTCTGAGTCAGACTAGTGCAATGGAGTCTTTCTGAGTCACAGAATGCTGTAATGGAGTATTTCTCCCTCACAGACTGCTTAGATTTCTCCTTGCCACTTTTCCTGGGAGTATATTCTTTCCCTGAAGCCAGGGCTCAGAGCTGAGGGACCCAGACAGGATCCCTAAGTCTACCTGAGATACATCTCTCTGTTTCCAGGATCTGATTAGACTTCATTCATTGCATTTTAACACCATGGCTACTGCCCTTGTTTTCTCAAGGGATAAAATCAATGAATAATCACTGGCTTAAGGGAAAGATTATACAGTTCTTAAAATATTAACAGTATGGAAATATGCATGGGATAGGAGTAAATTATAAGAACATTTTAAATTTTTTTTTCAGGAATATCCCAAATCCTTCTAGTCCCAAAATACCTAAGTACTAAAAAGCTAGCTGCTTCATACAAGCTAAATGAAATACTAATGCAAATCTAAACGTAGTCTCAGCTAGAAATAATGACAAAGTGTTTATAATTAAAGTGAGACTTTATACCTCTTGGTACAAGACTCAGGTGCAGCATGAAGCAAAGAGAGATCAAACAGTCCCCACCAGCAGAGCTTCTGCTGTCTGAGGAGTATGCAGCCCCTGTCTCCCCAGTGACAAGACCCTGAAGAAACCCTTAACTACAAGTTCATTATCACAGTTTCCCAACAGAAAATAAAAGAACTATTCTGTCACTATCAAAGAAAAACAACAAATGATACGTGAGCAATGTTCTAAAGAAGCAATTAAATATTAATTCCAGAGTTAAGCCCTTTCTTGATTATTGCTTTAATGACACTATTGTATAAACAGCTCAGTAGGGAAGTCTTTTTAAAAGAGGTCCAAACAAGTAAGTAATGTTTTCACAGAAAAAGTAAAAATTTGTATACACAAAAGAAACTGAAATAGCCCTTATTTCTAATATATTTCTAATTTAATTTCTGATTTAATATTTCTACTACAGATCTGCATTAGAAAGGTAAAAAAAAAAATCTGTAAATAACAAGCAGAAAAGCAGGCGATCACTAGTGAACCATTTCTTGTGTTTTATCTTATATAATCAAGACGTTAGTAAGTTATGCTATTGCTCTCCATCCTTAATTTTCCATCATTCATGAAATAACTTACTAGTTTTATAGCATGTACAGTTGGTAAAGCTTCAGATGCTCAAGTGATGGATTCTTTACAAAACTCTGTGTAACAGCAAAAATAGTAATTTTTAAAAGCAATTCCAGCCATCTGCTAGCTAGATTTTAAGTAACAGCATTTGAGTGTGTTTTGTCATTTACCTGTAAGATTCGTCTCCAGGATAGCACATTCAACAAAATAGCTGATAAGACGCAGTACTGTCCCAAACATCTTCTACATTACACAAAATCTGATGGTGCACAATCAGACATTAAGCCAGAATTCCCCAGACCTCGGAATGTACAACTCTGAACCCGAATAAAGGTCCATTTGAGACAATTAAAATTTTCTTGCTTTGACCTGTCTAAAAAATGTGTAGGAAATCTACTCTTTGAACTTATTTTCTCCCCTAAACCCCCCAAATACCATTTTCTAATATCTGAAAAAAAAACCAGCTGTGGCAGTCCTACCTGAGGATATAGGGCAAGAAGAAAAGATAGCAGAGGGAACAGTGAGTATGGTAAAAGGCATAGTTTAAAAGCAAGAATAAACTTGGAAAGGAAAAAAATGACAGAAGATATTGACACCTTCCATATTATGCAGTGTTTGAAAACCATGCAAAGCCTGAAGACAGAGTATTTCTCCATTTCTCATGGAAACAGGAACAAGGAAGAAACACAGGAAAGTATCACTCAAACATGCTTACAACAAAGGAATCGGTATTTCACACAGTTATTAATAAATTTAGAACTCATTGCCTTAGGATGCTGTACACAACAAAAGTACCTGATAGCAATTTGTCCACTATCAACCACATATTCTTTGAAGTTTGCTGCAACCACTGGAAGATCTTGATGATTTGTCCCCAGCTACACTCAGTGGTCCCAGCACAGGATGCAACAGGTGAGCAACAGCAAACAGAACTTTGCTTTACTCAAACAATTTCTTGTTCGAAAGTTTTTATAAAAGATGTATTTCTCGAGCAGTTCTTACCAAGAAAGCTGAAAAATTCTGAAGTAACTGTATTTATTATGCAGCTTTAGGGCTGTTAATGAGGTAAAAACAAAAAAAGCATTGTTAGAATCTAGTAGATCCTTTAGGTTAAAAGCAAAAAAATACACATAAGTAAGCCCTGAAAACTGTCCATAACCCCAACCAGGCAGAAGAGAGAAGCTTGTCAGTGCATAAGAGCATCCCCAGGCTGAAAAGAAAGGTTATTTGACACCTGCTCAGAGGCTTACCTCCTGCCTCTCCAGTCTCAGAGCTGTCCCTCCCCTCAGCCTCACTGCTCCCCAGCTCAAAACCCAGGGGAAAGGAAGGTAAACCTCAACCCCAAGAGTCTCCTCTTCCCTACTGTCCCATACAAATCTTTGAGGCAATTCCTAAGAATTGACACTAGCTTGCACTCAAGTTAAATGGAAGTGCTTTACAACACTGGTAAACCGAAACTCCTCTTTTACAAAGAGATGCAGATCTTTTTTTTTTGCAGAGCCACTATTTAAAACTTCTCTCTCACTTCCTATGCATCCCACGAAGCACTCTGAAACCCCTCCAGAAGCCAGCTCTGATCTTCTTTACAAACCCCTCTGCTACTTCAGTTGCACAAAGCCTGGCACAGCCTCATGCCCCCCACATACGCTGCAAGCATGTGTGCAGAATACGAATGCCTGCACATGCTGAGCATCTGATGTTTTTGCCATGCTTTTACACAGGATTTCTTAGGAATTAGGTAAAATGCTCCTGTTGCTCTTTCAGTTAATTCCTGTAACTTAAAGAACCGCAAGAACAACGGCACTAATGGAAGTTAATTATTATCTTTTTTAAAACAGCCTCAAAGAGATTTGACTGCACTTCTTTTTCAAAGTCAAGTTGCTTAGGGGCCTTAGGGGTGACACTCCTCCACCTCAGTCTCAACACTGCTGGCAGCAGCTGAGAAATTTGCTCTGGTGCCCCTGCCCCAGTGCCCACACTGCAGCTCCCTCCAAGAGCTGTGCTGCTCCCACCAGGAGGAGGGCTTCACCCTGATGCTGGTGCCAGAAGAAGGCCTGCTGTAGGAAACAGGTATCATTTTCCCCTCAAACAGCATCTGTGGATACATCTGAAGTGCAAGATGTGTGGAGAAATGTTACATTTCATTACGTTAGAAGCTTGTGAAAAATTTGAAAATTTTTGAATTGAAACCCAACAAACCTGCCCAACAGTTTAACTGGTAATTAAAGCATACTTCAGTTTTCATTTCAGAAGACTAATGAAATTTCACAATCACACGTCCTTTTAAATGCATGTTTACTTCTGATTAAGTTACATTTCATCTTTACTAAACTTGACATTATTTTCTTAGCATTAAAGACATTAATCTATAATTTTTCTATAATATACCGATAATGCAGCACCCTTGCTTTCACAGGGTTAAATTTAATTCCAACCACTCCTATAGCATCTCTTTATGTTTTATTATTACCATACTTCTTGCAATTTTCCTTTAACAACATGCAATGACTTTCATATGCGTCATTTAACTGATCACGTTTTAGCTGCTGGCAAGACACACCACAATTTAAAATGCAACAATCAATTTAAGACTTCCCTCCCTCGCCCTCAGAGAAACAGAAATAGAATATACAATAGTTTTATATTTACTTACATAAATGTGCAGTAACTGCACCTACACAATATGGACTTTGGGAGAGAATGAAAATGGCTAATAAAAATCTTCAAAGGTATTAATGAATATGGTAAAATGATAAATGTATCGGTTAACAGAATAAGCTCATTCTCTCATCTATTTTGCTTGTAATTACACTACAAGACATGATGATATACTAGTTGCAGAAAATCCAAAGGTGAAGATTTTATCATATACACATCTGTCATGGAAAGGCAAATTGCAAAGACTTCATGCAGCTTGTTTCTCTACAGCTCCCACTACAAGATCAAAGTCCAAGTAAAAGCTTGAGAAAATACAGGCACCAGCTTTATGGAGTCCTTCAAGAAGGAGGAGGCCACTACCACCTACTGCTGAGTCAACATAAAGATTTTAAAACTCTGAAGGCAATTAGCATCCCTTAGAAGATACATCTTGGAACTGACAAGATGGCAACAGACATCTTAAATTGACAATTGAACAGAACTCTGTTAAAATGCCGGTTTTACAATTTTTCTGTTATGAACAATGACAAAGAATCAAAGACCTCCTTGGAACACTTCCCTCAAATTTCAGTCTTCTGCAACTCAAAATTTTATCTAACTGTAGATGACTAGGAAAAGATGACCTTATTGCAACTAAAAACCAGTATCAAAGAAAATACATGCAACATATATTTCTAAAAAAGTGAGATTGACATCACTGCTGTTTAAGAATGATTGTAAAATTAATTGTTTACATCCTAATATTTCCTATACTAGATTGTCTACGCAAAAAAGTTGTCACACGTTTGGTCTATGTACATTACAGAATAGGTAAAGGAAGCTGATAATTTATTTTGCTATTAAACTACAGCAATTAATAAAATAATTCTTACTTTATTTGTAGCCAAAAATATAAAAAAAAACCCACGTTCCTAAAGTAATATCAATACCAGTCTCTCAAACTATCTCTAAATACTCTGTTGCTGAACTCAATTTAAGATTACGCAGGGATGGATTAATATGTCAAGTCTGTATCTCAGTAATGTTGTGCAGGAAAGTATTTGATTTGCAAGATAATAATAAACAGATTTCTAGCTCATAAAAATTTAAAATGCATTTGTACTTTTTATTCTGCATTTAATACTGCCTGAATATTGTCATAATTGCCAGTGACACTTATTTTCTTCCTATAGAACAAACTACAACCATCTCTCGTCCATCTGTCATGCCAAATAAGCAGAAAGCAGGCAATGCCGTCATAAAAATGGGTAAGACCTGAGTTCTACTAAAACTCTTAAGACATAATTACATACAGTGCTAAAAAAATACATTACAGCTATTACCATTTAGTCAAATTTCTACAAGGTGTGTATCATAAGACTACAATCTCTCCCCCATACATGCATGCACACCTGCACACATACAGAGGCATGCTCACCTCTAAAGCACATGGATAAAACATTTGAAAATTTTGGCTTGGTTTATAGGTAAAAACTGCAGATACATTTCCTTCCTTGCCAAAATGTCTTAAGTTCCACCTTTATTCATCTAAACAAATGAAAAAAGTGACAGGAATATTTTACACTGAAAAAAAGCAAGTTCCTATTTTCAGCTCTGTGTTTTTTGTGCCAACAATGAAACAGTATAATAAAAATTAAAGCCATTTTGGAAAGTTATGGGTGAGAAGAAATGGAGTGATTAATTATTTGCATGATGACTTTTAAGAGCTTTACCTATGATAAATAAGTTTTTTCAAAACAAATCTTAGTTACTGTCCCTGAAATAACTCCAGTGATGGCAGCAACAGGAGAATTTTCATCACAGGTAACACTGCAAATGGTGACCCCCTGGGGAAGAACTTTAGAGCTTGAGTCCAGCTACAACACATTGTACAGCTTTGGGCTTACTGAGGGTCCTTACACTTGTCTGAAATCCCTCTCACCTGCATTTTGTTTGTGCTGTCACCGTCCCCTCTTGACTCAGTACTCAGATGACAGATGCTGTCACCATCATTTATAAAGTTGTCTCCTCCCCTCAAGCCCTAACGAAAGATTTCACTCTGATCATGTGTACAAAGTGAAAATCTAAGGTGATCCTAAGGTATCACAAGGAGAGAAAATTCAGCTCAATGCTGGTTTCTTTTTTCCCCAATACAGCTGCAAAATACAATAGGGTTAAATAAATAGCATGAGGATTTTGCAAATCTTATCCCTTGTCTTAAGGAGAATTCCTATTAGCGAAGTGAAATTCAAACACAAAAAATTCGAAGCACAGCATCTTACAAACTGGCTTTTTAAGATAGTTTCTGTCTACGAGGCTAAGCTCAGCTTTGTTTCATGTAACTGAAGTTTTTAATTTGTTTTCACCTCTGACTTTCTGGAATATAAAGAAATACCTACTAATTTGCCTGTTATATTGTTAATATTTTTAAGTATAAGTTATTTTAACCATGTTGCCTCTTTCAGTTTTCCCCCCTACCAACAGCTTCTATCTAAGTATGATAAATGCCATTAAATGTAAGATGTTTATATCAAATCTAACAAATGTGCAGAAAAAGCAAAATTTAAAAAAAATAAAATTAAACTACCATATAATGCAGTTACTTGATATGTCTTGCTAATAATTGCTTTTTGTCTTAGTAAAGAAATTATTTAAATAATATTGTTCCTGGGGGGAAAAAAAGAAAAATCAGGTTCAACATCTGCATAGGGGGCAACAAGGAATTAAGCCAGTTAAACTTTTGACTCATAGACAAAATCCAGTGAAAGAAGTTGATGTGACACTGTTTACTATTTCTACATCAAGAAACATTTAGATATACAAACTTCCTTCACATTAAGTATTTTAAGCAAAATATGAAAATGAAACAGGGGGTTTTTTTGTATAACAACTTCCAAAATAAACATAACAAAAAAACCACAGAACACATGAAAAGTGAAATTTCTGATTGAAGTCCGTAAGTATATCAAAAAACAAAACAAAGCCCAAACCCAAAGATTTCCAGATGTTAGATTACAATTAACTGGTGTTTGGTTTTCTTTTTCCTTACAATTCTACTTCTCAGTATCTTTAAACTAAAACTTTTATTTCATATGTGATGATGCAACGTAATTAATGACCTGTAATATTTTAAGCTTACAAAACAGTAAACACTGAGATACTGAATACAGCATAATTGCATTCTTCAAATGTAATTACAAATCTTAAAGGCACAAAATCCTAATCACTTGTGGTTTTCCTTTCAGCACTGAAACGCAGGTATTACACTACAGTGAAGACATAAAAAAAAGCCATCTTGTGGGTATTCCACAGAAAAGATGAGAATCATTGTCCCTAAACTGGCACGCCTTACTAATTAAAAAAAAAAAGAAATTAATCATATTTGTCTATATATTAATGGAGAAATATTTGCCACATGGACCACACCGCACTTCATTGTTAGGATGTTAACCAAGAAATAAATATAGTAACTCCTTGTGCTTGTATTTCTATCAAGCTTCCTGAGGAATTAAAACAATATAAAACATTTGCACATTGCATTTGCATTTTATACATGCACACACATACTGCTACCTCTAAATAGAAATCCTTTTAATTATTACATTAAATATTTGACAAAAGACCTGCAAAATTTCTTAGCATTACTAAATCTTATTCAGATTACTCTGTACTCATTACTTTTCTCCTAGTGAGCTCCTGTCAGGTCACTTGATTAAGAACAATTTTGGAAATATCCTGGGTTCCAATTTAGGTACAGCCAAGAATGTTCAAATTAATTTTTGATTACAAGTCTCCCTCCATTCCCCAAGGGCTAAAAATTTATTAATGCATAACATACTATGTGATTTGAAATTGCTTTTTTGAGAGCTACGTTTTATCTGATGGCATTTTTTTTCACTCAGCATTAATCTTGTCTTGCTGTTAACAGTTTCTACATATGGTGTGTAATACAAAAGCCTTGTGAGGGATTGCAACAAAAGCTCTTTATTAGTCTTGACAGAGACAGATAACTAATCCAGTGTTAACTTAAAATCAAAACCTTGGTACCAGAACTAAGGGTACAGCTCCTGTGGCTTTAGCATATCTATCGTAACACACTACCTTTGAAAATTTTCTACTATATTTCTTGAAAGTTCTGCATATGAACATTTAACTTCATTACTTCATCCTTTACCAGTTCAGGATAGGACCTATTAAATGCACGTGCCAATTTCATTATTTTATCAGTTTTACCAAACGCACACAAAATCGATCCCGATACACTTCTGTTGCAGGGACGCAACCACCTGCTCTTGAATGGACAGTAGCTGGCGGCGGTAAACAATAAATATTTAAAGAAAAAGTACCTGAACTTCCCAGCTGCTAAGAAAAGTAACCCACTGGCTCCTGGGATGACAAGGTGCTCCAGCCTGGCTACGCCATCAGCGTGGCATCGCCATCAGCGTGGCATCGCCAGCTCCACGGCTCCCCACGCGGAGGGAGCCCCCGGGCTGCGGCACCGCTAATGGCAGCCAACACCTCCCACGCCGGGAGGCTCAGAAACAGGCTGGCCCTTGCACAGGGGAATTAGAATTCAACACACAGTGCCCTGCCTCAACAACAGAGCTGTCCTTACAAAGGACATGCAGAAGCCCACACCCCCGGTGAGCAAAGCCTGCCCTTTTTCCACAGACACAAGTGGAGAACCCCCCCCTGAAGGCAGAGCAGTTAAGCAGTAATTATTCCTTTGATACCAAGCTACAACTGGTAAATATTAAATTATGACATGCTGAAAAGGAAAGAAATGAGTGGCTGTGCATGGGTGAGGAAAGGAAGGAAGGGGAATACGACAGTCTGGGCCTTTCACCGTGTTGACCTTACTGCTGAATCCAAAAAGGAAATTGGATGCTAATGAAATGATCAATAATGTTGGGAATCTACAATAGTAAGGAGGTCACAGAGGGCTGTGACCAAGGCAATTCATACAATGCAGGAGCTCCTTACCCAATTTCTGTGTAGTAATCCACCAGTGATGCACCCTACACTAACTAGTTAGTACTCACTAAACTCAGTAACAGGTGTCAACACTGACCATTTAGTGCCTCAAAACATTACCAGAGATTTGAAAAAGTGATGTTAGCACTGCAAGAGGCAGAGATAAGCCACATACTTAAAAAATAAATTTTCACTGCACTTTACACAATGATAAAAAAATGCCTAAATGCATTTTATGCCATGATACCAAATGCATGAACAACATATGATTGGTTTTGATTTTATTGCTCATGGTTTTAAAGGCAGAATTGAGATATACCAACTACCAAGTGGGATGTAGAGATGTGTAATAATCATCTTACTAGCTGAGCTTCTTTGGAGATGAATTTCTCTCCCTTGTGAGCAATACATTCCTCAGAAGAGGATTTGTTGCAAAAAAATAGGAACGTGCAAAAACAATATTTTGACCTGTCTACTGCCATTTACGCTACTTTAAATGTTTGAACAGACATGCTGCAAGAAAAGGGTATTAACATTCACAGAAAAATTGTTTACTTTTGAACAGAAATGTTATTAAATATTCATCAGTCCAGAAACACTGATGATTTATATTGTTGAAGGCTAGAAAATTATCATTTCATCCTTCACTCAGTATAATGTCAAAATTTCCCACTGAGTGAATACAAGATTTGTAGGTATTGACTGGAGGACTCAGATGTGCTTGATTCCTATCTGGTGCAGTGCTGTGTGGGATATAAAATTTTCCAGTAATTTCCCATTCAATTTTCATCAATTCAGGTAGGCTGTTTCTAGTAAATTAGTGAGTAAGATACTCTGCAACCAACTACATCTCACACACAGGAGAATCTGCCAACTCCTCTTTCCGTCTCGGTTCCAGTTTCCTATACTTTCACATTACACAGATTAGTTCTTACTTCTTGTTGTTTGCAACCTTCAGGTATTTACAGATGCACCCTTTCTTTGCTAGCAATTCTACCACATTAGAAATTTTCGGTTTTCTTTAGGAGAAAAAAGAAATTTCAAGCGTCACTGATTTCAGTAATGCTTATTACTCTTACCTAAGTACCTTCTAATTTATCAGCATTATTCTGGCCATGTGTTATCCAGATGCAAAAACAGCATTTTGGATGCATTTGTGTTACGTGAGCAGACATAAACAAGTCTAAACATCAGGATGGTGTTTAGTCAGCAGTGTGTACTCACAGCCCAGAAAGCCATCTGTATTCTGGGCTGCATAACAGGAGGGGTGGCCAGCAGGTCAAGTGAGGTGATTCTCCCCCTCTATTCCACTCTCGTGAGACCTGACCTGGAGTATTGTGTCCAGCTCTGGAGTCCTCAAGACAAGGACACAGAGCTCTTGGAGTGAGTTGAGTGGAGGGCCACAAAGTCCTGTGAAGACAGACTGAGAGAGTTCCCATTCCTCAGCCTGAAGAAAACTCCAGGGAGTCCTTATTGCAGCCTTTCAATGCTGCAAGATGGGAACAAACTTCAGCATGCCTGTTGCAGCAGGAAAAGAGGTAATGGTTTTAAACTGAAAGACAGTATGTTTACATTGGATATATGGAAGAAATTATTTACCATGAGAATGATGAGACCCTGGAGCATATGGCCCAGAGAAATCGTGGATACCCCCTACTTGTAAGTGTTCAGGGCCAGGTTGGGTAGGGCTTTGAAAAGCTTGGGAGGGGTTTTTTACAAGGGTTGTAGTGATAGGAGAAGGGGTAATAGCTTCATACTGAAAGAAGGTAGATTTACATTAGATATTAGGAAGAAATTTTATCCTTTGAGGGTGGTGAGACACTGCCCAGAGATGTTGTGGCTGCCCCCTCCCTAAAAGTGTTCAAGGCCAAGTTGATGAGGCTTTGAACAACCTGGTCTTAGAGGAAGACAACCCTGCCCATGATACCTTAAAATATACCATAAGGAAAAACTTGTTTTCCAGACAAAATTAGTTTTCCTTGTAATTTCATAAGCAGCATTTAAAGAACAAATATATTTACGTATGTATTTTTCCCTAAATCTAAATACTAAAATTAATTCTAGCCAGAATTTACTATCACTGTCTGAGTTTGAGAAATATTCTTGCTGGGAAAAGAATAAATTTTGCAGAGAAAACTAATTTTTTTTGTGAACGCTGGAACTAATTAAAGCTCATCCTCTCAATGCTTTTGTGTCATGGTTGATTGTGAGCTTTAATTAAAGCTGTTCCCATAACTGGGATATCTATAAGATGCCTTTCCTCTCTGGTTTCCTGTATCTATTTACATGTAAACTAACACTGTCACCTTTCCATTACCCATAAAATTTGCAAAGACATACATTTTCATAATATGTGCAGGAGGTTAACAGTCTTCCAAATATCTGTTCCCATATGAAATTTGGCTCAAATCAGACAACAGTTCAGAAATTATTGGGATGAAATAAGAATCAAAGACAAAGAAAGACAGCATTCATTTCCTTTTCTTGACTCTGGGTTTGGAGACTTGATTTTTAAAATGACTTAGCTTTGTGCTGTGCTTCAAACAACAATTTAAAGTTGCTAGCTTAAATAACTGGAGGCAAAACCATGAAACAAGCACATTTTGAAATTCACATTCTTGTAATTTCTGGTCTAGGATTGGAAATGCAAAATCCAAGGGAATGAAAATTATGGTCACTAAACTAGAGGTGCCACAATAGTTTCAAGCAGAGACAAACTACTCATATTTTGAAGCTTTTCCCAGGGAATTTATCTTCACAGGGTCAGAAGACTTTTTCAGTTATGCATACCTCTTACATCAGACTTCCTAATAAAGAAACACTAAAGGTACACCTACAAGGCTCATGGCATCAACATTAACCTGCATGTACATATTTACCAGGGAAAACATCCATGGTCCTCGGGATTATTACATGTGACAATCACAGTATCTTCTGTGATAAAGGAAACACTGAAGAAACACAGACCTCCTTTGAGGCAGTTGAGGGATCACATATGTGAAAAGGGGAAGAAAAAAAAAATCCTACTTATCAACTACTGGTGCTGTCATTAGAATTCTGGTTTCATGCACAGAAAAAGGGAGGAAATGGACATGTCTGGGAAGACAGCAACATAGTGACCTAGCAGTTTCTGAGGACAGCAGAAGGAAAGCACCAGACCAAGCTAAACATCGGCATTTCCACAGAAAGTACAGATATATCACAGGTGCCTATAAAAGAGCAAGCGGGTCCATTTACATTATTTTTTTTTTCTACTAAGGATGTATGGAGCCAACAGGAAATCTAAAAGGCCTCCATGTTCTTCAGATTAAGCCCATCTACCTTCTTTGAAATAGAGGCACTAAAAGATGGATGGTTCTTGCTTCCTGAACAAGAGTCTGCTGCTTGGGAAACTCACTTGAGAAATGGAAATGATTAAAAGATGGAAGCCAGAATAAGAGGAATTAATTCATGCCTCCCTTATTGCAGTAATCAAAAGCAGTAAGACAGAACATTTTTGTGAAAGCACTTGAAAATGAGCAAGCAAATGAGGAAGCCAAATCTTACCAAGAAATTTGGATATGAGCCACAAGTGGCAGAACTCAGTTTCCATATTTTAATCCCAGAAAAAAATTATGCACTTAAAGAAAGTACATACTGTCATTAGATAAAACTATCTCCAGAACTACTGATGAGAAAATTAGATATGTGCCCTTCCAGTTTAATGTCCTGATTTTTCCTCTATTGCTTATCTCTTTCTTCCCATGAGGGTAGAAGACACAGTTGAATAGTCAAGGTAGCACAGAATACCTTGATTATTACATGGGCTTTGGTTTAAGTCAAGAGATGTTCTTCAGATACTGATTCAGGTTGTTTCATTAACTTACAGATTAGAAGTCTGGTCCAAGATACTGTAACTAGTACACTGATGAAATGCAACTCATCCACATAATCTGAAGATGTGCTTGAGAGGGAGTGGATGTGGAATTTAACACATCATTCAGCAGAGGCAGGCTGCTGTGTGGCCCAGAATACCTAAGGAAAAATCTACCATAGAGATCACAGCTTGGAGAAGCATAGGTGGAAACCAAGTCTAGAACAGTTCTGCTGTTCTAATGGGATTTGCATAGGGATTAGTAGAGGCTTCTTAGAATTACTAGTACCCCAAAGTGATCTGCAAGGAGTTTTTAACTAATAAAAAAGAAAACAGTCATTCTTTCTTACACCACTGAAGGGATAGCAGAGGAATATAACAGCTCCGATGGCACACAACAATAATGGCCAGGTCACTGCAAGGCTTGGTTTCCCAGACAAGAGGGCATATAAGTAAGTGTCCTGAAAATGAAGAGAGATGGGCAAAGATCTCTGCTGAAGAGGAAGTATTAATGTATCTTGCGCATTATTTTGAACCAGCAAATACAGGCATACAGATTTCTCTGATCCTAGATCTTTCCCTTTGGCACTAGAGAACAGATACAATAAATTTTTTTCTAGAGATAAGAGGGATTAATTCCATCTCTCTCTGGTTAGAAGCATAGCTTCTTGTTATTTCAGTCTTTTGTTTAAAAAAAAGAAAAACAGAAAAAGGTGATGGAAAAGAGATGGAGATGGCAAGGCTAAGTAAGGGCTGCTAGGGAATCAAGACTAGATATGAGGGTTACTGAACCGAAGGATATTGAATACTTACTTCCAAGTTGAAACTGCTTCAGACTTGATCTCAAAGAGGTGTCAGAAGGAAGAAGTTAGAGCTAAGAGGAAGCATCACCTAAGCAAAGAGATGAGGTGATGTCTGAGGTGCAATGAACAACAAGAACAAAAATTTTCTGCTGCAGTGGAATTGCTGTCTCCTTCACTGAGGGTTACGAAGTCTCAATACACCTTTGAAATTTAGGAGGCTGAAGAAATAATTCAGAGAAATTAATCCCCAGAACCATGGGAAAGACTTCAGAAACTATGCCAAGGCAGCCACTGAATTCTTAAAAAGAAAGTTAAACAGCATTCAACTCAATACCCTCCATACATCAACAACAAAAAAGATGAACAGCCACATCAGAAAAGTCAAGTGATCTTTATTGTAGGGAGTAATCCCAGAGTTATATCTCCAAAAAGTGAACCTTGTGTTAGAGGAAAACTTACTATGCAGCAATTTTTACGCTCAGTGTTCATCACACTTCTGGTGACACAAATAGAAGGTGAAAGACAAAAAGCAGACAAAAAAAGACAGTAATTAGGAAGGAATCCCCTGACCTCCCAGTTCAAGTATGACTGAAAACCAATTAATTTGGAGTTATACGTGAAATTCAAGAATGTTAAGGAGGCTTAGTCTTTGCTCACAGGAGTTCTCACTCATATGAGAACAGAAGACCAGTTGCCATTTGAGCTCACTTGCTGTGTGGGACCACTCCCACCATGCTGTTGTCTTATGCCATAAGATTTTCTCCATTCTGTGAGGAAAACATACTAAAATTCATAGCAACTGATTTGAAGGAATCCAAAAAGGAGCTAAAGCTAAATTTCAATTTTTCCCTATACACATAAGAAGTACAAGCTGTAAATAAATTCCTTGTTTTACCCTATGTACCACAATGAAAAAATACAATGAAAAAACCAACCATTTAGCTTTTCTGTAAGATCTTAGATCAAAAACGTTATCAACAGGGCACAAAATGACCAAGAAGGAAAACAAAAAGCTTGCTAAAAACCCACTACCTTTAGTTCAAGCTGAAAGAAAATAATGGTGCTGACAGCAACTGAAAGCTAAAACAGCCACCAAATACCATTTGGATTACGTCCACACCAATACTACAGACACACACACAAAAAATATACATGACTATGCACTTAACAGAGTAGATAAGTTCCTCCAAGGAGTCTGGAGATAGTTAACAACAATAAGCAGGAGAGAATACTAAACTGGTGATAAAACTTACTGACTCACTGAAGCACACAGATTGTAGAAATGCTTTCAAAATTTTGCACCAATAACAGAACTTCTGTTTTGAATTACAAATATGCAAAAAGTGAACAAACAATAGAACACATCAAATTATGGAACTCAGGTACACGTTGATTTTCCAGGAAAAAAAGTCATATTTAAGCAATTATAAATAAAACTCTTGTGGTTATGCCATGTCCATATTTTCTTCTCCTGTGTAAGCCCCTGGATATCACTGAAGACTGGTGCTAGCTCAGATGATTATATATTGAACTATATATTTAGTTATATAATTAACACATGGCAACTCCTATATGCTTGGAGTTATTCTTCTACCAGTGTTGAGATGTTCCATTCAAACGTACATGAGTCAGGGGGCAGGAGGGACATAGTAATTGGGCTATTAAAGCAACAAGAAAGGAGGTGTTTCAAAATGTATATCTCAATCATACATTGAACACACCTTACTTCAGAGAACTAGAAAGGAATTACCGAAAAAGAAAACAATGGGAAGAAGATACCCTTTTGTTTTGCTACTAAGCTATATCACAAGTCCATAGTACCTTCTTCCAATACTCAGCTTATATCAGGCACCACTACAGAGAGAATATTTTACTAATATAAGAGGAAAAGCAACCATGTACAAGGCTTTATCATTACTATTTAATGATAGTAACATCATTAAATTATCATTGTGTAAATATTTAGACAACCTTATCCATAAATAAAAAGGCTGAAAAGTGATTGTTGGGCAGTTGCAGTCATAACAAAGGCTAAAAGTTTTACAACCCATAGTTATTGCCCATTAAGGAATTATTCCCTACTATTGCTGTAACTCAAAAATATTGCTACTTATTGAAGAAAAGCCTCTTGTCACATAATTAGATCAAAAAAACAAATTATCACTAAACACTTACAGCAAATCTGTTAACTTTGAGATCCAGGATAAGAAGAGGATGTTCTTGTTCTTTGTAGACAATTTAAATTGAAAAAAAACAGCTTTAGAACATGCTTTTCTCACCACAAAAGTAGGTAATTTCACTTTAGAGGTACTTTGATGAACTCTAAGCTTTCAATCACAGTCAAATTTATTTAGCAATTTCTAACAGCCCATATTTAATGCACAGAATGTGGATAAAATAACTTTCCATAGTTCTGATAAGTTTCTAAGAGGCTGATATATTTCATGTCTTCACAAGGCCCCACTTTCCTACCTGCCTCTTCCAACTTGATTAAAGGTCACCTGTTCCTTCTACACATAACTGCGTAAACTTTAAAAACCCCCTCTCAGCTTCTGATAAGGATTGCTGAAATAGTACTGAAAACATGATATTGAGCATGAGGCAAGTGCAAAGAGCATGAAGCCTGCTGAGATAGCTCCACAGGGTGAGTCCTTTGGCAAGAAAGTGCTCTTATCCAGAGATTTCTTTCACTTCAGGAAAGCCTGACATCTCCTGCAAAATTAAAACATTCCACTGCAGAAAGCACGAGGAGTTCTGCCAGGGCTTCCCAAAGCAGACACTTCCAGGGACACCTGGCAGAATTTCCTGCTGGTTTGGGTCACTTTGGAGAGGCCCCAGATCAATGGTTGGGCTCTTTAAGCAGCCATGCTCAGCATCTGCCTCCATTTGCTTCCTAATCTTTCCAGGCTTTCCAAGGGAGAAGAAGGCAGCAAAAACACCTTTTTCCAAGGTACTCATCTCTTCAGTCTGCCACTCTGCAGAGGTCACTAGGGAAGATCTGTCTCTCTGTTGAACCCATCCAGGCACTCAGAAGTCTGCAGGCTGCAGCAGTCCACAATAAGCAGATCTCAGGAGTGCTCCTGTGGGAGTTTTAGAAAACTCTCAGAATCCTAAAGCTGAGTATTAAAGCTGGGAAAGTTTGAGGTCATCTACAGTCCAATCCTTCATTCTAAGGAAGGATCAATTATACACAAGTGTTTCCTACCAAATGATCAGTAAACCTGTCCTTAAAACATCCACAGATGTCCCAGGAGGTTTGGCAAGCTCCCAAAGTTGGTTTACAATGTTTTACAAAAACCATGGGTCACCTGCATACTTGAGAACAAGTATCTTTCATTACACCTGTGAATAAATCTTATTTGTCCCAAATAAAAATACTGTGCATACATAGGATAAAAGATGGAGGTTTGGAGGAAGAGTTCTCACAGCAAAAATAATTCATCAACAATCTAACCCCTGCAAAACTGTACATTGTTTTTCTGCCTATCTCAAAGCTTTAACCATGCAAGCTCTGGCCAGTTTAGTTTAAGGTATCAGTGGTGTCTGTTGATGTACCACAGACACCAAGGTGAAAATCAAGTATTTTCCCACCTTTGCAAAGGGGAATCAGATAGGTGGGGCAGACAGCAGAAAGCAGAATCTTAAAATTCCATTACAAACTCTAACAGAATTCATTTGGCAAGAGTCTCGGTCAACTGTGTAGGGAGCACAAATGCCAGTCATTCTAGGACTTGTACTAACTCCAGGTAACTACCAAAATGACAGCAAATCTTCAGTTCTTTATTCCTTTCTTACATAAAGAAGATAGTTTATATCAAATTATGATGGTTTTGTTTGAATTGAAAAAAAACATCTTGGATACACATAAGTACAAGCTAAATGCTTCAGAAATTGAACAGTTTTGCTGTTAAACCAAACGAAACTCATTTCCCTGCCAGGTTGCTGGATGGCTTGTGGAATGGATAAAATGTCCCTAAGTGTTCTACCTCTCAGATGAAATCCAGGCTACACTAGGAGGGGCTGGCAGTAACTACCATGTACTTCTTTTCAGTCACCTGTGCAGAAACAGACCCCTAACCAAACATCATAAAACTCTACATAATATATAACATCATAAAACTCTACCACTCCAACAACTTTATCTACAAATGCCTGCATCAGAGCAGCTCCACAGGGGTGAGAGAGAAATTGAAAACAAGGGATTTATGGTTTTAATCACAGAATAAGGAAAATTAAGGGCATCATTCAGAAACTTAGTTATGCTGAGTCTCTTGGCAACAACCAAGGGCAGCAACCAAGGCAACCATATGACTACTTACAAAGAACATACTTACCAACTCCTATTACCTCTGAAATGGAAATACCAACCTTAGCTTGGAAAGAACACCTGTGTGAAAAGAAAGGCAACTGGATGAATAAATTGAGTGGTTTTATGGTGAGGATTTCTGAACTTTTAATACAAGCTCTGTTTTTGATACTGTTTCTTACATTCAAGGTCTGGTCTTCGAATCAGTTTCCCGTTGTGCGCTGCACTCCATTGCCAGCAATCAGTGTGTGATCAGATGTTCTCTCAGTTACCACTTTAAAGGGGAATATTTTTACAATAGCACTGTAAAGAGCTGAATGTAATCATAGAATCGGCTGGGTTGGAAGGGACCTCAGACATCATCAAGTCCAAACCTTGATCCACTACCGCTGCGGTTACCAGACCATGGCACTGAGTGCCACATCCAGTATCTTTGCAAATATCTCCAGGGATGGAGAATACACTGCTTCCCGGGGCAGCCCATTCCAATGCCTGATCACCCTCTCCATAAAGAAATTCTTTCTAATATCCAACCTAAACCTCCCCTGGCACAACTTGATACCGTGTCCTCTTGTCTTGCTGAGAGGTGCCTGGGAAAAGAGACCAACTCCAACCTGGCTACAGCCTCCTTTCAGGTAGTTGTAGAGAGTGATGAGGTCTCCCCTGAGCCTCCTCTTCTAACCAGTGTGTATATACATACAATATATACATACAAATACATACATATACATACAAATATATACACCATACTCCACACCAATACACATTTTATTCACCTCTGCAACTGAAATGGGACCCTTATTGTCAAGCAGCATCCTGTGAAGTTAGAACATGCTTGTTTTCGAAAACACTAATGCTGTCTGGCACTGCTGTCCTGGCAGCAAGGTCCTTGGTTTTCCTCCTGACACTGTAATGAACCATCCTATCACTCAGCAGCTCTCCCACCACTACTGCAACAGAATCATCAACTGTGGAGCTTGGACGAGTCTGTAAAAAGACTCATGAGAAAGGGCAGAAAGGAAGCAGATGTGTCATGCACTGCTAATCCACTTCTAGGATTCTCTCTCCTAGAGAAGGCCCTTTTAGTTCTTTTGGGTGTAATGGGGCCAATTCAAAGTACTAAGCAATGGTGGTAAAAGCATTCAAAGTAGTTTTCAGGGACTAATTAAAATAATTCAAAGCAGAGAAATCAGTACATCAACAACAACAACAACAAATTAAAATTTTCCATCGACTAAATTATTAATAAAATAATTTGCCTTCCACTACACAGGAGGCAAATTTCAACAGTTACAAATACTGTACACACACAGAAATTCAATTCTTAATTTTAAATGGCAATGCTACTGCATTTTTCACTTAAATTTTCAAGCAAAGAATAGGCAAATTTCACAGAAAAACTGAAAGATTGTAAAAGCCTTATAAACTTACTGCAAAATTCAAGCTTAAGTTGTTAACCACTATAATCAGGATTTAATATATTTTAAATTATCATCGTTGTCTGGGCACACACTGCATTTGCCACACTTCTGTTAAAGAAATAGTTTAACTTTTTTAGTATTAAAAAAACCTCTTTCAAGATGCTGTACGAATTAAGAATGAGGTAACTGCTTGTTCCTATGTGCTACAGAAGATTTCCTCATGCACTAATGGAACATATATATAAAATAAGAATTAGAAGGTATTGAAAGAGTTTGTTACATATTTTAGCAGCTTATTCCTTCATACAATACAGAAAGATAAAGAAAAGGAAAGGACTTCATTTTATATCTCTGAAGGGTGATGAATTNGCTTCCACCACCTCTCAGGACAACCTGGGATATTGAATGCAAGCAGTTCACATGATAACGTCAAGGAAAAACCAGACAAGCACTTGTGAAAGAAATTCACTGCAGGCACCTAAGCAGACCAACACCCTGAAGTTTACAAAACCTTTCAACTGAAAATGCTCAGAAGTAGAAAGAATATTGGAAAATATATGAGCTAATCCCATTCTTAATTGTTTTATGGGCACCTTCTTGTGGCTACTGTTGTAAGAATACTGAGCAGGAGTGTTTGGTGCAGAATTCACAAAGTGGTTAGCATTTGGGTGCATCATTTTCTACAAAATACTTGCAGCTGACAGTTTATATTACAAAGGTTGAGATAAAAGGGTACAGTTTTACCTAATAACCTCAAATAAAAATATTTAAAAGATAAGCACTCAAATTGCATCCTTGGAATCATGTCCACACAGAAGCTTCTCTCTTCAGAAGACCAAACCCTCCCTGCAACTTAGTTGCTGAACTTATGAAACCTCTCTAAAATTATGAGTACAGTAAACAGTATATCTATAATAATTTATTTTAAATAATCTTCCCTCTTGATTTTAGGTATTTTTCTTTTTTACTTCCTTTTTTTTAAAAAAAAAAGCCAAACACGTTTATTCCCATGTTTTATCAATAGAGTTATAATTTCTAAATACTTTCTGTATATTACTGTGAAATATTCATGTCATGCCACAGCTGTATTTTTCTTCTCCTTATTTTTTTCATTGGATTGCACCACTACTACAACATTACATAAAATTCCTGCTACCTGCTATGAAAGTCCAGTCCTCTTGAGAAAGGTGCCTTGAAGTATGTATTTTCCAAGTTGATATCCGGTAGATATCAAAGAAGAAAGGGTTGTGTTTTTTTAAAAAAGCAAGTACTGAAGCTTAAACCACTACACTAGCACTACAAACCTTGACATACGGATCTGCAGAAGGGAACATTTTAACCAGAAATTGAACATCCTTCAGGTTATAGACAGAACACCAGCTTAGTTTAGAGCAAATCTCTCAGATGGAAGAGTTTATAGAATATGGTTGCTCACAATTTCTTCTATCAGTACAGTTGCTTTGAAAGCTCTCTCAGAACCACAAAACTCTATGGTTAAGTGCTCCTTCCAAATTCCACCCTAAATATATTCATGCCCCACCCTATGGATATTTGTTCTTTATCCAGAACCATAGTTTATCTTTAGTAAATCTTCTTCCTTCAGTGTTTGCCCTCTGATATACTTAGATGGTGGGGGAGGGTGGTGGTGTCACAAGTCCTTTAACTTTGCACATCAAATAAAACACTGTCCTAGTCCTTTGCTTCATGTTATTATAATCATGATATATCATTCCCAAATACAAAAATTTACATGAGATCTCTTCTCACTGCTTTGTAAAATGGCACTGTTCTATTTATAGTTATTTAAAAAATAATTCATCTCAGATATCAAATATGCCTTTTAAAAATTTCAGATTCATTTCTGCTTGGCAATTATCACATGAGTCAGCTAGTGCTTCTCAGGTTTTCTCATGCACTCATTATGGATAAATGTAAAGACCCATTTTTTGACATCTGCACCTTCTATTACATTTCACCCTAATCAATGCAGTCTTGAGAATGATTCAGTATTTCCTCTAAAATATCATATTTCACTAATTAATTATGCTTTTCACTGTCTGATCTACAGGTCTCATCAACATCTTCCCACTTCCTTTGTACTAATTGACTGCTATGTCCAAGAGGCTTACAACAGGATACAAGAAAATAAGAGACAGAAGAACTCGGACACAGATACTGGCATTAATACTGCCTATGCCTGTTTAGATAAGTATTTAACAGGAAATTGTAAGGATGGTATTTAAGGACTATAATGAAGTATTTTTAGATATTAAATAGTGAAAACTATTAACATGAGTGTGACAAGTAGCCCAGCTCTGTATGCCTACTCATGCAAATTGCACCTGAAAAGTTTTCTTTACATATGCACTGTCCTTTTGTAACATATTGTGCACTGAAAACCTCTGTTTTGTTTTTTTTTCTCCATTACTTGTGTGTCTTTTCCATTAGATACACTCATCAGGAATAAAACAAAGATAAGGCTCCTTTCAGAATTTTTGATATAGCTAAAAATGAAATATTTTTTTCTCTGTGTAAAGAGCTGTCAAAACCAACAAATGTGCACTAAGAGATATCACTGAAATAATTTTATCAGTTTTAACTGCTCTTGTTAAAATATATCCAAGACCCAAAATAGATGGAGGTCTAAAGGCCAGAGCACACAAAATTAGGTAGCTGGCTGTAGGAATGGAATTCGCAGGCTTCATTAAGCACTTTGATTCTCTGTCCACTGAATGTACAGTCTTAGATGTAGACATAGTATTCACCATACTTGGCAGTCCAAGTAGAGGAAATACACACAACCACCACAACAAAACATACAGGAAAAATGTGTTTCTGAAGTTTTACTTATTTAATGGATTTTGACACCTGAACTGCACTTGCGCTGAGCAACTCAAATTATTTTAAACATTTCCCAAATTCAGTTTTCTCAACCACATTGTATGTATCCAGACAACTGATGTTATTGCCCATTTCTCTCATAATAGCCTAGCACTAAAGCACCAAGGGGAAACACTGATTCACTAAGCAGAAACTCCTCATCTAATCAGATCCATCCTTCTCACTTTCTCGGGGGTAGCCTTAAGCACCAGTATAAGTGTCCTGTATATTTCTGAAATCTGGCAAAGAAAAAAGAGCTGTCTTTTGGGTTTAATTCCCTACTGTCTAGGTGCACCAAATGTGCTCAGCTCGTTTCTCCAGGTTTCCATTCTTGAAAGAACACAGTTGTGTGAACGTCCACCCAAGGTTTCCACAAACCCTTTGCTGGAAGGTAGAACGCTTAACAGTGCTGACGGCTGCACCTCCAGGCCTGGGCTCAGCTCAGTCTTCCAAGTTTACAAAAGTTTTTACTAGAAACATCACATTTAAGATTTTTCAGTGATTCAGAGCACTGTCTTGACCTTGGAAACCTGAATCCCATACAAACTCAAAGCTGGGAAGGTCTTTTAAAGGAAAATACATGTATACATGTCTTCCCTGATCTTATTCTTAGACATTTCCACAGATGGAGTACGATAGTTGTTTCTTCCATTTTGGCTTGGCTCTCCACAGCTCTTCAGATCTTATGCAGCACTTCATACATTTCTGTGTTTCTGGAAATTCCACCTTTCTTTCTGTAAATTTAATTGAATATTTGCATCTATGTTTACTACCACTAGTAACTTTTTTTCCCTAATGTAATTGTTACTATACAATAACAGCCTCAAAAATTAATGCATTGTCTAGAAAGATGGTATTTTCTAGCTCAGGAAATATTTCAAGTGTAAAAGACAAATCACCTCAAATTTATCACCTCAAAAATTAGCTGTATATTTGCCATTATAATTAAGTATATGTGACGCAGTGATGATAGGAAATGTCAGTATTAATTTCTTAAGTACTGTGATTTCTGTAATACTTTTTAAACATAGGATGAACATAAATATTTTTATACACCTGTGCTCAAACACAGTCTCTAAACTTTTAAAGTGTCATTTATTTTTAATATTTTTAAACCCCCCTGTCATAGCGGATTATCTCACTGTAAGGTATATCTGAACAAAATCGTATGTTTTCAAGGCTTTTGAGATTCAGTGGCTACTTCTATATTACGTCAAAGTTGTCCATGTATGTACAACTTCATATAGAAAGATTTCTTCCACTCCCCCTCTTCCTCACAAAGAGAAATATGTGAAGTTTCTGATCAACAGGAAAAAGCAACTTCACATGGTAAATAATTTTTTTAAGTTTATGAAAATAAATTACTGAAGGATAATAAAAGCAGTTTCATTACAGCTGTAAGACATTCCCCAGTTCTGCAACACAACATATATACACATACAGATACCAGTGTACACACACAACATGAGCAAAATCAGGTGAAGGACAGATTTCTTGTCACAATAGAGTAATATGTTTGTGAAACTAAACCTTTAATATATCAGATAGTTTTACGAGTCTTGGTCAATTTCTTGCCACCTTATGCAAAATTCTAGAGCTTAATGTATATATTTTAATTATAAAAAGCACAAAACCACACACCCTAAAACAGGGAAACCACAAATTAGTCTTCACTTCACTTTCCAAAGCACAGCCTTGTTAGTGGTTAGAAGGTGAGTGCCAACACACTGATTTACTGATAGGAAGGGAGATGACTTCTATCATTCACTTTTAACACTCTATCAACAACATTTCTTTGTGATAGTAGCAGATTTGAAAAATGCAAACAAACAAGAAAAATCACCAAGCAAGTGTAGATCAAGGCTAAGAAAAAATATTTGTGTGTTTGTGACTTGAGCACACATGCCCTGTGAAAATAAATATGGCTTAATCCTCTTGCCTGAAAAAACAAGGAAGTTCTTTCAAACACTTAAAAAATTCAGTTTCTCTTTACCAAGCATTAGCAGTGTCAGCAGCACTACAGAATACACATTTCAAACAATCTGTCTTAAATATTCGTTGTATATCTACTAAACTGATATAAAGAGAATAAATATTCACATCTGATAAGATGTTTGCACAAAGGAAGTTAACATTTGTTTAGGAAGCAGCACAACTTGTTCCACAAACAACCTGGGATCCTTCTGTGGAGCAACTTCCCCATTAGTTCTGGCAAACAAATGCCAGCTGACTCTGAGGAGAAACAAAACAGAAAATTCTGAGGCTCTTCTTCCCCACGAGAGAGATTCAAGGGACACAGTTTGCAAAAGAACTGTTAGCTAATTTAAGGCTACGAAAGCAGCACTTGATCATATCAGCGAACAACTGAGAGCACAGGATGATCTCATGGCTAAGAAAAAAGGGAATTTCTCTTTACTTCAGAGAAATTCAGAATCCTTAATCAAACCATTCCAACAGCTCTGGGTAATGTATGTATTAAGAAAGAGTTTTACAGAAATTATGGACTGAGGCATACGCTTCTGATTGTCATACCAAAACCAGAGTTACATCATGAGTTGTTGATTTATTTTTTTTTTATCTCACTATGGATTTTGCAGGGTGCTCTTCAACCTGCCTCTAGTGGAAGGAGTCACTTCAGGAACAGGGACTATTAATGGTACATATACCTTTTACAGTACGGATTGATCTAAAAACTGATTTAAAAAGAATGATTTTGTACTTCTACTCCATCAAAATAATTTGTAGGAATGAGATCAAAAGTTAAATGGATATAAACTTATTAAAGACAGAAGGAATTAAAAGAAGAATTATTACTGTGATCAAGAGACAGCCTTTATTTTGTACACACAAGGAATAATGACAATGGGTTTTATTTTGTTTGGAAAACAAAAAAGAGGGGGTGGGGACAAGATTACATTCAGAAGTCCAGAGTTCCTAGGTAGTGCTAGTTCTCCTTCTTTATCTAATTTCTACCTTTTATCTGCTGGATGAGTAGCTTGCATTTTCGCTCTGTTATCACAATTACAACAAGCCTCCAAAGGCACGTTGCTCAGCTAAACAGCTGAGTTTGTTTGGTGGTGGGTTTGTTTTCTGGTTGGTTTGTTTGTTTGCTTTTTGCTTGGTTTAAGCTTACAGAAAGTTTTTAATATCACTATGTATTGTACAGAACCTTTCTTTCCATTATTTTAAGGTATTTTACGCCCTCAAAATACCTAGCTTGGGATGCTGCTTCTGTGAGTGGCTAGTTAAGAATGTCTAAGGAAGCACAAGCAAAACCACGTCTGTTACCTACCTCAGCAACTTTCCACCAGCAGCAATTTAGATTCTCCCGAAATCACAAATTGTATCCACATTTCCTACCTCGACTCCTAACTAGGTATCTTAATAATTTTCCTAAGGCTTAGGACAAATCATACTGTCAGCATACACATCCAGAAGCAATTAATGCCAAAAGTTAAGTATGTGAAAACATACTCCCTTGTTTTAAAACATCAGTATCATAATTGCATTAAACTGTACACGAGCCTACTTCAGAGAGCAGCTTCTCACTCCCATTCTTCAAGCTTTTGAATGTCTTTTTTCGAAGCTGAAAAATCCCAGTCCATTAGATCTTTTCTGTAGAAACTAAAGGAAAGGCTGTACAGTTCTAGCAAAATTACTTTAGAAAAATGAGAAGTCAAAAGATAAAATTATATAACTGAAAAATCTATCAAATATTGTGACTACTTTGATGATCACTTGAATGCACAGATAGGAGCTAGTCAAAAAACACAGAATAGCCAGACATATAATTACATTACATGTTCAGTCTGAAATCTGTTGGTGGGGTTTTTTTTCACTGAACTACTGTGTGGCTGGGGGGGTGGGGATGTGCTTATTGGACCATCCTCACTTCTTCACTCCATTATGCCTCAGTGAGTCTGTACATTTCTGTACACAATACCTATTAAAGCACCAGAAGAAAGATAAAACTGAACCATTTCTTCTTTCCCACAAACGGTCCAAACCAAGACACGGATGTTTCTTCCAGGGAACAATGCCATCTTCTTCCTACTATGTAGGAAGAAGTAGGAACAGTAGGAACAGTTCCTAGCTGTTCATCTCTCCCTTCTCTTTCCAGTCTCTGAGCGCAGCAAATTGAAAATCAGAACTGAAAGAACACCAAAATCATACCCCTCTGTAAAGAGAGACAAAATCTACTTATCTCAAATTATTATGCTTCTCTAAGGACTTTCAATCAGCTAAAAATACAGACATTCACCTAGAATTAAATAACTCATTCAGGCTGAACTGCATGGTCTTTCATAAACTGTTTTTACTATTTTGTGAGTACAAAAATCAGAAACACATCATCACTTGTGGAATATGCAGGATTTTGGCTTTTTCACAGCAGGTTACCTCCCCTTGAAAAATATTAAACTTTGTCATTATAGGAGAACTATAAGAATTCTCAGTTTTAGTATTCATGTCTGTTTTGAAAAACTGACAAAAAAAATATTTGTGTGAATTACATAAAACTACTCACATTTTGTTCTACTGAAATATATCAGTCTTACTCTTCCTCTGCCTTCCAGTTCTACTATTTTATATACATGCAATTGAAGTGCTTTGTGTAAATCAAAACAATAGCTTTCTTGTACATGCAATTTTGCCCACTTCAGGTCTTCAAGTATGCAAATAATTTGCCGACTCTCAAAATAACTCCTATAACACTGATATAAAAGTTAAATTAGTTTCCTGATTCCTTCATATTTAATGAAGATGAAAGTGAAACCACTTTTACTAAAGCAAGAACTATATTTTCAAGCATAGTTGGCAAAGTTTCATTTCTTTATGGCCCCAGATGATGTCAAACCAGTACATAAGTATTTTATTCAGTATTATCAAAAGGGAGAGAATGTGTTTACAATCGTTTTTAAAAATAGTTTGGGATGCTGGGTTTTGCCTTTACTTTTCATTTTTAAAGACTTACATAGCCCACGGTTAGAATGAGAATTATCAGTGACACCTTTCATGGGGACAGGCAAGGAGAAAAGAGGAGTGTTATTTGTTGGTAGTTGTTTGGATGTTTTTTTAGATACAACAGCTTGTGTTCATCTGCGTTAAGAATGATAAATCTGATCTGAGATCAAATTATTTAATTTTTCTTTGTCTATATCCTTATACCCATTTCTCTCTTCATCTTATTTCTGCATGTATTCTCTCCTTTATTTTTCTTGGGGTTTGGGTTTTTTTTTTTACTTGAGTAACTGTTTCTCCACTGCATTTCAATTCTGTTTTGGCAGCTTCAACCTCTGACTATTGCTTCTTCCCGTCACCAAAAAGCTACACGTTGCTGGGTGAAGAGAATGCATTACCTCACCCAGAGTGCTCAAGGAGCAGAAAAGAGGCTTAGGTCTGTGATCTGTTGTCAGAGCTTCTATAGCCAACATGAGGACTGACATTAAAAGTGGAGAGGAAAAGAGGATCAATTTTTAAAGACACCTGTTGTTTGCCTACTGGCAACATCTTCTGTATATATACACAGAGATCTTACCTTTCTAAACCACTCAACTTTTTCCCATATCCTGCATCTATTTAAAGTAGCCTGAGAACCTTGGAGATTAACAAACATTGTGCACAACATAAACTGCCTAAAGCTGCATTTACTACAGTATTTTCAATATTTAAATGCTTATCGTTATTGCACTGAATATACTTTATGATATCTCTTTTTTCCTGAAACAAAAAGATTAATAAGTACTAAACTCTTCCCAAAGAAATAAGGGGTGGAAGGGGCACGGGGGGGATCAGTAAATCTTGATTTTACACAATCTGACAGAATTCTAGAAAAATTCTAATATTTCAAATGTGTTTTATCAACGGGTACTGTCCTTACAGAAAATAGGCAGATAGAACTATTTATTGTATTTAGAGAAATACCTGCTAACACATAGAAATCATGCTTTTCAAGTTTCCAATCTGGCTACTGAGAACGATTGTCTGGAACTAAAGTACACTTAGCTATAATTAGCTGTAAATGTGAAAACCAGTTTTCACATATTTTAAGTCTACACAATGTATACACTAATACAATACACTTATTACAGAAAACTAAGTGAATTTAGACCTACGTGCAAGTGTGTGCACAACTATGCAACTAGATCAGCTCAGTGAAATAAGCATAATTTCATCAGCTGCATGGTTTTATATCAGCTTCCAAAAACATCTCTCATGAGATGCACACAATATGAAAAAGCCTACTGTTCCAGAAGATGACATGCTGTAACATGATTTTCAGTGTTACCTCCTCCTTCCTCCTTCCTTCCCCTACCTCCCGTCTATTTCCTAAGGGAGGAGAAGGAGAAAATACAGAAGAGAACAGTGAGGACAGTCTTCCATTTGATAATCAGCTTTAAATGATCAAAACAAGCCCATATGCTGTAACTAGGTATGCAAAGCCAGCAACCTGGCCTAGTGCAAGGTGTCCCTGCCCATGCAGGGGGGTCAGAATAAGATGAACTTTAAGGTCCCTTCCAACCCCAGCCGTTCTATGATTCTATGATACCACTAGCAAAAGTGAAAGTTAGCAGATCAGAATGCATCACCATACAGAGGCAAAACTGTCCTTATGCCAATGAGAACTGTTCCACAGTTGGCAAGTGAAAAGAGAGAGCAGGGGAACTTAGGTACTTTAGTTGCATATACTTAGACCTGTTTTCTAAACAGAAGCGGTTAGTCATCGAGAAAGCAAACATAGTTACTTCAGATGCCTTGGTTTGCAAGGATTCCGGGTAAACTTTGGCTTCTTTTTAAGCAGAAACATTTTATTTTGTTGCACTACCACTATGTTAGAACACCGGCAGATACAAGAGATGAAGATGTCCCCGGTGGGTGTGCAGTGGCAAGAAGCCTCAGCTGCAGAAATTCCAAACACGAGCAAGAGAAGGTGGGTCACTGCATGCCTGATGACAGCCCCTCAAAGAACTGCAGCTACAGGAAGTTATGTTGCTTGGATCAACCCATCATCCTGAGCCTGTTCAGTGACTAGAAAGAATCATTGCTCACTTTCTAAATCAACTCTGATGAACTCTGATGGATCTAAAATTCACAGGGAGATACAGAATCTGAGACATTCATTTGGTTGGATGGATCTCCCACTGAAATGAGGATTATTGCCAGCACAAAACCAGGGCAGCCCTGGCTCTGATTCGTCATTGTCTGAAAAAGGCCTGAAAAAATAAGACTACAATCTCTCCACACAGCCCATTACAGTGCTGCACTGTCCTCCTAGAAAATTTTCAGAAAGTTTACAAAGTTCATGTTTGAAGTCATAAAAGCTCAATTCAGTAGAAAAGCAAGTCAGAAGAACTTGGGCCAACAAATTACATAAGCAACAGAGTCCAAAGGGACCTCTTGAAGATCATCTAGATCAATCCCCTTCTCAATGTAGGGTCAGCTACAGGTCTTGTCCAGTCATATTTTGCGTATCTCCACACATAGAAAGTCCATAATGTCTGGACAACCTTTTCCAATGTTTGACAAGAGCCACAGAGAAGAAGTTTTTTCTTATGTTTAAATGGAATTTTGTGTGTTTCTGTTTGTGCCCACTTCCTCTTGTCATGCCACCAGGTACCACTGAGAAAGGCCTCACTGTCTTCTTTACTGCCTTCTGTCAAATGTTTGTACACATTGGTAAGATTCCCCTGAGTCTTCTCTCCCCTAGGTTAAACAATCCCAGCTCACTAAGACTCTCCCTGTTTTACAGATGCTTTGATGCCTTAATCATTTTTGTGATCTTTCATTCCAGTATGTTCACATCTCTTCTGTACTGGGGAAACAAACACTGGACCCAGCACTCCAGCTGTGGCCTTGCTAGTGCTGCGTAGAGGTGAATGATCATGTCCCTTGACTCTCTGGTGACCTTCTAGCCTAATGCAGCTCCAGGCACTGCTGTCAATCTTTGCTGCAACAGCACCTTGACCACCAGGTCCTTTTCTGCAAAGCAGTTTCCCAGCCAGCCTGCTGCCTGGGGTTGTTCCTCCTCAGATGCAAGACACTTCTCTTCGTGGAACTTCAAGGTTCTTGTCAGGTTGTCCTGGTCCCTCAGAACAGCAGCACAATCTGCTGGTGCATCAGCAACTCCTCCTAGTTTTATATATTTTGTTAAGACCATTGAAGTTTTCTCATGACCTTTTGAAGCAGGCACGTTGACGTGTGCACGAATTATGATGAAGAAATTAAAAAAAAATATTAGGAACTAACACTAACATATGTGGCTGAATTTTTTTATTTTGGCTTCTTTCTATCCATTAAAGTGCAAATGATAACCATCATTAGCAGTTACAGGTACTTTACCACATGCTTGAGTACAGAAATAGTTTTATACAGTGTATTAAATTAATATGATTTTTTTTTCCTAGTTTTTTTTTTTTTTTTTTTGTAAATTGTTACAACCCGCTGGACACATGTGTAAACATACCGTGGTGATTTCTCTGTTTACATGTACACTTGGCAGTAGGCCAAAAGACAGGAACTAACAGAACTGCATCCATTTCCACATAGATTTTACTGTAAGAAAAACATAATATAGCTTTTGTTCTCTCTACAAATCCATCAGTTGTTTCCCTGACCCAGTTATAGATAGTGACTTTAATCTTTAAAGTCTCTAGCACTTTCAACTCAATAGTCTTGTTAGGTACGAAAAGGCAAGATTTTAAAATTAACATTTTCTTGGTTGGAGGGAGTTGAAACTGAAGAGGGATTTCTGGGAAGCTTCTTGGTTTTGGAATTCAGTTTGTATTTCTCTGCAGGTGCTCACTGTCCCTCCCTATGCTCGTCACTGCCCAGAAAAATAATACAAAAAATGAAGACAAACATCAACTACACGCATATTACATGTATTTTCAGAAAAAATAAAGACTTATTTTAAAGTAAATTGAGAGCTATTTTCTTTCAAGAAAATAAAACATTCAAGCATCAAGTGCTTTGTTAAACTAAAATATACTTGATTCGTACATTTATTTTGCTCAGGATGTCTACAGGTATGCATATCCCCAGTAGAAACGCAGCAACCAGTTAAATGTTATTAAATTATGCTTTTTAGAAGTTTCATGTTTTTAATATATGAACATCATGCAGTAGTATTACATTCGGTGTTTTCCATGCAGCTGTACAGCTAGTACAGTTTTTTAGACATTACAATATATTTAGATACTAGACTACAGCTTTTACTAGTTCTCACTGCAAACAATTAAAAATCAATTATCTGTATTTTCTATAGTAAGATAAGATCCTTGAGTAAACAAACACATGTTGACTTTCTCATCTTCTTCTACCGTGTACATCTACCATAAACCTCTCTGGTTCTTAGAATCATAGAGCAGTTTGGGTTGGAAATGACCTTTAAAAATAACCTAGGCCAGCCCCCAGGCATGGGCAGGGACATCTTTCACAAGACTGGGTTGCTCAGTCCCATCCATCCTACACTCTGAACACTTCCAGGGAAGGGACCACACAGCTTCTCTGGGCAACCTGATCCACTGTCTCACCACTCTATCTCACCTGATACTTTGAAGTTGCCCACTCCTTCTTCCAAAAACCTTAAAATGTAACAGAGAATGAGGGAACCTGTCTTGGAGCCAGCTGAACTGTTACACATGGGGGCAACTTCTGGTGCCTTGTCACAAAAGCCATTCCTGCAGCCTCCCCCACTATCAAAACCTTGCTACACAAACCCAGTACAATCCAACAAAACTGGATCCTTCTGATATACATAGCTTTACAGAGGTGATATTGCAATACCTACACAAGCAAAGTTGCAGGTGTCATCTCTGGACACTGGAGAGAATAATGACATCTCAAAGAAAAAAAGAAAAAAGAAAAGGAAAAAAAAAAGGAATAAAATAAGATGATGAAAGAGATCCTGGCAACAAGAGCAGGAAAAAGAACAGATTATGGAACTTCATGAAGTTCATGAAGGAGAAGTGTGGAGCACCTCATATTAGGAAAGACCGAGAGAGATGGGACTGTTCAGCCCGGAGTAGCTTGGGGGCAATCTTACCAATGTACATGGATATCTGAAAGGAGGCTGCAAAGAGGAGATGGAGCCAGGCTCGTCTTAGGGATGCACAGTGACAGAGCAGAGGCAATGGGCCCAAACTGATTCATGGGAGGTGTCATCTGAACATCAGGAAACACTTTTTTACTCCAAGGGTGATCAAGCCAAGACACAGGCTGCCCAGAGAGGCTGCCAAGTCTCCATCTCGGAGATATTCCAAAGCCATCTGGACATCGTCCTGGGCAACTGTCTCTAGGTAACCCTGCCTGAGCAGGGTGGTTGGACCAGAAGACTTCCCAGCCCCAAATCATCTGTGACATAGTATGATCTATAACATCATAATATGGTACTCCTCCTAATCTAAATGTACACAGGCATTTCTCACAGCAGAGTACCAAGAAGGCTGGAAAAGTCTTCATGTTTCAAGACACATGAATGTGACTGCAGCATTCCTATTTATATCCAAGTGTTAAAATAAATAAAACATTTTTTTAAAAAGCCATAGTGTAATAATTTTTTAAAACACCTACATGAGAAAAAATAAACCTGCCATAACTTGTCCCCCTCACACAGTCTAAATTTCCAGAAACTTTTATTGACATTAGAATGCAAATGAACATCTTAATTTACGACAATATTCAGAGACTTCTAATGGCATCAGAATGCTAACCTAATGCTCACTGAATGAGTACTGTTAATACTGCATAATGCCAAGCAAGTGCAGTGCATTCTTTGTAATTCCACAGAAAGCCCTCAGTAAATTGTTTACATTCCTGACAAGAAGTTACACTGCATTTACCCAAAGAAGAGGCAGGAAAGAGATTTATATTTGGTAATTTCAAGCAAACTTCAGATATGCATTAGGGTGGGGAAAAACATGAAATCTACCTGAGCTCACAAAAGATACAAAATCTGTGCACTTTTTTGTTCTATAGGCACAAAAGCTCTCAGTACAAAAGACATAATTTCATGTTTTTGCTACAATCACAGCTCTGCAGCTCTGAATAACATCAACCATCATGGTATCTACTGCTTGCTCAGAATTTATTACTCTAGGAATGTAAATGCAGACAGGCAGACCAATCCACTCTATCTGCATCAGAAATATAAATGCTATTCAAGCTCATAAATGAAGGAACTCAGCAATGAAGACCAACAATGCAGTCCTGCAAGATGATGTATTCCTCAAGTGCATTAAATGCAAATCAAGATAAAACAATCCCTTACAAGTTTTATTCCAAATACCAGCACATGCACACAACCCCACAAATCACAAGTCTCTGCCCTGACCACAAGCTCACAGCTAGAAACAAGATTCAGTGTTGCTCTTGCCAAAACACTTTCAGCTCAACACAACTAGTACATGGCTGGCTAGATCCAAACACTGAGAGAAAACCATGATCACCAGAATACATTCAGCCACCATTTCTTAACGATATAATTCAAAATACATATGCAAGCTGCCATTCCAATTCACCTGACACAGAGTCCAAGCTCTGTACTTTGGACTTTTCAAACACAGTAGGAGGAGAAGGGGCTGCAGACAAACCCAGCTGCTCTGGAGCTGCAGTCTGCTCCTTACAGACACTTGGATTTCACTCTTTCTATGTCAGAGATGCACTTTGAATCCTGTGACAGAGTGGAGGCTCCAGAACAGAGTAGATGGAAATAGACTGCAGCTGCCTAACTCATCATCAACATATTTTTGACGGTCCTCTGGAAAGAATATGGCTGGAAGCATATTACATAAATTGCTGTGGTGTCATTTTTTGATGCTGCCTTTCCAGTAGGCAGAAGCAGGAATCTGTGACAGTGCTTTTGCTGTCCTGCAAATGTGCAATAGCAGTGGTCCTACCTGAAATTACACACATCAAGTGTCCTGAAAGTGAGAATATGACTAGACAGTGCCTGTAAGAACCATCCCATAAAATGCTTATAGTTGAAGTTGTATGGCTCACACAGAGCAAAGTGGCTCATAAAAGGAGAAAAAGCCTGTTTATTGTTGGTTTTGAGAAAAAATAGAGGTCCTGTACAACTAAAGAAATTTGCTTTACAATTTAATCTAAAAACTTAGATTAATCCCTAAAATCCCTTACAGAAAGGGATCACTTCTGATGATTCCACTGCTAATTTGTGGACTACCTCCCCTAAGACCTCTGTCAGTAAGCAAACTGTCCATTAGATGCTGTTTCTTTTAAAAAGTATTTGCAATATAAAAATTGCTAACAGTTTCTTTATCTTATTGTTAGAAGTATGTATTTGCTGCTCTATGTTAGGATACGAAATATTCTGCTCATTTAAAAAAAACCACAAAAACCCCCCAAAATAAAAAACCCCTATTTCTATAAATATCCAGTATCTCTCTGCAGCAGTTGCTTCTGCATCAAAAGCTACCTTTAAAATTATGCTGCCCACACATAATGATTACTCATTTAAACCACAAAGAGAAACTTTAAAAGAAGGATGAACACTATCTTCACACCAAAAGAAATTTAAAGAAAAAAAGCCCAGAAAAATAGAGGCAAACGTCAAAAATCACACTTGTGGTCATAGCCTAAGAACTTCAGGTTCTATTTCCCGACTGACATGCAACAAAAGGATTAGCATACATCAACCTTCCAATCAAAAGGATTTTTTTTTCTGAAAGGTTTTGAGTTCCTACGAAGAGTAAATCATGACAGCAACAGATTTGTGATCACAAAACATTTACTCAAAATTAGTCCATTTTCATCCTTTAGACTTGGGAATTCCCCTGATGTATCGATGCAGGCACACCTCCCGTCACAGGGCTCAGCTCTCATGCAATGCAGCAGCAGCTGTTCCCTTCAGTACTGCAAAAACCTCAAACCCAGCCCCTGCTGGCTGGCCTGATTAGCCCTGCCTGCAGCCGGAAAAAAACCAACAACAACAACAAAATCTTTCCTAATCTCTGCCCTTTTCCACTGCATGAGCTCTGGTGCATTGTTGTGCTTTTTTTTCTTTTTTCTTTTAAATAGCTATACCAGCCCCTCAGATGAACTTGCATGAGTCACATGTGAACGTCCTCTGCTTAGCTCAGCCTGATCCTCAGTCACCCACAGCAGTTTGGCTGGTTTCATATACCTTAATGCTTAACTGTATACTTAAGTCTCTGTCTCTCCTTTTTTTTTTTTAAATTTAAAATTTCATTCTGTGTTTATCTATATATGTATCTTATTGTTGAACCACTCTAGAGGTACTCTTACCTCTAAATAGAGCTACCACATCCCCAAACCTGTAACAACTCCTTCCTGCAGAAAATACCTGAAATAGAAAAACGTTCCAAGTATTGTATTTTGCTGTTGTAATAACTATCCTCTGTATCCAACTACACACGGTTAAACTAAATTAAGACGAAATGATCGATTTTTCACACATAACACAGCTTCCCATATGTACAATGTGAAACAGAATCACCTGTACTTTCCAAATAGCAAAGGTTAGGGAATTCTCCATATGCTTGAACTTACATGGTGAAAAAAATCTTGTAAATTAAATTGGCATTGAGAGAATTCCCCAAACTTCCAGATTAGGTATATGTTGTGTTTTCTTATCTATGTACCTAACCTAAGTTCTTTTAGTTTTTATCGAAATGATCTTGGCTAATGAGATATCAGTAACAGAAAAATGATACCTCTCTCTCACAAACTCTGAACTTTGGTGCAACATTAAGTTACAACAATGGACAAGCTGATCTGAAATTCCTTGACTACAGCAATATTTGATCTGTCTCCGATTTCCACAATTTGTTTTGGCTGCTAAGCAACAAATTAAATATGATTTGGTGTTAGAACGCATTATTCCTCCTACTGCTCTTCTGATGGAAAAAAGCACAGTTATAATAATGCTCTTGTCACAGAGCAAGAGTGGAGGAAAGGTCCTGCACTTCAGCAAGTGTACTAATTGTGAGCAAAAGAATATGCATGTTTACCCTGCAATAAAAGTGAGGAAATACAGAGAACACCACGTCCTATAATCTATTTCCAGAGACACTATTGTCTGGATTGTCGTGATACCTACAGGGATTACAATTTTGCTAAATTAGACAGCTAGTGGCAAATTAATAGGTAAGACAAGCATAAGATGGATAAGTAACTCCACCTGGGGCTCTCTGAGATCTATGAGCCTACTGGGAATTCAGTATCAATCAAAATGACCCCCTACCCAGAAATTAGAAGTACCACACTTTCTAGTTTTTCAGTTGCAATATGCTACCACTGTACCAAAACACACAGATGTAAAATTGAATGTGGATTTCAAGTACAACTGTAAAGTAATAACAACACTCCTCTATCCTCCAATTTACATGCACTATGAATTCAGACAGACAGTTTCTCAGAATGTGAGAGGCCACCCATATCTGTGCACCTTCAATTTAAAACAAGATAAGTTGCTGTCAAAGGTGGACAATAACCTTTGAGTTTGAAGAAGGGAAGGAACATCCAGCTTCCTTTTGTATCCTTAAAGCAACCATGTTAAACATGAACTGAAAGCAAGTAATAGCATTTGGTGTGTGGGCAGGAGGCTTGCATTGCTACTACCGACGTTTGTCTTGTGTCTACTGAATATAAGCACTACAGGTCTTATTCTTGCCATCTCCTTTGGGAAAACAGTAACAAAACCAGCAGAATCAGAGGGAAGTTATATTTGTGTACATTATGTACAGATCTTACTATTTTCCAGACAAAAATCATAGAATCATAGAATTGTCTGGGTTGGAAGGGACCTCAGAGATCATCAAGTCCAACCCTTGATCCACTACTGCTGCAGTTACTAGAACACCCTTGCATATTTTGTATTGATCACATTAACCTCCTGTGTGCTCACTATTCTAATTAATTGCTATTAACTATATCAATACTAGATTAACATTAGCCTGTAATAGTGAAACTATTAGAAATATTTCTTTATTTATCCACATCACCATGACAGATGCTTTTAACTTCAGCTGCAATATTAAAAAACTATTAAGAGTAGTTTGTCAGAAAAACTTTTTTTCTTCTAAAACTTTTATGAACAGATTAACAAAAATTAATTCCTTCACATACATATATACAACCTCATTCTTCCACTTCCTGTTCAAATTGTATCATAAAAAATAAAATTAAATATAAAAGCAGTAAAAGGCTTAGTTTGGCCTGATTATTAAAGTAAAAAAAGAATCATTAACTTTATTAATCAAAACAAGGTTTATTCAATAATTGTATTGGAAATACATGGGTATAAAGCAGGTTTTGCTGCAGATGCTCACAATGTGACTGTAACATTGTTTCCATAATATCTGCCCATTTTTCCTCCTTTGAAAGCTGCTGTTATTTCCATGCCCGAAGAGGTATTTATTAAACTATAAAACAGTTTCAACAAATGCAGTATATGGAAGGATAATCTAAGTTGACATCCTTGAAGGCCAACATAGATGAATACCACATTAAAGTGACTGTGTAACTACTGCTAGTGCTACTACTAAGAAATGTCAGGCCCTACAGACTGTAAGCAGAGTTGTAAAGAACATCCAGCCCTGATCCTGTTTTGACACAGTAAAAGACCCAACCAACCAACCAACCAAAACCAACCCCAAAACCCACAATGTCATTGTGTAAAAGTAAAAAGAGGGACATGGAGGAACCTGAAGTCACCTGAAACTGTGACGTTCACTAAGAAACACAAAGAGGTTGAGTTTCTGCACACACCAGTACATGCTGAGAGTTGACCTGCCAAAACTTCCTTCCCTGCTGAGAAGGACCTGGGGGTTACAATGGACCCTAAGCTGAAGACAAGACCACAGGGCTTTTTCATCACAATAAGGCAAAGAGTACAGAGCTTAATGGGGAAGAAGAGAAGGGGGCAGAAACAAGGACAAACAGAACAACAGAAGTTACCATTCCCCTGTGACTCAGCACTAGTAAGACAATACCTAAAGTACTCGTTTCAGTTTTGGGGTTCCCAGTTCAAAAAGTCTTTGGGTCCTCCCGAATGGTCAGGGGCTGAGAACTCACAGCCTCCAAGCAGACTGGGTGAGCTAGACCTTTTCAGTCAAAAGGGCTCAGAAGAAATTTAATAACACTAAAATAAAATCTGTCCTTTCACCCAAAGCATGTAATATACAAAGAAATGGTCTGAACTAAGCCAGTCCCAATGATTTATTAAAGGATTGATTTGTGATAAGAATGTCACACAAAACCAACTGTCCCCAGCGCCACATTAACTTTTTAATATGAACTATGTATTTTATTCTGCTGAAAAAATAAACAATCACAGAAGTCTCTTTGACATGGTATCAAGTTACTGATACTTAGCTTTACATGCAAACTGCTTATTTGATTTTAGATCTCAACTGTTTCACAGAACTGACAGCATAAAATCTCATTTAACTGGTACCCTTATTGCCCATTTTATTCCAAACTTACTCATCCTCAAGCTCATTAATAAAGATTCCCCATCCCTAATGTCACACTAATGATCAACAACTTAATTTAAGGGATTCACAGATTAGTGTCTCCAGCTAGGAATAAAGTATTTGCCAGAATTACTTTTTTCTGTAAAACAGTCCAAGTTTAAGAAGAGTAAGGATCATTTACAGCAACGATCTTAGAAAGAATGTTCTAACTGTGTAGAATACTCATTGTAATTATTTCTGGTAGAAGGCCCACTGATACATAAAGTTCAATTCCAAGCCTTACTTTCTTGCTCTAGTTTAATTATATGGTGATGAAAACAGAGAAGACTACTTGTATCTTGAAAAAAACCTCAGGAATTCCCTCCAGCCACACATCTTCTCCTACAGTCTACTTCTTTTAATAAGAAGCCTGATTCTCCTGAAATCAATTGCAAAGCCCCTTTGATTTCACGAGTGCAGAAATAGATTTGAAGAGAATTCTTGGAAAAATTTTGCATAACCACCATGTGATAACCACTTTTTAAGCATCACAGACAAAAATCCTGCAGTTTCTTCCTCTGTCTTTCCACCTCCAGCATGCAGGTAAAATTGTTTGAAAATAATAGAAAGCTAATCCTAGTAAAATATAATCCAGCAAAGAAACAAAAAAAGACCTTGGATGAGTACCCAATCCACTTGCTGTGGACCACACAATTGCAGGATGATGTGAATGCAAGATCCATCAGCAGGGGCTGTCAAATAATATTAGAACTACAAGAATTTCTTGACAATCTACATTCACACAAGCATGTTTCTGAAACTCACCAAGTCTATCTAAAATGTTACATCCATATAAAATCCATGCTTTTTTTCAAAATAAAGACGTTGAAGAGAGACAAGGTTCCTGCATAACATTTAGTGTCAACAGAGAAAGAATTTTATATACCGTATTAGCTTAAGTTTGTAATGAAGTTTCAGATTTTATAGTGTTCTTAAAATCAGATATTGCTGAGGCCTTGGGCAGATTAACCTAAGGTACTGAAACCTGCTACCCACACTTAAATAACTGGCTCCACAAAAGCTTCTGTTGCTATCTTTAAATAAAAAAGCATCTGCCAAAAGATAACATGAAAACTTGATACTCTAAGGCTATGGCTAAATGACAATGGTTAACAAGATACTAGTCTGTCTGGATATTCCTTTGAATAAAATAACCATGGCCCATATAGAAGTTCAACTAATACCTACATGTCTTCCAGTTCTGTATAGTTTCTAATCTCAGGCTGTAGTTTCACCTAGTTTTGTACCTCATATCCCTCCTCCTTCCTCATTTGTAAAAACAAACGGTTTTCTTGTCTGAAATAAGCCCCTGATTTAGGATGGATATGCACTTTGTTCCTCTGCATCCTTATTATTTTTGTTGTCTTTCTCTGCTTGCTTTACTACCTCCACTTTGTTTTCAGGCACATTCTTCACCAATTATATTTATACACAGGATTTTTTTTCCCAGAAGGTTATTTTCCATTCCGTTACTGCTGATTTCTATTACTTCTCAAATGTATATGCTAGCTTGTTAGAGCTTTCTTCCAAAGCTGCTTCACCTTTTACTTCTACATAAATTGTTTATCTACAGTATGTCTTCTATCTTTTAATCACTCTCCACCCTCTTATTAACTTCATCTCTTCCCAGTGTATACAACCTGTGTGTGTATATATGCATAGATATAAACATATATATACATATACTTTTCTACCAACATCATTAAAGAAAATCTTGAGAATATTCCTATCAATTTTGAAAGCATCAGAACTTTAAAAAAACTAAGAGAAAAATGGGCAGTTTTTACAGTGGATTTTCCTACAGGAGATCACACAGAAGCCCCTTGTGCCCCTCAAACTCAGCAGGTATTTGAAAAATCACAAATTCTTTTTTCTACTTCATTTAATTCTTCCTTAAGTTTTCTTGAAACACTGCTTAACTCATCTTGGTGATTAACTTCTATGTCTTCACAGATAACGTCATCTATTGGTCCCATCCATAGGCCTTGCAGTTCCATCATACAAGGATGTGAACCCACGCAACTATGAACATAACCCCTCTCATTCCATGCTGAAAAGAAAAAAAATAAAAATCTTCCTGTTTTGCACATATGGGAGACTGACAGGAGTTCTCTTATGTTTTCAAAACTGTTGTCTTCCTGATATATGCAGGACAAGTTGGTAAGCAAGACAATGGTCATACTCCCCTTCTCATTTATCAGGTTTACCTCTTCTCCAAGGAAAGTCTGAAATTAAGTAGATAAAACACTATACCAAGATAAAACCAAATGTCAAATAAATTGATCCAAAGCATTACTGACTGGTTTGTATTCTTTTTTCAGCCTTTCAGATGCAACAGAAGAGGGGGTTTGTTGTGTTTTCTGATTATTTTTTGTTTGCTTGTGATTTTAAGCTACAAGTTTTCACTCTCTTATTAGTTGCTTTTCTTCTTCAGTAGTCATCCCTTTTCTTACTATCAGAGCAGGCTTGAGAAAAGAACTTTGAAATCTCCCCATTCCATCCCCACCTACAGCCCATCTATGCTAGAAAGCTAAGTGGTTGTGATAATACAAGAGGCCCTTAAAGTAAGGTTTTCATCTTGTGGCAGAACTGATGTATCTATAGTCTGTAATTGGAAAGATAAGGACTATGACAAGGTTTAGAGTCTTACTGGGTAATTTCAAATTTTGTAATAACTATGAAGGGGAAAAAACACAAGTATGCTGGCAAACAAATACTAAGCTGCATTTCACTAGAATAATTGTGTATTCTTTGTAAAAAGCATGAGTTTTTTTCAAAGACAGACAAGATTTTATTTGTATGCACCAACTGACATACAAGGATAGAAAAAGTTTTGAGTAAAGAGCTTACTTTATACACCAGCTTAGTATATTTTAGCAAAATATTTTATTTTGCTAAATCTGGCTTATTGTCAAAAGATGTACTACTTTAAAATTTGTTTCCTGAGATGCCCACATAAATTATAAGGGTGATTTCACAATATTCAGAACTAAGACTATCATTGCAGACAAAACCACCCTCAAGTTTTCCTTGAATTTTGTAGCAGGAATTTTAAGACTCAGTTGGAAGTCGAAGCAAATTTCTTTCAGAACATAACATCTGCACATGATCCTGGAACTGCTTGCTGTTGGTGCCAGTAATTTCTTCCACTTTTCCACATCTTCCTTTTCACCTGTTAGACTTCATTTCTAGTTAATGGCTTCTTCCAGTTTTGAGACAGTAACAGGAGGAAACCAGTATTTTCTTCCTTAACGACAGTGCTGCACAGGCTTTGAAGAGAGCAGAGAGGCTCTGAAAATTGTTTTGCTTTCATTATAACAACTATAAGTGGTATGAGCTGTAACATGGTATTGATATTTATCATAGTTGTAAATCCTTTAGAATTCTACACACATCTCCTGTCACCAAAGATAACTGGTTTCTCTGAACTTGTACAAGTTTATTTTAATAAACAGTCAATATTTTTTAAAAATTTAAAAATTTTAAAAATCCACTCAGGATTATGGCTTCAGTTTATTCTCACTAAATATAATTCTGCCTAGAATTACAATAAAAGAGTAAGCAAAAATTTTTAACAATAACTGCAAAGTTTTGTTTAGAAAAGTATTTTCTCAACTCCTAAATACACAAATGCATCAAACTAGTAAAAATTTCTCTCCTGAGCAGGCTTACATACTATAAAATAAAAATACACCCCCCAGTTTAAAAAATATAACATTTTAAATATGTAATGTAAGGAAATTCCAGCAGTAAGATTTACCTTCTCTTCATATAACCAGCTCTCTAAATGATACGAGTTATTACAAATAACATTAAAAAAGTTTGTCTTCAAATTCTAGAATTTACGGGTCAAAACATGACTCCTTTGCTATCTTCTTGATCTTACTACAAATATCTATCTTTCAGTTAAAAATTCAACTGCTATTAAATACTGTTTTATGCTTAGGTACATAATGACAAACACATCTTATAAAAATAAGCACAGTGTAAGACATCTACCTTTAAAATATGTGTAGAAGCCATAAACCTTACAACCAGAATAACCATGGAAAGAAAACGTGTATTACAATATATTGCTGTTAGAAAAAAAAATAATTCCAAGCAATATCTTTAATTTACAACCCATTATCTAGGCTGCTAAAATGATTAAGCCTTCTAGATGATCACAATAAAGTAACCTGCCAATGGAAATAAACATAGCTTGACACCTGCTGTAAGAGTCTGCAATACCTTTACTTGCCTAGCCTTGTGTATGTTACCTACACGTTAAAACAAATCCTGCACATCATCATTCTGTTTTATTATTCAAAGACTTACCTCCACCAAGAAAGAAGCATTTTAGTTATTGGTTCACTTAGAAAGAAATAAAAAGGCAAGAACTGTGAACAGTAACTTATTCCACAACTGAGACAGTTGTCTCTTGCTTAAACTAGATACTAGCTCAGCAAGTAAAACATTGCAATTTTGTACAAAAGAGAAAAAGACAGAGAGAGGGTACTATAGCAAGAACATCTACTAAGAAGAGTTTAAATTTCACTTTACATTTTTTATCTAAAGTAGACAAACATTTTGCCAATGTCTGCTAAAACATGCTGTCAACTTACATCAATTTTTATTGTTTGGAGGACTTATTTTTAGAACAATCTAGAAGAATGATAATTGAGTGAATTGAACCAGCCCATTCCCATTACACACTAGGTTTTTAATACTTCGGATGGTAGCTGTTACCTGTCTTATATGGCCACCTTCAAAAAAATCCCATTAAGAAAACTACACTCTCAAGATCAGAGAGTAGAGTTTTAGAAGTTGTTTAATGACCAAGTGAATTCAAGTACTATGCCAAGCAGAAATGTGAATTGCAGAGGTCGGCAAGGGCTGAAGTGAAATGTCCACTTCAATTAGGTTCTAATACCCAAAGTTCAAAACGTTCTGTCAAAGAGTAACTTACGAATTCCATGAAATATCCATTATCTACATGTCACAACTGAACACTCAAGTGACTGAAGGGTCTCCTGCTCTTTCAAAGCAGCAGTCACACAACATCTGCATAGATTTCTTTCTCCATGACAGCAGTTGTCAATCTAAGGAGCTTTTAATGTTGGATTGAAGCAGACTGTAAGCGGTGACCGCCTTAGAGATAAGGTGCTCTCTTGGGCCACTCTGGGTAGAGCCATGAGAGACCATGAAAGGCAAAGCTATGAGGTGAGAAGAAAGGCATTAGCCAGCATTCTCTAAGGGAGGCTCATCACTGCACTCTTTAGAAAAGCCACTGTTTTAGGGACCCCTCATTCTCCACCAGGAAGAGTCAGTGAACCTATTGCCTATCTGCATTCCTCATTCTTAGCTGTGTTCTGTGGGTATGAACAGAGGCACAACAGAGCAGGGATACACAAACCAAGACAGTGTTTCTGAAACTACAGTAAACTCACTGCTCAGGAGCCTCCAAGACAAAGGGTTGAAAATCGCTATTTAAGAAAACATTGTTTATATTCTTATTAACTGCCTTACAACAATAAAGGTTTGCAGCACACACCAGACTAAGGGTTTCAGGCACTGAATATGGTGGAACAACCCTGATAGCTGTTGATACTTCTGTTCAGAGTTTCTCTCTTGTTGCCTACAGAAATACATAACATTCATAAATTCACACTTCATTGTAATAAAAAACAAAAAGCTGATAGCAAATCAGCACTTATGGAGGTGCCATGTTTAGAAGATAGAAAGGAAAATGGCATGACTTTGAACTTCACTTGTCCAGGAAAGCACATAACATGATCTTTCTGAGATTAAAGTCTGGGTTCAGAAGAAAAGTTTGTAATTACACATGAAACATAATTCTTAAAAAGAGACACTATGACTCCATTTACATAGATATAAGTTTGTCACCTTTCATTTAACATACATTCTTCAGTACTGTATACACAGCTTTATTTTCAGACACACAAGACAACTTGCTTTTATTTACATGTTGTGTCAATCAACTCTGCATGATATACCATCCAGCCAGAACTGATCAAATCATTAAAGTCTAGAAATAATAAAACACTTAGGGTGTGTCTATCTGGGCAGCTGAAGACTGCTACACATTAAGGTGTTTGAAATGAGCCAGAACTTCCTCAGCCCCATGTTATGCCCAAAAGCAGTATGGACTGCCCTTTCAGAGATGAGTCTTCACTTAGCCTTCTAGATTATCTGCAGAAGGTATAGTCTAAAATAAATCTATGAATAATAGTGAAGATAGATACATTTTCTATTCCACCCTTTTTCTAAATTTCATCTGTCAGATTCAAATCTAAAAGCCAGTTTCTTTATCTGCTAAAAATTAACACAGCTATTTGCAATCATTCCTTCACTGAATTAAATAGATGTCCTTATTTTCTCTTATAAAATATGGCCAGGAGGGAGGGTGCCCATCTTTGATATTAGCTCTATCCCCTCCAAAGAAGAAAAACCTTCCTTGGCTCTCTGGTAGTTCAAATGCTTATCTCCTGCTTCCCCTGGGCAAGAATATAAACAAGCACAAATTACAAAGCTATTTACCTTCTCTTTGCAGTTGTTCCACTAACCACAAAACAATTCAAGATTCACAATAGCAGAAGAAGAGCAAATATTACAGTATGATGCAGCAGTTAGGACACACAATACATCCTCCAGAGAACCTTTCTGTATTTCATTTAATAACTGCTTAAAATTCTCTGTTATTACAAAAAAAAAAAAAAAGTTACAAACTCGGAACACAGGCAACATCCTTAAAAACTGAATACTGAAGAAATGCATGTTCTTGAGAAGTTTGACGTTGTTATTTTCATTTTACTTGGTAGAAAAAGAGCGGGTAGATCCTAAAGAGGAAAAAACATCAAGAACTGATGATTTGCCTTACAATTTTTAATCAAAGTCCAAAACAGGTTGACATAGCAAGCAGGTGACACTTTTTCCAAAGAGTGAGGTCAACCACCAGTAACATTCAGTTACAGTTCCCTAACTACAGCCTAGCAATCCACCACTTTGTTCTTGAAAAACAAGATCCCTGAAGTGTATGTTTTCCATCCCAAGGTCTCCTATACTGGACACACTGTACCTCAATTAGCACTAAAACAAAGCCAAACCACTTTCTCCTTTCATTTTTATGGTTGTTACATAGAAGAGAGGAGAAAGTACCTAGGTCTCCACCAGGTCAACAGGTGTTAAATTCATTCTGAAACTTTCAGGCAAAAGCCATGCTGCAGCAATGGGACTGAAACATGCTGTGCATTAAACAGGGCAAAAATTACTATTACTTTCTATTAACACTTGATGAATTATAGCTATTTAAGTGTAAACTACAAACTTACTGAGCTTTCAGTTGGTTTTAATATTCAATAGGGGAAACTTCCTAACTGTTTACTGATAAGTAAGGTATGGTCTTAATACTGCTGATTGTCCTAAAGATTCAGTACACTAATTTCTCCAACACTAATCAAATGCAACAAAAGTTATTTTCATAGAATCATAGAAGACTACATAGAATCATAGAATAGCTAGGATTGGAAGGGACCTGTAAGATCATCCAGTTCCAACCCCCCTGCCACGGCCAGGGACACCTCCCACGAGATCAGGTTGCTCAGAGCCCCATCCAGCCTGGCCTTAAAAACTTCCAGGGATGGGGCTTCCACCACCTCTCTGGGCAGCCTGTTCCAGTGTCTCACCATCTTCATGGTGAAGAACTTTTTCCTAACTTCCAGTCTCAATCTACCCTCCTCTAGTTTGAATCCATTCCCCCAAGTCCTGTCACTACCTGACATCGTAAAGAGTCCCTCACCAGATTTTTTTTTATAAGCCCCTTCAGATACTGGAAGGCTACAATAAGGTCTCCTTGGAGCCTTCTCCTCTCCAGGCCGAATGACCCCAACTCTCTCAGTCTGTCTTCGTAGGAGAGGTGCTCCAGCCCTCTGATCACACTTGTGGCCCTTCTCTGGACACACTCCAGCACGTCCCTGTCTTTCTTGTAAAAGGAGCTCCAGAACTGGATGCAGAACTCCAGGTGGGGTCTCACGAGAGCAGAGTAGAGGGGGAGAATCATTTCCCTCGACCTGCTGGCCACTTCTCTTGATGCAACCAAGGATATTTTCCCATATAACACATACATAGTCACCAGAGATTTTGAAGCATTAGCTTTTGAAACTGTAAGATAACCTGGAAGTGTCATTCCAGCAGAAAAACACTAAGATTATTAAGCAGGAGTCCTGTATCATGATCTAGTTCCAATTTCATCAACAAAAGCCAATTTGTCATATTATTGACACATGGAAATTGAAGAAGAAATAACAGTATATGAAAGGGGAAATTGTTAAAGTTCATGCTTTTCTAAATGTTTTTATGTTGAGATTCTTCAAAATACGCCTCCCAAATAAGCTTACTATTTTAAAAGTAAATGCAGTTTCAAGAAAAACTGAAATTCAAGACTTTGCAAGAGCATGACTCAAGCTTGTATTTTAGACATAGAAATTCTGGAACAAAACAGGTTGGCTTGCAGAAAAGCTAAGCCATATAATAAAAGAAGATAATACACATTGAAATCCATTTACTCCTTGTTTATCTGTAATAGTATTAACTAACTAAGTAGTGCTGATGGTGATCTTTATAATGGACAAATACATCCATTGAAAATCATAAGTTCTGGCTTGTATTGGTCTTGTACCACAGTCAAACTGGATGCCATCCACTCATCTGCCCAATTTACACACTATATATAACAGACAAGTATCTCTCCCAAGGGTACCCACTAATTACAGAATGTATTTTTAAAATCCTAACAGCTACACAATAGGAAAGAGAATTGGCTATAATTTTACTTTCTAAACATATACTAATTAAAATACATTTTATTTCTACTAATAAATTTTCACTAACTTTGGATAGCAAATGATTTTGAGGCACTCAATTATAATTACATCTACAGAACAAAACCTACAGCATTTTAAACAAAAATGACCATGTATCAGCAATTACCATAGTTTTGTTCAATTAATCTGTAAATTTACAATTTTATAGTTTGAAATGCATATGCATGCCACATAATAAATCTTATCTACCGATCTTGCATAATTCTACCCAAAATTAACACCTGCATTACAGTGAGACCACCATGTACTAGTTATAAATTTTCATTTAGAAAGAAAAAAACACCACTCTGGACAACATGAGTATTTCATTACACACAAATGTTTCATTGCTGGTTTTTCCCATCTCAAAATGTATGCACTTTTTAAATGGTCAAAACTATGCACTAAACATGCATTTTTTTTTCTGTGAGACTCACTCCAGGTATTTCAACATTCCAACAGTCTTACAGAGATGAGGTACTGACACAATCTATAGTTTTCATAAGTCTATCTTTTCAATTGAAGTACTGTTTCCAAGCACAGGTGAATCAGGCTTCTCCAGAATCCTTTCAACAACAATACCCATAAGGTTCCTCATGTTCCAACATGAAATCAAAACCACCTATCATTTTGTCTTCAACTAAAGCTTAGACGTAGCTGAGTACTCTAAAAAGCTAACAGTTGTGTACTGAGATCTAAATGGACACTGAAGTCTTGAAAATTAACATAATTTGCTAGCCTGAAAAACAGGCAAGTTGCAAGTCAGAAAAAAAACAAACATGAAAAGCCTCATGTCCACCTCTGGAGTCCCCAGCAAAAGGACACGGAGCTTTTGAAGAGAGTCCAGAGGAGGGCCACAAAGATTATCTGAATTTGACTGAACAGTTTTGAGTCCTCAGCAAATAATGCTACTTCATAAATCAAATTCTACAGATGATTAATGGAAAATACGGAGCAGGTCCTGATTTAAGACAAAGCATCATGCTTCCTATAACTTAACATTTATTTCTGTTACGTCCTCTCAGAGATTTTTGTGACCCATGAAAATATCATACCTCTCACATCATGCTTCTTTATTTAATAACCTGGTGTGAGGAACCTTCAGATACACCTTTATTAAGTATATGTAAATAATAACTATATTAAAATTTAATCTGCTATGCTACTGTAGCCATCAAAACCCTTAGTATCCTGGTAAGACATTGTCAAAGACAAGAAAATTGTCTTTGCAGGAATAGTACTAACTACATTAGTAATACCAGTTAGTACTCCTAAATCTACCATCAATTTTAATATAACTGTATTCTTCTGTCCACAAGCAGTTGAGACTGTAAGGGATGACAGTTGCATGTGAATGTTTTTTCTTTAGGAAGTCCCAACAATTTTCAGACCCATTTCCTATCCAAGGTTTATGAGATCATTTGCAGAGTATTTGCTGGAAGCTTCTCTTCAGTAACTTAAGATGTATTGACCAAATTCTACCAAATTTCACTCAAGGACATTGAGATTCTCCAAATCCATGAAAACAAGAGCCAAACAGAGAACAGAGACTCTATTAATACTCCCTATAAATGAATGCAGCTTACTATGGAGCAGGAAGAAAGGGGAAAAAACCCAGTACAAATGCCCTAGCTGTAAGAAATGCTTCAAAACAAGTCTGTTATTAGATGCCAAAAGAACCCACCTGGGTTTAGAATGCATTCTGGTTTTCTAATAAGCTTCAAGTATCAGACAGTGATGGCACTCATAATAATCTATTTTGTATGGAGTCAGCTGTCAGAAGATGAAATTCGTGTGGCAACCACAGCATCTAACTAAAAAGTCAATCAACAGCAATGTATAAGCTAATTAAAAACTATCCATTATTTCCACTCTTCCTTAAGTGTTTAGTTAAAATGTAACTACCTTTGTTATTCTGTAGTTCTTTGTGTGTATAAGGTATTTATGGCATATGACATTTTCTACCCTTTTACTGTTAAAAACCTTTTTCAGAGAGTGAAGAATTTCTGTATTAAAGATATGAGGATTTCTAATTAGGCTAATTAGTTTATTTTCCTGGAAGTCTATAATTAATGTTTTGCTGCCTCTCCAGCACATTCTTTGTTGAACTTAAGTCACATCACTGCATCAAGCACTTGAGTAGCTTGGGTGAGGCTACACAGCTTCTGACTTCTAGGGAGGACATGGCTGTGCAAAAAAAATTATTTTGTTTTTAATGTCATATGAAATAAGTATTCCAGTCTAAGCTGTCCTAGTCCTAACCCGTATCTTTTCTCATTTGAAAGAGCATCTTGTAAACATGAAATATATTGCCTGTAATCTGTGTTAGACGGCCTCAAGATCCCTCTCAAAAAATGTAAGAGACTGATTCATAGATGTACCGGAACACAGAACTCCTATTGCAATCTGGCGCCTTGATATCTGGGAGAGTCCGGGACATAGTCCAAAAAAACCAAAAACTGGAAGGGAGGCATTATCACCCTTGCAGCAGTCAGAGGCTCCAAGGTGATAGAAAAAGCAGAGAATGAGGTATAAAAAGTGCTTCAGTCTCCAAGTGGCTAAATTAAGTACACTAGGATGCATCAGAGACACAAGCAGGTTATAAAATGCAGTAACAGTAACCTGGTAAGTCTGCCATCATGATACCTTTTCTCAGCAGCCAAAAGCATAGGAACAAAGGAAAATAAACTCATTTTCTTTCAAACTCTCTATTTTCCACAGACAACAGAGCCTCATATTTTAGTTCAAGCCTCTAACTGATAATTATCTGGCTTCTTTTCCCCCCTTCCCTCCACAGCACAGACTTACACATCTTGGTGGATGAGAAGTGAGTGTATACACAAGTGGGTTGATAGCAGTTTAAGAATGCTAAAAATATACATATAGAGAGAAGAAAATAGAAGTAGTGGGATTATATGCATCATCATCTGTGGGGAAGAGAAACCAACAGAAAACACTGGGCATGAGATAAAGCACATCCATCATGGAAAGCAAGAATTATGAAAGAGTAAGTAAAGAGAAAAGAAAATAGGATTAAACACATTAAAAGCACAGGGAAACAGATTTCCCTATCTGCTACAGGGAGGAAAACACTGGTGTGAAGGAAATCTCATCAATACTTCTAAATATCTAAATAGCAGGTGTCCAGAGGAGATGGAACCAGACTCTTCTCAGTGGTGTCCAGCGGTATCGGGGGATATCGGGAATATCGGTTAGTAATGGTCACGAAACACAGGAAGTTCAACCTAAACATAAGGAAAAACTTCTTCACTGTGAGAGTAACAGAGCACAGGAACAGGCTGCCCAGAGAGACTGTGAAGTCTCCATCTCCAGAGACATTCAAAACCCATCTGGAGGTGTTCCTGTGTGATCTGCTCTAGGTGATCCTGCTCTAGCAGTCATGTTGAACTAACTACGTGACCTTTAGAGGTCCCATCCAACCCCTACCATTCTGTGATTCTGTGAAAACCTGGAAAATGTTGCATTAAAATGTTAGAATATTTTATCCCAGATTATTAAGGAAGTTAGCCTGATTCAGGAAGAATTGCATTTAGGGTTGAATTCAATCAAGTCTGACAGAAGGGTAGAGGTCTCTAAGATAATTGCCAGAGAAAATGCTAAGTTCATGAAATCAAGATGCTCTGAGCATCCTGATGGAGGGAAAGGCTGAAGTTTACATTAAGGCCTTATTAGACATTAGATGATCCACAAAAGGATGAGACTATAAATGTTTCAAACAGGAAAAGAAAAAAAATCCTTTAGGGTTTACAATAATCTGTGAGATTTAAAGGAAAAAAAAAAAGGTGTGGGGGGGTGGAGGGTGGAGGTAGGAAGCCAGGAACTACCAGAACTGCTTAAGGAACTGCTCTTTTAAAAAACTTCACCCTCTTTCACCTGAGGAAAAAAGGAAGACATGGTAATACTTTGTATAGTATTTACCATCAGAAGTAGCAAGAAACAAGTGACAAAAGATACGCAAAAAAGTGCTGTGCAAAGCAGGACATTTTTATCATCCTTTGGAAAAATCGAAGCAAGAAAGGATAAGAGCAAGAGAGGCAAAGTGACTGCAAAGAAAAACAGCAGAGTAAAAGCTGGATTAAAAGAAAAGTAACCTAAATCACCTTCCACCCACCACTCCAGTCTGCCTTCAGAATCAGCAACATCCAACGCATAACATGTTTTCTGGAACCTGATTATAACAGAGCATATTTACAGCACACAATAATCAATGAGAAGTCTTTCTTTTACAAAAGCTTTTAAAGGCTCCTTTGATTTTTTTATACCAATCAACCCCTACTTGAATTCACAACTATTCACTTAATAGCCACTCTGTGTTAATATATTATCTTGACACACATGACAAGCAGCAATTCCTCAGCTCTTTCCAATAAAACCAGATTTTAGATAACCATGTATATTATCCACATACACTTGTAAAGCAGTCAAGTCAGTATTTCATATTAATAGGTGGAATCTACATGCTTGCTAAAAATTAATCTTTACTTCAATTTAAGCAAAGAGAAACTTCAGACAATGTTCCACTGAATGCTTTCTTGTGTGCTTGCTTATATGTACCAGAAAGGCAACTCATTTAAACCACTAAGTGATCTTCATATGTTCTGCAATGAAAGCATCTAGAATCCCAGAAAATTACATTTAACTGGTTAAGCAATCTGTTCTAGGATGCTTGGATATAACATAGCTGAACATACTTAAGCAAACTACCAAAGCTTACAAATTAAGCACTTCAGAATCAAGGATAACAAAGCAGCTTTAGATTAATAATTTTCAACACAATTCTCCAGATGTAATATCACAGAATGGTTGCACAAATAGACCTTGAAATATTTCACTTTTCAGGAAGCACACCTTTCAACTTTAAGACAACCCAGGATCTGCACGCCAAGACATAAAGGAATGCAGTCATATGGAATCAGTTAACAATTACAGCCAACAAACAAATCGACTGCAGTGGAGGATTTACTTTTGATATTAATAAGCAGTGATTCATGTGAAGCGTCACGTAACTTTCCTCACTTATAGCCTCATCATCCATATATTTAAGAGAAAAGCCAACTAACTCATTACCATATGAAATGCTAGTTAAAGATTTCAGCTAGTTAAAGATTTCATTTCAGCTTCTGGAGATGAGAATTAAAGGTCTTAAGCGTGGAAAATGTGTGACTTTAACCTAAAATTCTGATTGCAGTATCCAGAGAAGAGGCACGGCCGTGGTTAATAAAACAGATCTAAATACACCACCTTGTTCCACTCCATGCTATGAACACTTTCTCTTTGCCCTTAACGTTTATTCTACCATTTTTTTCAAAAATAATCCAAGCTATATTTTCTCAAACTAAGATATTTGTTTAAAGCGATGACTGCTAAAGAGGGTAGAAAAATCAAACTAGTGAATTTAATCTGACTGACTGCCACTGTGTCACAATTAGATGTCACTGTATGTTCACTTTAACTCCGAGAGCACATGCAGCAATGAAAGGAAGTCACAGCAATACACTGCTCCAGGTGCAAGCGTAGGCAACGCATGTACCTGGCATTAAAGCCCTTCAGCACTCTACACTTTCTATTTATTCTGCCCGTGAGGGAAGCGAGCGCAGAGAAAGGCATTTTGCCGGCTGGAGAAGTTGAAACCTACGTGCTTCTCCTGCTCCCGAGCCAGCCGCGATCTCCGAGCCAGCCGAACAATGGTAGCAGTGTGCTCCAGCGGGCAGATCCGCCGTCAATCCCTTCGAAATCCCCTCGCCTACCCGAGCCGAGCCCTCCGCCCGTGCGCCCCACCACCGCCTCGCCGGGTAC
>JAAWXA010000001.1:53622999-53783460 GCA_038090715.1 Florisuga fusca | reverse complement strand
GGGCGGGGCCTGTGTCTGGGCTCGGGCGGTGGATCCATCTGTGACAATTAAGCCTATTAAAGCGTGTTATTTCTTTCTAAAAGCCGTGCCTTGCTTGGAGTTACTCCGTATACTCTTGCCTTCTTTCCCCTGGGAGTTAAAAGTGTTTTTTCTCTGTGGTTTGCCCGGGTCTCGGGGTAAGATCGACACTTGAAAGGCTTAGTGCGGCTGAATCCTGTTCTAAAGAGCAGCCTGGGCTGATCAGTGTTTCTGTTTTCATTCCAGTGTTGCGTGGGAAACCTTAATTTGTGAATCCGCAAAGGGCGAGAGGGAGGTGTTGGTTTGGTTTGGGGATCTGAGGACTTCAGACAACTAACTTTTAGTCTAAGGCAGGTGTCTTACCACGTGTTACCAGTATTGTGTTGCCTCCAGTTGTTCTAAAGTGCCCTACTTTTTGCCAAAGAGTTGGATGGAATCTTTCACTTTGTTGCCGTTTGTTTGTTCATATGCTATTTGCATATATGTTATTTCATATGTATATTTGCCTGTGCACGTTATATTACAGTTACTGACTAGATGTGCATTTTCGTATCCCTTTGAGTCTTAGAAATATTTAACTTTTTGGTTTCCAGCCTTTGGCAGACTGGTTTGTACGGGCTTTGAAAGGAATACTAACTAACATTTGTAGTACCTCCTGAAAGGGAGTGATAAGTGGCAAGTAACAATGGCTGTGCTCTTTGCCACTCTTAGGGCAACAGGTTTTCCCATTGCCATGCCACCACAAAGGTTTACTCAGTTGTTGGGTGGCTGACTTCTGGAAACTGGTCTGGATTTAAAAAAAATTAAAAAATAAAAAAAATCTGATGGAGTTATTTATCCTTGGGAGCCATTTTGTGATCTGGTTTGCAGTGTACCTGCACAGGTGCTGTGCTGACACAGATGCCCTGTGACAGAGTAGGAACAAACAGCTGGAGAAGTTAGATGTCAGTCGGATGTTCTGTTCAAAGCTGTTCACCAAGCTGTGCCCAGAAAGTGGTATCCACCAGTGGAGGATACCCCCCATCTGCAGCTGGCTCTGCTGCAGATGTTCTGCTAACCAAGATAAAAACAAAGTGGGGTTTCTGAATGCCAAGAGGCTTCTTTAAAATGCTGCCCAGCATTTTGATTTGAGATCACAGATGAGATGCATACATCTGAAAAGACCACTGACTGGAAGCTGAGACTTTTGGAATACGCAGCTTCTTTTAGCACCACAGCCTTCCTCGAGGGATAATGGGTCACTTTGTTGAAGAGTAATATCAGGCCTTCTTTTCAGACTTTTACAGTTCAAGAAAGAAGTGCATAGACAACAAGCTTTCAACATCTTCTATGTGTAAAAATGACAGTGACTCACCAATCGTCAGCAAAATCTTGCCAGTCACCCCCCCCTCAGGAGTTTAACCTAATTCTTTAGCATGAGAAAGCCTTTACTGAACGATGTGATGTTTGAGTGTGGGTCATAAGAATTATTTAGGTATAGGATTAGAAAACCAGTAAGCTGAGTGAGGAGGAAGACAGAGTTACAGAACATTGGTATCACTTCACTTGTGCAAATCTTATTTTGACAGGAAAAAGGATCAAGTACTCTTAAGTGCATGAGTGGATATGTATTACACAAGGGACCAGGAGTGGATAAGAAAAGATGGTGCTAAGAAAAGAGGCTAGAAGGGTTAGTCACGCAATAAATCCAAATGACAGCTGCACGCAAGTGCATTTTTGGCAGCTGAGAATGTAAATCTTAAATGCTTAGTACCCTGCACACTGGTTTCAATCAGTGTACCTGCCTCTGGGTCAGAGTTTTGGCCTGTTAACTCACAAGGACATTGGACTTGTGTGTAATTCGAAGAGAAATGGGTTCCTTGCTTTATTAGCAAGGCATACTCAGCCACAGCATTTTTGCTGCTGTTACTTGAATATGTGTGTTGAATATAGCCCTACGGTGTTATTTTAAGATGCATTTCATTATTCTACAGAAATGTGCTAAGTCCTTGCTTCGAAGTACATCATAGATGAGCACAGCTCATCCCTCCTTTCTGACTAGTAACCACAGTGGCTAAGCACACACCATCCTGGTTCTTTGGAATTGTTTTTCAACGGATGTTTTTCTCCTTAATCATCATCATGCTGAGATTTCAGGAGGTTAATATCAATGATCAGGTACAACCATTTTGTCTCTGTGATGTCTTCTATGAGCTACCTATGTGGCTTCCAGAGGCAGCAAGGCTCTTTTACTCCTGTGCAGAAGCACTAGTGCTTTCTGGTACTAGCCAGGCCTCATGCAGGCAGCAGCTCTATTTGTTGTTCCAGCCTACTTTAAGGAGAAATATAGCCCAATTGAACTAAGGCCTTAGGCCTTTCTGTTCTGCAAGCTGCAGGGCAGGTAGCTCCAGGACAGTGGTGTTGACTCAGTTTGTTGAGGGGTGTGAAACTATTGAGAACTTGAGGCACAAGGTAAGAATTCGCCTGGAGATCTTCTCCCCAGCATGGCAGTGCCCGTGATACTGGACTGGGCAGGCTCTTCCTCTCTTATGCTCTTAAAGCAATCAGTTTAACTATGGTTAACACAGTGAGAAAAAACCCAGAGTATGTTTAAGTAATGGAATTTTGGTGATCTAATTTTCCTTTGCTGTTAGCTTATCCAGAAAGTGGCTAAGATGTCTTTGTTATTGGTGGCTTTTATATTTGGAGTGAATTATGCTAATGAAGTATCTGAACTGAAAGTCAATACAGATGTTCATTTACTTGGTCCTTAACACTGATGCATTGTGAGTACTTGCTCAATGTATTAATAATGCTGTCTTTAATCTAAAAGCAGAAGCCAGCATGCATTGCAAGTTCCATAACACATCAGTTTCCTTTTTTTACTCTAAATCTCTTACTTTAGGATTCTTTCTAAGTTATATTTTACTAGACATTGACAAAAGCAATCTACCTTTCCTACAGCTTCTACTGATATGAAAAAAATCCCCCTAAGAATGCTCACAAAGTATTTACCTTCACTAGTGAATTGAAAATGCTGAAGGAAATCCAGGAAATTGCACTTTCATTGGAGAGATGAGTTTCACAGGAAATGTTGTAGCTATCAGCCTCACTTTTAGAGTGAACATTTAAATGTTTGGTCTCTGTCAAATCAGGGTGAAACTTGAATGGGAGCAGATTTTGTGATATTTATCTACAGTGTTTCATTCAGTGGTTTTGAGGAGAGGATACTCAGCTGGGTTGAAGTCAATTAGGCTGGGCTGGCCCAGAAGAGGAACTGGAGGGATCATGTTTTCTGTGATGTAGGAAGGAGTTGGAAGTCTCAGCTTTATTTCTCTGTTGAATCTACTTTACTTTTGGCACTATGCAGGTGTTCAGAAAAATACAACTTCAGGGGAACAAATAGATTTCAGTCACATTTCTTACTATTATTTAACACCCAATCCCTGCCCAACTATGGAGAGAGGAAAGAAGCAAGGTCAGGATGTGACTTCTGTAGCAGTGATGCACATTAGTGACATGGGAGGTGTTATTTGTTAGGAATGTTTTGGCTTCTTTTAATTCAGTGGGGTTTTCTGCTTTCTTTGATGCAAAATATCTTGTAGAGAATAGAATGTTTAGAACTTGCCATCATGCAGATGCTGGGAATTCAGCCTAGTTCAACAGTACCATGTTAACATATGCTTTTCTTGATGATTTATTTTTGTTCTATTGAAGTTAGTTGGAGGGACATTTACTGTTATGAGTGTACGAATGGGTAGAATAACTAAAAGCTGATAACAACCATATCTTAATGTTGAGACTTCACTGCATATGCAATTAATCTTTTGGTAATAAATCTGAAAATCTTTGGAATGAGATGGTCTGTCAAAGACACAGTACTAAACAGTTTATGCAAGAATGGGTAAATGACAAATTGCTTAAGTCTCTATAGCTCATGGGACTTTAAGATACATTTTAACGTAATGGATAATTAAAACTAATTAAATATTGTGCAAAACAGTCTGCCCTTCTTAGCTGTTTGGTTAATTAGTAATTAATTTACCTGGAGAGAAGGGAACATTATAGGTGTATTATCTGAAAAGTCCAGAGAATAAGAATTCATATAAACATCACAACTATTTGTTCTCATGATATGTAACTGAGAAACTCTGACCTTTGCTTTGTTCTAACAAACTTCATGTTTAGGCATACACATGAGATTAAAGTGTCAGATTCTGGTTCTGAATGCATAAATGGCTCTCACTAAACTTACAGTTAGCTGTGTATTGATGCAGTGGGCATTACAAAATTTAATGAAATTCTTAGATATTGTGGATGGAAAGGATTGAGTTGTTGCCTAAACATAAATGATGTTACATTCTTTGTAAAGAACAGAATGAGCATCCAGTGTTGCAGCCCATGTTGCAGCTTTTTTCTTCTATTTAAGACTTTGCTTTGATGCCAAATTACAGAGATTTGGCCTGTATTCAATTCAAAGTTTGTCTTGTATGCATATAAAAGAAAACTTCTGTAAGGTGTTTTCAGATTTTTTTAATTACTGAACTATTTTACCTTCTGTAATCAAGTACTTTTCAGAGATGGTAACAGATAGGGCTGTGGCATGTTTAAGGATAAGGAGGATAGCTAAACTGATTTGCTGTATTTGTAGTCTAAAATCCCTCCTACTTCCTGTATGCTTTCCTATGCTGATTTTTAACTGTCCAAAGGGCCTTTATGAGGGGACTAAAGAAGGATGCCTTGGTTGACATTCTCCAGGGAGTTATAATGAGGCACCTGCTTGTCTACACTTAGCATTGAAAATGTCTTTTCTGTCTCAAAGTGGATTGCTGAGGAAATCCTAATACTCCAAGGTACAGCCCTGAGTGCCATTCCCCTCTGTTAGTGTGATGGTGTGGTGTAGGATGAGAGAGGCAAAAGGAGAGCATTTAAGTATTAAACATTTTTTTTTACATAATCACATAATCTGAATTGTAAATCAACCTTATAATGCTTATAAGTAGCATCACATCTATTTAAAAAACAAGCTAACAAAACTGAACAACACACCAAGTAATTAGTTGTTAAGACATTATCTGTTGCTTTTTCTGCCTGGCATCAAGAGTGATACCCACCTCTGTCTGGACAGTCACAAACTTACATTTCAGTGAATCTACAAGCTGAGCAATTTCCATGTTTGGTTGTCCTTATTTCTGCTAAGTGGTGTGAAATGAATTTATTCACAAGGTCATATTTTCTTAGTCTTTGGATCATTCGTGATTTTTCTCTTTTGGACCCTTATGAGCAACACGTGTCTTAACCTGACCTGGCCACTCTGTTTCAGCTGGGTTCTTTTCTGTGCTGAGAAAAGCAGAGAGGTGACATGGAAAGCCAAAGTTTGCAGCTCCTTTGTATCACGTCTTCTGAGAAAGCCCTGTTCCATAAAATGTAACTTCCTAAAACCTTAATGCTTTTTTCCCAGGTTCTCTGGGCTGTACCACCTTTACTGATACTGCATCATGCCATAAAGCCTGTATTTATACAATTCCTGTATTGCAGCAAACAAGCTGATTCTCTGCCAGTTCTACAGCTGAACTTTTAGTTTTCTCTGGAGGAACACTGTGTTTGTATAAATAGGCAGCTTCTTGACTCCTCTTTTTATGGTTCCTGTACCTTTGTGAGAGGGGAGTGACCTAGAGCAGTATTTTGCCTGTCATTGCATTCATGGATTCCCCTCTCTATGAGCTTAGTTCTGGACAGTCTTCTATCCCACAGAGCCACTTGTGTCACACTTGGGTAATAAGTGACAATATGAATTGCTCACCTTAGGCTTTTAGATAAATCAAGACATATTGTGTGTGACCAAATGAAAAACTGCACCACAGCAGAGGGATGTGATTCCTTAGGTTACCTTATCTCAAACACAGCTCTGCCTGACTGCTTCTTCTGTGATCCTTTCTCTCTTTGCTGTAGCTATGGCAAATGCATCTAGAATGCATGCAGGTAAGGTCTGTTGGCTGTTGCTAGCATAAAGTGACAGCATTGTAAAACCTGAGTGGTTACTTTTTTCCTTTTCTTGGTCTTAGAAAGATGACTACTGTGGAAATGGTCTTCTGGCAATGCAGTTGTACTCAGTGGCCCGCATCAGGTGCAGAGGTTGCTGATGAATACTTTCACAGAAGGAAAAAAAATGCCCCAATGCAGAGAGCTTGCCAATTTGTGAAATGATTGATGGGCGAGGTTAATATTTCTGGTATTTTTGCTACATACCCAGAGTTTCATAGTGCTGTACATTTTATTGGACGTTGACCAGAGTATAATTTATCTGCTGCTTTTCCAACTCTTGCTGTAGACGAACATTTCAGAATATGTTCTGTCAATACTTTATTCTCCCGTCAAGATTTTGGTTCTCTAAAAATGAGAAGGTGAAGTGGGGAGTTGGGACACGTTCAACTTAGATAGTTTAAAAAAAAGATAACCATTATGTGCTTCATCAGCTTATTGACATTGTTTGATTCCCAAATATGTGAAAGCGTGAATAAGGCTGGAATTCTTGGGGAGTGTAGCTCTGAGTATAGCATGTGCTTCAATTTCAAGGCTCAGTAGTTTCCACATAGAAAGACTATGTCTGTGGTGGTCTAGGAGTGAACATACTGTGTGGCTTCCAAGTGACTCAGCACTGTTCTACCAGCAGCAAAGTAGAACCAGAATTGCTATAATTGTCCATCAGAGGATCAGCTTTCATGGCACAATCTGCTTCTTTTCTCAGTTACTGAGTGGCATTTAATAGGATTTAAGGGGGAGAAAAGTGGAGGAAAAATAGCAGAACTGAAAAGTTCTTGGCATTTTTTGCAAAACTGGATTCTTCTCACTTTTTCAGGTTACAGAGCAGGAAAAAAACTGTAAGCTCATGACCCTTTATATGTCCTGACAGTTAATGAGATAAATTTTGCCATATTATCAATTATGCTAATTTTTATTGTCTTAAATTATAAAGTTAGTGGGTAAGATGTGAAGTCTAGCTGTATGATGACACTTGAAAAATTTGTCTATGAAAAATGTCCTCAGGTTGTGGAGCTTTGAAAGGAAATATAAGTGTGCAGGTAATACAGGTTAGGAAACTGTTTAGATTTGCTCCTGTTCTCTCAGGGAGTGGGAGCAGATCTGGTTTTGTTGCTGAATGAGTGGATTAGGCCTGCTGTGCTGTTCCCCAGCAAGTTGATAGTGTATGAAAGTCAGGGATGTCAAATGTGCTGGTAGCTGTTGTCATCCAAACCCAGTGAATTGGAAAGGTCGTGTGATGGGAGAAAGGAGGTCAGGCTGAGAACTGGCAGCACTAAGAGCTCAAGCAAAAGCAGTGCAGGGGCTGAACCTGGCTGTTAAGGAATTGATAAACAGTGAGAAGTAGAGCTCTGTAGTTGTACTTCCCAATTTATTTTTTTTAAGATAGTGGTCTTGGTAGCGAAACAATTGATGGGATTGCTGATGTCATTATCTTTTGGTTTTTGTTTACAAAACACAAAAACTTTTCTGTTTTTCTTTTTTTAGTTGTTTGGTTTTGGTTTTTTTCTTTGAGAAGTAGATTTAGGCAAATATAATCGGGTAACAATCCAAAGATCTTTATACCTTTAGGTGTTGTTTTTCTTTTCTGTGTTCTAGAAAACCAGGTTTTAAATCCTTTTAAGCCTTGCATGCCCAAGCAAATTTGTTTATAATTGACCTGCTGTTGAAACCGGAAAAAAGAAAAAGCCTTCTGGGCACGGCATGTCAGCTAATAGCTAGCAGTGTTCAAGTAAAGAACATGCAGTTTTGCTCTTTCAAGGTGCTACAATACAAAGCAAGATGGAGTTTGTTCGAGGTAATTTTTTGTTAAAGAAGTAACTGGTAAAAGTCGATCCTCTATTGTGTCACTTCGCTCTGTGAGTTACAAATGCTTTTCAGTCCTGTAGGCACTGATTAAACACTGATGCTAAGATGGCTTTTTCAGTATAATTGCTAGGGATATTATCAATATGCCTTCTCATTGCAGATGCCTTTCAAATGCATTATTTCTAGAATAAAGAAGCAGGAAGCAATACCAGTAATAATACCGGAAAATAACAATCCCTTCACTAACTGAGGCCTTAATTGGAAGTGAGGGAGGGTAGTGTCAATTTAAGATCAATGTAAATGAGCCTTTTTTAGAGCTCTGTGAAATCAGGTCTTTTTGAGCACTGCCCCCTCATCAGCCTTTTTCTTCTCCATCTTTTCAATTTTCTACTTCAGGCAAATGTGCCCTTCTAAGATTTTCCCCTTTGAGTCATTTGAGAATTCTTTTGGTTAAACGCTCTTGTCTCTGCATCAATTTGTTTTTGTCACAACAGGCTTAGAAATATGTTAAATGGTGCAGCTGAATTAAGTTTGTATCTTTTGGTACAAAGTTGGAGATAAGGGGTTGTTGCATTCTCTGAAACTTGTTATGCATATATTTACTCTGATATCCCTCTAATATTTTTCCACCATTATCTTTCAAAACATTTTCTTTTGACCTCTGCCTCATACCTTTTGCAGTGAACTAGTTTTTGCAGCTTTATATTAAATCGGTGCCCGTTTTAATTGTCTCTTCCTTACAAGGTCTATTTTTCAATCATCCTCAAAAAAAAAAAAAAAACTTCGAATGTTGCTACTGTTTTTAAAATGCGTGAAGTCTTTAATAAAAGTAATAATAGGCATGCAGAATTCCACACGTCTTAGACTGAATTTCTAAGTGAGGGCCCAACATTGATTTTGCAATCAATATTTTTTAAAAATAGAAACTTTGGTCAAGCTGCTTTTCTCCTTCCTCAGTACTAAAAGTGTCAACTTGAACTACAGCCCTAATTTGGTCTGAAATGGGGTAATGTCATATATTGAAAAGTCTGTATGTGAAAAATGGTTTAGTAATATGTCTGTTTTATTTCAGGAAGATGTGGAAACAGGAGTTCACCTTGATCCTGCTATTAAGGAAGTTCAGTATAATCCTACTTATGATACCATGTTTGCACCAGAGGTAAGAAACAATATTGATCTTCAGAGCAGAAATGCCTTTGGTTTACAGGACAGAGGTTCTATAAATCTAGTGTGAAATTCATGTAATAGGTACCTTTTTTGGATGCTTGCTGTGTTTTAGAATCTAGTATGGACACACTGATAAACTGCACAGGTGTGTTGGTATTTCTAATGCTTGAATTTTAATATTCTGCATATAGCTGCTCTAAGTATAATCTTAAAATGTTTATCAGAATCACACCTATGAAAATTAAAAACACGAACATAGCACTATAAAGATGTCGAGTAAGACACAAACTGCATTAAAGTAATCTCTTACTGTTTTCACATTTTTGCTATTTATTCTTCATGCTACTTTGAGCAAAACTAATAGTTGTAATTCTTGTGGATGTATAGCCTTTAAGAAGAAGATTTAAAATTTAAATCCAAATACTTTCAGTATAACTATTCCCCTTAGAGTTAAGTATTTTGGTAACTTAAGCTATTCTAAATTTGTATAGTGAAAAACCATTTCAGGCTGAATTTGGGTGGCCTGGTGCCATGTGAGCCACTTTCAGTTTTATGATAACTGATCAGCTATCTGAAAGGTAAAAATAGCTGTTCAAGAGTTTACCATTTTTCAGTATTTAACTTCTTTGTACAGTTTGTCTGCTGTTAGACCAGGAGTTAGTGTTACAGTTAGACAAAGACTGCATCAATCTCAACTTTCTAAGTTGGTTATGTTTTATGTTTAAAAAGCCTTTTGTGGAACCACAAGAGTAGATTTTTTCATAGCAAGCTTGCGTTTTGCAGCCTACCAAAGCCATGAAGTGTGGGAGCAAAAATACTTGTTTAAACTTAATACATACGCTGTTACTTTGTATAAGTGTTTTCCTTCGGAAAGTTTAGTGTGGGACAGTCTCAGGTGTCTGCAAATATGATTGGTAAGAGTTGGGCTTACGATTCTGTTGAATTTAAGATCAGCCTGAGTGTATTGCATTTGCTTGTATTCACTGTTCTTTTCCCTGACCATGGTATGGCTAGGAATTCTGGTTTTTGTCATCTTGCAAGAAGAAAAGCAAGGCAGGGCTTCATGAGTCTATTTCCTGGAATAATACAGCAAGCCCCAGGTTGCTTTATAAGTGCACAAAAGTATTATTGGAAGTGTAATCTCTGTATTAAGAGTTTAGCAGGACCTGGAATTTCCCCCTTACAAGTGACAGAATGCTGTGGTTTTATCTTCTGGATGCTTGTTTGCTGGTCACATACTCAATGGCAGTGTTTTGTCAGAGAGTTGATATTGATTTGTCCTCTGTTCAGGCTAGAAAGTTCAATCATGAAATGAGCTGTTCAAAGCAACTGTGTAAGTGATCACTGTCTAAAATAACAGACTAAGAAGTTTATTCAGTAGTCTTAAAGAAATAGAAAGTTGAGTTGATTTTACATTACAATTTTTGAAAGACTTTTTCTTCCTGTGTTTTTTACTGGAAAAAGTACACACATATAAATTATAAACTAGTAATTGATATAATTTCTTTTAACATTGTTGATGTAGTTTGGACCAGAAAATCCTTTTAGGACTCAGCAAATGGCTGCACCTAGGAATATGCTTTCTGGATATGCAGAACCAGCTCACATCAATGATTTCATGTTTGAACAACAAAGAAGAACATTTGCAACTTATGGTAAGTCTTTGACAGTGGAATTCACCTCCACATTTGTTGTGCCTTTGTTGGACAAAGTAAGTTGTTCTTTATACTACAGTTAATAGGACTGCAAGTTCTGTAAATTACTTTGTAGCAGATTTTCTGAAATGAAGAAAGGCCTTTGAATGGGAATCCAAACGGCTGTAGGTCGTAGTATTTATTTCGGAAATCTCATTTTACAGTTTCCTTTGAAATTGTCATCGGATGTATGATCTGTTAAATCTCTCTTAATTAATCTTTCTATGAGATGCATCAGTGTGGAAAAAACAAATCTGAATTTCACACTTTAAATATGACAAGTAACTGTAGATCTGTTATGTAAATAGATACTTAATAACTACAGGTAACTCTCAAAGCCAGAAGGGAGTTTAATGAGTTGTCAGGTTCTTCAGGGTGGTTGTCTGTCTAAACACAAGCTGAATGAATGGGAATTAAAGAAAGAGGGAATATAGTTACTGAATTATTCTTAGCAAAGGCAACCCCAAAAGTGTATCTCTGTGTTGGTGGTCATTATAGTTAGTGCTTTCTAATCTTGAAGAACTTTTTAACTTGTTAATAGCTGCTTTTGAAACATGAAATGTTTGAGTTTTGGAGAGGTGTGAGTTTCAAATAGAGTTCTTACTAGTTCTAAGAAAAAGGATTTTTTAAACAGGGAAAATATGGAAGGACTATGAATTCTCAGCATTCTTAGGGGCATGTTTGAAAGAATGGAACAGCTGTGTGTTTAAATATGATAGTGGTTAATTTCTTCAGTGTTCATTGTAAGTTTTCATTTCTGTTTTAAGTTGACTGTAGATGCTTGGTTTGCAAGTATGAATCTTTGTTTTCAGATGAAAACTTTATATTCTTCAAATTTAGTCTATTAGGCAAGTTCTCATACTCTTATACTGTGTAAACTTGAAATTGTCACAGCACTCATCTTCTTGCACAAGAAACATGCAGCTTTCTTTATTTGTATTAATATTCAAAATACTACTCTCTTACTCCCTGCAAACTGTCATGCCTCAAAATCACCTCCCTACACACAGTCCCCCTTAACTTCATTAGGGCTCTATGCATGCATGAATTTTCACTTATTGCATTCTGTGATGGATGAGGGTGGGACTATATTGCTAACACCTGTAGGAGCCATGCATTGCAGTAAAACTTGAAAAAAATTATATTAGAGACTAACGTCCCCTGTTTCTCATTTTGCTTTTGTCAAGGGTTTTCTTGTGTGAAGACAGTTTTTTTCTTTTACACAATTTTAGCTAATAGATACTTTTCACTGAGTTGTTAGGGTGTGGAATATAAGCAAAATGTCACTACTAAGAAGTGGGTGTGTAGTTCCATAGCATAACTTTAAGTTATTTGGCTGCAATTTTAATGTTAGAATTTGACAGGCAGTGCAGATAGGAACCTATTAATGATGCAAATAGAGAGATCAGATTTTGTTCTCTGAAATTAAATGTTGCATTACGTGAGTTGTGCATTTTTTTTGGATATGTGTAAAATAAATACTGGGAAAAAAGGGTCTGTAAACATACAGTGTTTGGTTTTGAGGGTTTGTTTTTTGACTGTGAAGTTTAGTTTGGGGAAGATAGACCTAGTAAGTCTACTGAAATCTCCTGCTATTGGTTTATACCATCAGTGTACAACTGCTGCCTTCAGAGCTGTATTTACAAGATAAAATACATTTTTAAGACTTTAAAAATTGGCAGCTGTGCAGCTATCAAATTCAACTTTCTAGAAATGCTCAGTATCTAGTGATCTGAGTACAGAGAAAATGGAGCTTCAAAAAGGCTGAGTACACAATTTAAACTGCAAGAACAAGCACTGAGAAGATGAAGTTCAAGCTGGAAGATGTGCATGGTAACACAGTAAGTGTGCATGGTAGTGTGGCTCACTAGAAGATCTGTTAGATAACAGCACTCCTTTAAGTTGTCAAAAAGCTATTAATAAAGTTCAATATTCTCTTTTTCCCTTTAGAAGGAAGTAATAAGTATCTCCTCAGAAAAGACCACATAGATAGACACAAGTATAATTGCTAGGTATAAGACTAAGTCATACATGTTTTTAATGAGTAAATCATCACATATTGGAAGAACACAGAGTAATATCTCAGTTAAAAGCAGCAGATCTTGAGACCTCTGGCCTTTTTTATGCATTTTACCAGCATTGTGCTAAGGCTGTCTCAAACAAATCTGCAATGGTTAGCATGTAGGTAGGCACTGATCATAAACGTAGGATGAGTGTTGTACAAGACAGGGAGGGTGGTAAAAAAAAGTAAACACATATTCAGTGAGAAACCTACGTATTATTTGCAAACAAAACCCAACCATGCAGTAAATATTTACTGTCAAAAGTACTTTTTCCTTCTGATGCTTGGATAGCTCAGAATATTCATGTTGTCTTTGACTGAGACTCTCTTCCAGCCCTTCCAGTGTTCCAATAACTTTTAATCTATTGATGATGTAGGGACCTGTGGTATTTTTAAAGTGTCTTTGAGGTACCCTGTAGTCAGCCTACCTTGGTTTTGAAAATATATTCAACATAACCAAGCTTTGCTCATTCTTGTGATTGTCATCTCGGAAATATTCTGCAGGTTTTGTCATTGTAATTTAACTGAACAGGAAGCTATGTTTTCTGCTCTGCTGCTACTTAATGTGCTCGTCCAAGTGCTTATTCATTGTTTTCTTTATTATAATTTCTATTGCTTGAAAATTCTAACCATACAAATGTCTGAGAAGTTGACCTGTAGTTCCCCATATCTCCCTGAAGCATGTTTTGAAAGTTAGCATCATATCTGATACATTCCAAATCTGTCAAATTGAGACAATGTTAGGCCAGAGTTTTTTGACTGTGGTTCAGCTTTTTATATCTTAGATGATTACCATCTGGTCCCTGCATTTGGTTGCCACTTATTGGACACTCCAGTCTCCTGACATTTCATTGAGGTACATACTTTGTCATGTTACCTGTTAACCTGTAAAGAAAGGCACAAGCACATGAGTGTCCCCAAGCTCCTCCATAATAAACCTGTTTTAAAAACCCACTGATGCTCTCTTTTCATTCCTTGGTCATCTGTTGACCTACATGCTGTCTGGTATTTTTTCTGCCCCTGAATGTTTTGACAAAAGACAAGTGATACTTTTTGCACTATATGTGATTTGATTTGCTTCCTGACTTGTGGGGGTGTCAAGGCTGCCTTACTGCAGTATTTAATTTGTCTGATAGAGTTTGGTTCTTTGTATTTTTCACATTTGGGTGCAACTTCAGCTCTTCAAAGAACAGGTCCTTGTTTGTAGTAGTTTACATACTGTTCAGCTGTGCTCTTTTCCTTCTGGTCTCTTTAAAGTCATATAACAGCTAATAGGCATTAGGTTTTCTTCTCTTACATGGTGTCTTTAAAGTGTGCTTGCATTTGGAAAAAGTGTTACACTTTGGTGCTCACTTTCTGTTCCTTTTTAAAAATCTTTACTTCATATAGCCCCCCTGTTTTGAGATTGAGATCATTGTAGTAAATGCTCTCTCAACAATGTTGATTTATACTGCATTATGGTAATTGTTAAAATGTGTATCCATAGATAAAATGCCTTAAAGTCAAGTTTCATTCACTTCTTAATTAGTGATTATTTTTTTTAATGTGAATCTCTAACATAACTGTTACATTGCATAAAAGGCTGCTTTCATGAAATTTTGGTGTGAGATTTGCAGTCTTCTGTCTATTTGCACTATAAGGAGATGACTAAAATATGTCATTATTACTGTGCTTCTTTTCCTAGCACCTGTTCTGTCTGTTACCATTTCATGGTGGCTGAACAGTCAGTAAGGGAGCCTAGGCAACTGTCCTCAGAACTACTTAAATCTAGAATTTCAATCCTAAGGATTTTCTAGTGCTTGTTAATAATGTTCACTTGTTAATCTGATTTATCCTTAAGCTTTATGTCGCATATAGCACGTTCTTCCCCACTGGTATGACCATCTTATTTCTGTATTCTTTGTACTGTATTCTGTTTGATTATGTCAGTACTGTCCTACCAATTATGTTAGTTTCTGAATTTGAAACAAGATCTTTGCATTTCACTGCGTATTATTTTTAGCCTCTGCCAATTGTATGACTAGGTTTTCCATTTCTCTCCTCTCAGTTTAAATAGGTTCTGTGCTTATTGCTGCCTGCATTATCTGAGGCTTCAGATTTCTGTGTTCCTTTTTACTTAAGGGTATGGCTTTTTTGAGATTGTATGTCATTCCAAATTGCTTCTTTCTTTATTATTTTTTTTAACTCTTGACTATTTAATCAAAATTCAGTCTTTGAACCTTCTCATTACCAACAGCCTTCAAAATACAGATGAGACTTGCCCATCTTGGTAAGGTTCCCCTCATTCCAAAAGTTTAGAGAGGTAGATTTGACACAGGCACTGGAGATGTTTTCCACATCACATTTCAGATCTGCAGCCTCTCTCAGTAAACAGCCTCTTGAGAATGAGTTACCATCCCAGAATGTACTTCATATAATTTTTTTTAAAAGTTGCTTAACTGAGTCACTTTTGTACTGTCCCTAAGTTCATGGAAAGCTGAGGAAGAGCATGCCACAAGTAAACCTCAGATCTCTGAGAGATCAACTAGACCTCAGCTTCTTTATGTCCCTGTAATATCAACACGTGGAAGTAGTCAGTTATCTGGTGCTTTTATTCTTTAGGATACAAAACATTGCTGTTCAGGCATGTAATACAAAAAAGGAAAAGCCAAATCTTAATCTGCTCTAGTTGTTTGCCATTTTTTCTTAAGTCATTATTTTGCCCTTGACTCTCCCCCAAAAGGTTGTGAACCTTTGTTACTGTGAATGTAAAACTGCTTCTCCTGTCTTTCAGAGTGCCCAGAAGGAGTCAGGATATTCTTGCTTTTGCTTCAAGGTCATTCCTGCTTTTAGACTATGCTGCATGGTCCTAAAATCTACATAAATATTCCAGTTGTAGTTTTTTCACAAGTGTGGTAGCTGAGACTTTATTGATAAACACCTTGAATCTGTGCTGCAAATTGACACTACTAATACTCCCTTCAGCAGCTCTGTTAAGCCACGGATCACTGTTGTCTCTAATGTTTTACATATTGAAACTACCTTTGTGTCCATCAGCTTTTCACCTTCTGTCCTTCATGTCTCATTAAGACTGACAGGCATGTTTCTTCAACCCTCTTTAAGCCTTCTCCCCACCCCCAACACTTTATCATTCTTGTTATTCTCCATTTTTATCAAAATTTTTCCTTAAGATACCTTGCTTAAAACTGGACACCCCAATCTAGATCTTGCCAGTGCGATTTATATAGTTTTTCCTTTACACTAAATCTCAGTTTTATTTCACACCCTCCCCCCCACACTGGTGTCAGATAGACTTGTTAAGTGTATCAATGTCACTATCTTTGCAACCTGTATTTTCCTTCACCTGTACTTAATTAGTTATTTTCTTCTTCTCTTCTTATTTTTGATTCAGCATTTCTTTGCTGAGGTGAAATATTTCACACTTGTCTTTGGTGTCAGCTGCAGGTTTTACAGGCATGTGATCCTTTGCTGATGGCATAGTCCATTGAAATACTGAATAAAATAGTGCAGGCTGGCCATTTCAGGGGAGTAAAAGAAAGCTGAGGAGGGACTTTTTATAAGGGCATGTAACAATAGTACAAGGGATAATGGCTTTAAACTCGAAGAAAGTAGGTTTAGATGAGACATTAGGAAGAAATTCTTTAATGAGAGATTGGTGAGACACTAGAACAGGTCTCCCAGAGGTGGTAGCTGCCCCATCCCTGGAAACATTCAAGGTCAGGTTATATTCCCTTACCTAGTTTAAGGTGCCCCTGCTCATTGCAGGCGAGTTGCACTAAATGACTTTTAAAGATCCTCTTGCAGTTTGATAGAAAGGCATTAATAATTACTCTGTCACAGTCCGACCAAAAAAGGTCATATTAAAAACCATCAGTCATAGGTAGCCTACTCTGTTTTGAATCCACTGATGTAAGGCAACCTTCTAAAATAATATCAGCTATCAAAAAAAATTTATCTCTAGAAAAGCTAATTTCTCTTCATAAGCCATTATGATATAAATGACCAAAAGCTTAACCACCATTATTTTTATAATGTTGCCCTTAGAGACAACATGGCTAAAATGACTAGGTAGTTCTAAAATACTAACACTTGTATGTTCTTCTGTATCTAATGTATCTGGTATATTCTTCTGTATATTAATCTCAGCAGATGTAGTCTCTTTTTCTGAAAATACCCTCTTGAGCATTATTTAGAAAAACGTAAGTCCATATACTCTCCCTCATTATGTGGACATGTGTAAGTTTTCAATGTAATGCAGAATTACTATTTTTTAACATGCTGCACACACACTGTGAAGGAAAATCATTTTATAGCTATTTCAGCATTAGTAGTCATCCTAGAAGTGGACTGCTTCATTCATGCATGACTGCATCTTTTAATATTTTAAAATCCCTCCTTCACAAAATATTAATGTCTTTATGAAATAAGAAACAATCTTCTGTCCATGAATCTCAAAGATCTTTATGAGTATTCAGTATTTTGGTTATAACAAGATTATTCATTAGTCAGACTGACATTTTGAGTTTAAAATGACTGACTTGGAAATAACACTTCTGGGTTTTTTTTCATCTGTTCATGTTACTTGCAACACCTACAGATGCTATTACCTCTTACAGTTGTAGACACTTTATTCTCTGATTACTTTGATTTTTCAGAGAGGCCAATGCAGTCAGAAAGGGGTAGTACAGCTGTATTGTTCCACATACCTGTGCTGCCTTGGGTTTCTGTATGCTGCATTGCACAGGACAGTGAAAACATACTTTAATTAGCTGTCTTTCTGAAATGTACATCAAAGTCTAATTATTTAACCAACTATTCTCAGGTGCACTGAAATCATAGATGGAGGTGGAATTATACCTTTCCTTGCTAAAATGGAGCATAAAATATCTCTCAAATAAAACTGAAGGAAATGTAGGAGTTGGGGCACATTATATGGCACACCAGCTGAGCAGGATAAAAGCAAGCTGTCTTCTGCAGCTGTGTTTCAGAGTCCCAGCCAGAAAAAAAAAAAAAAAAAGATTCTCTTTCACATATCCACTAGAAAGTAGAAATTGTTCTGAGCTTTTCTATGAGCATTATACTGGACCAAATTCAACCCAGCTATAAGAAGCCTCTACTTCCACGGGAAGCTGTGCTTGGCCCAGGGGCTCTATTCATTAGGATACTGTCCCTCTTTTACAAGTACCAAGCAAATAGAGTCCCAGAGACTGTGTCAATACAGTTGGAGGACAAGTAAACCACTGTATTGATTTTGAGATAAATCCAAAGTAATATTTCTCTGCTGTTAACAGAAACCTTATAGCTCAGAAAAGAACTCATTGAAATAGTGGCTTAATAAAAGCAGGCAGTTAAATTAGCAGAAGTATAATTGCAGTGTCTGCTCAGTTTGGTTATCCATGGAAATAAATCCTATTAATAGTCTAGAATAACTTTTTTTCTTTTGTGGGATAGTGGGAATTTACATTTTGTAAGCAAGCATTGGTATATATTTCTCTCCCTATATCATGCTCATGAAACATCTGGGCATATGGTGTTCCACAGCTAGGTCTTACCAGGTTTGAAGCTTGAGAGTTGCTCTGTAGGTGGATTGCTCTCTGTGTGTGGCAACAGCCACTGTGTTATTAGAATGGCTCTTCTTTTAAATTCAATATTTTTTTTCCTCAGCATCTAAAAAGACATTGACTGGACAATCTTCTAGGACAGTAGTATTTCTGAGAAGCAACTGGGGAGATGATCTCCTTTTGCTATTGGGGTGCTGATGATGGGTTTTTAACTTGTATGAGCCATCAGTCTCAGGGGTGGACTCCATGATCTCCCACTGTTCATGATTGCCTCTCTGAATCAACAAAAACGTAAGAATTAGATTACCTGATGTAGGATTTATTTGATTTTTCTTTTTTTGGTGTCTGATTAATTTTAATATCTTCATTGCAGCTTTTTGTTTTTTCCCTGATACGGAGACATTTTCATTGGGTCCTCAAGGGACATTTTATAATGTGAATAATATTTAATAAAAATTGGTGATATGTCCACCAGGGTGCAGTCTTTCCCAAAAAAAAAAAAAAAAAAAACTGTTCAGTGCGCCTGTTCATTGGAAAATAGATGAGTTTCTATCTTATTCTCTTAAGATCACGTTATCCACTTCAGGAGAAATGGAGAAAAACTGTAAAATATGCATACTAAAATGAGAACTTCAGTATCAAAAATTGCAAATATCCTGAATAGATATGAAATGGTGGTACATTTTATAAATTATTTATAAAAGTACAGGAAGCTTGGTGGTTTTTTTGAATGTCACTCAATAGATGTAATCAGGAGATGAAGATGTCACTACTTAATTCTTTTAAAAAACAAAGGCCATCGCTGCTTTTGATATCATCTGTGTTAGTTAAAGCAGTTGCTTTCAAGTAGATGCAACAATCTTTCCCAGCTCTGGCAGGAGGAGGATGAAATGATTTCTGCTGAGGGAGACAAAATACGCACAAAGCCCTAGAAAGCTTCATTTGCTTTCCTTTTTCCCCATCTCTCTCCTCTTCCTTCCAGCATCTGCCATCCCCAGGCCTGCCAGGGACTGCTGTGATCCAACAGAGGCAGTGGGCATACGGGGGCTGTGAAGCCTCAGGGTTCTCAGTGCAGCAGCATCAGGCTGTTTCCAGCATGACTCAGTGGGTTTGCAAGCCAAGGAACAGTGCCCTGAACTAAAGCAGCACCTGTTTAAAATCAAGTCAGTAATGTAGGATTTTGAGCTAGTCTTTTCCTTGTGCCACGTTACAAGAAGAAGAGGTTGCTATGGAACACAAAATCTTATGTTTGTATCACAGCAAACTGATCTGAATTCAGTGCTGACCTCGCTTAGAGCAGGGTGTTGGGCCAGGGGCCTCCTGAAGTCCCTTCCCACCAGAAAGATTCTGTGACTTTGCTTCCTGTGACTACCCTCCCTTTGTGTATTATGTTAACTATTTCCATTGCAAAAGACTGGGAAGAAAATAAATGTGAATTTAAGCGTTCTGGCAGAAGTGCGTACTCAAGGACCTCATGATAATATTTTGTACTAATCCTAATACCCAGGCCAAGTGAAATGTGGCTGAGATTTCAAAGTGTCAGTCTTTCCTCAGCCCTAGCTCCCTGAGACACAACAATTAAAAAAAAAAAAAAATAGTTGTGGAATGCAGGGTGGGAGAGAGAATAATAAATATCTTATAAAGCTTGAAATAACACAATTTTTTATTCTTCTTGTTCTAGGTTATGCGTTAGACCCCTCCATAGATAACCCTGAAGTTGCTACCAAATATATTGGTTCTGTAGAAGAAGCTGAAAAAAATCAAGGTAAATAATTCAGAAACTATGTAAATTAATTGCAACTCATGACTCCATTTCTTCTTCACTAAACACTGCAATAGTTATTGGCAAGAGAATGAATTATGAGTCTTAACCCATGTTCAAGGACACAATAAATTGAGATATGTTGGAATTGTAATGTGAAGAAGGAAGAGGGATAATGGGTGGCTTTGTTTTCCCAAAGTAGCAAATATTTCAGGTTATCATTATGTCAAGTTTCACTTCAGGATTTGTAATTGGAACCTCACATGTGCCAAATTGACCTGTATATTTGAGACAGACTTTTTTGGTTCTCCTAAATTCTGTCTTAGCTAAAATTGTCATATGTGGGCATCAGGATACTTGTATATTCAGCTAATCACCTTAACTGTTCTACTCAGTAGCAAACGGATCACTGTGTATGCAACCTCTAGCATTCTGCTGGGAATTGCTTGTTATCTCTGCCTAGCAGAGTTAAGCTGTTTGGGTTATTTGGAAAAGAAAAACCATTGGAAGGTTGCCAAATGGTGAAGGCATAAGGTGCCACTGGGAGGACTGACTACCGGAGGCATGGGGTTTGTAATTAATACTTTGATACAAGATATTTAACGTTTCAAAGTGACTTATTTGCATCGGAAAATTGTACCTGTGTAACACTTACAGTTATGCTTTCCCTTGCAAATCTTTTTCTAGCATCTGATGCATTTTGTATACAAAGGTTCTTTATTTCTGTGTCCTGTTCCACAGAATATATCCAATGTTATTTCACTCTTTGCTTTCAATGTATGACAAAAGAGGCTTACTTTGGTATGGCAGCTACAGATAGTGGACAGAAGTAACTTAGATTAAATATTTTTTTTAAAAAAAATAACCTCTTCATAATGGAATATTAGTTATTTATTTTAAGAAAACTCTTCATTAATGTACAATTCCTTTGTATGACCACTAACATTAATTTTTATATTTCCTATTTCTTCTTGCTTATACAAAGCTCTTTTTTTCTTCTTTGTACTAGATGAGTATTACTGATGATGAGAGAGAAACCTTGTTTGAAAATTACACATAATTATATATCCAACCTTTTGAAAAATTTTAAGTCAGTACTTTAGCATCTCTTTACTTAATTATTTTCCACCCATATCTATATTCTTTAATGGTTTTGACTAATGGATTTCTGAGGGCACAGCATTCGTGAGAAGATAGCATTTATATGAAAGAACAAGATTGTGATTAGAGGTATATTACTGTGTCAGTAGAAACAGAGTTTTTAATAGGGCTTTTGGCAATAGGACAAGGGGTAATGGTTTTAAACTAGAAAAGGATATTCAGACTAGATACAAGGAAGAAAGTTTTTTACACTGAAGGTGGTGAAACACTGGAACAGGTTGCCCAGAGAGGTGCTAGATGCCCTGTACCTGGAAACATTGAAGAGCAGGTTGGATGAGGCTCTGAGCAACCTGATCTAGTTTAAGATGCCCTTGTTCAATGCAGGAGGGTTCCACTAAATGACCTTTAAAGGCCCCTTCCAATCCAAATCATTCTGTGATTCTGTGACATTTTTACTAAATTTAAATACACAGTCATTGTTGGGATTTTGGGAAACTTGTCTTATTTTGTGTTTGGGGGACTTTTTTTTTTTTTTTTCTTAGAAACTAAGAGAGGTAATGGGGATCAGAAGTAAATTCGTAGGACTCTTCTCTAAGTATGAAAATTGATGTAGTCATATATTGCTAAAAATGGGTACATACGTGGTTAAATACTCTAGCCAACCATGACACAGAGTTTAAGTTGTTCCTCTCTTACTGTACATAATTAGCAGTCTCCTTAGCTAGGAAGTGCTAGCAGTGCTTTGGACAATTTTGCTCAAATGCTTTTCCATTTTGCTGTGTGTAGTGAAACAGTGGTAGTGGTGGTATGTTTTTTTTCTTTTAAACTGACTGTGATGCGACCTATGATGTTGTATTCTGTGTTAGCAGCTAGGCAATGCATTGTTTTCCTCTTCAGGTTTAACAGTGTTTGAAACAGGACAAAGGAAAATTGAAAAAAGGAAGAAGTTCAAGGAGAATGATGCATCTAATATTGATGGTTTTCTGGGACCATGGGCAAAGTATGTTGATGAAAAAGAAGTAGCCAAACCATCAGAAGTAAGTACTACTTTAACACAATAGATACAAATCATTAGTACATTTCAGTGGTTGTAACAGAGATCCAGCTGCACTAGTAGTTTTTCCAAGCAGAAAGTCCATGCTATGTTTCAGGGTAATAGAAACATATGTCCAAATATGTCCAAATATGTTGATATGTCCAAATAAGTTGTTTTCATATTTTTATTTACAAGACTATTTGGAAATAAAATCAATGGTATCCCTGTATGGAGTCTATTTTAAAAACGTTTATAAAAGAAGCAGCTTGAGAAGAACTGTAAGTAAAATGTGTTTAAAAACTAAAAGAAACAATCACCTCCCCCAACCAATAGATATGCTTCTAGTTCTGTCAGTGATACTTTGCTTTAGTCTATGAATAAAAAGAGAGTATTTTATTCTTTTCATTGTAAATACCTTTTTAATTATTCTGGGTTTGATAAAAGTATTCTCTTTATTGATGCTTAGAAATATTTCTAATCTCATTTAGCAAGAAATGTGTTCTTAGCAGTAGGCAAACGATAAGTGTCATTCTGGTTTTTTGTTAGATGGTTCCAAATGCCAAATTTTTAAAAGTCAAGTTCATGTTGTACTTTTCCAGGAAGAACAGAAGGAGTTGGATGAAATAACAGCTAAGAGGCAGAAGAGAGGAAAAGTAGAAGATGATAAACCTGGAGAGGAGAAGACGATATTACATGGTAATGGCATCTTCCTGCCTGTTCTCATTTTTTTGCTCACTGTGTTTTCTTGCCTGCTGTGTTAATTAGTAAGGATGGCAGACAGCCTCAGCAGTTTTGGTGAGACACCTTGATGTCTCTGTATTGGAGATAATAGCGCTCAAATGCATAAGCATAAAGGACAGAGAAAGAGAGAAACTTGGACTAATTCCACTTCATACTGTGAAGAGCAGTGTGGAAATGTCATCTTTCAGGGTACTGGTTTTATTATTTATTTTTAATGGTGCTAGATGCACATATCCCTTTCCTGTTTTGCAGAGCAAATGTTCTAAAGTTAGGAGTTTGGCTTGGTTTCAGTTTCAGAATTGCTGCAGTTTTATGTGTCAGTACTTTAATCAGCAGGTAGTGCTTTGAGTTATGGCTTATGTACAATTTAGAAAATCACTTAGACTTTATATTTCCTCAGTTCTCAATGTAAATGTTCTTGCTGTCATACTGTGAATAACTGTGCATCAAATAATTACCCTATAGAATGTGGTACCTTCAAAGAAAGTGCTTTACGAAGTAAAATCAGGTGATCTTTGGAAACTGTTGTTTCAACACTCTGCATGCAAAACAGTCCTGCCTTTCATGGCTTGGCACAGATAGCTAGGTAAACCAAGTCCCTCTTTGTTTACCACTTTCTACAGCCCGGCTCACATGCAGAAGCTGGAGCATCCTTTCTTATATGGACTAAAGAAGTGGCTATAAAATAAGCATTGGTGACATTAGTACTTCATTCTGTTTAGTAGATTGTGTAGTAGGTCATGGCAATGTTTATTGAATAGTGACAACATAGCAAAGCTAAAATTTTAGCCATTGAGCTTCCTGTAGAATATTTATCCAATTTTTCATAGTCTTCTACCTGAAGTTTCACAGTGAAAGACCTTAGAAAATAAACTTTGTCTTCTCAAACACAAAGACTCCAGAAATATGCCATTTTGTAGATGTGTAAATACTTACAATGCGCAGGAGGTCACTTGTACAACCAAAACTGCTGTAACAAAATCCCAGGAACGGAGACATTAATCAGTGCACATCTTAATGTCATGGCTGTCCAACAGAAGTCTACTCAGAAATATCCATTTCCATGGTTAATACATCCCTGCATGTCTGACTGTCCAGTCACTTCTTAAATCTAGTTAATGAGCAGCTTTTTGTCACACCTGGCCAAATGGATCTTTCCTCTCTGGTTTGTAATTCTGTCAATGTGACTGACACAGCACAGAGCTGGCTGGAATGTGAACTGCAAACAAATGACAAAATCAGAGTTGCACATTATAATCCATGTAGTGTTACTTTAAGCAAACCCTCATTGGCCAGAAAACTTGCTGTTTGGTGATGAGTAAAATGTGTAGAGGGGAGATGGTCTTAATATTCAGATTATCTGTTTCCAAGCATACTTTGCTGAAATTACTTAATTTCAACTCAATTAATGTCAATAAGATTCCACATCTATGGTCTATGAAGTGGGATTTTCTTTTCCACTCCTACCCACTCCCACACTTTACAACAGAGCAGCTGTAATTGTGTGTTGCTATGGAGTCTTTTGAAGATTATAATCTCTTAAAATACAGGCTCTTGGATTCTTAGAATTTTGTGTTTACCTTTTCAGTTAAGGAAATGTATGACTATCAGGGAAGATCTTATCTTCATGTCCCTCAAGATGTTGGAGTTAATCTCCGTTCTACAGTACCACCTGAGAAGTGCTATCTTCCAAAGAAACAAATCCATGTGTGGTCTGGACACACAAAGGTAGGAAGATTTGTTTGTGAGCATGCATCTTAAAAACCCACTTCACTTGTGTCTGAAGCTAGTAATTTCTATAAAACTAAAGTATCAGTAACAGGAATGAGTATTTTTGTCTTTACCACATTACGATATCATTGGTTGCATTACATCCTCACACAAGGTGTTTCCCTGCTCAAATGTAGTTGTTAACCTGCATTACCTTTTCATGAACATACTGACTTCCTGACAAAATATTGTTTGGTGACTTCTGTGGGATTTGGAGTTGTTTCCTAAACTACTATGTGAAGCGGAGTAAGTTTACTTCAAGAGGTCCCTGAAAATGTGCTGTTTTTCATAGTGAAAGTTCTTAATGTCTGTTTTGTATCAAACGTATAAAAAGTTACATAGGTTTTGTGATTGTGGTGCATCAGCATTACAGGGTTCCCAAATACAGCTATTATCTTTGAGAGGTCTGCCTTGTGAAAAGTTCTCTTTGATGGTGCTACTTAACTTTTAGTTTCTTCTTTTGCCAGAGCTCATCACAATGTACATAGTTTTGATATTAAAAAGGAGTTCCATTGACCAAATTTGTAAAGCCTATACTCAATTTGCTGCCTCTTTTGTCTCTAATTTTCAGTATTCCTTGAGGGAATACAGTTCTGCAGTGGACAGCACTTTAATGGTATCTGAAATATGGTAGAAAGGAGGATAAAGAGAACACCTTCAGCTTTTACGCTTTTTCAGTTGAGTCGCAGCTTTGAACTCTTCAATGACTGCTGCATGTAAGAGCTGCAGCTATCAATGCTTTCCAGAATAACATCTCCTCCCCCAAAGTTCTAGTCACTCCTCTGCCTGTTATCGTGTTAGGACAGACTGATGCATAAAATAACATCTTCCTTCAAACAAGAAATGAATAATGATGTAGATGGGAGAGCAAAAGAAAGCTGGGAGGTACGAGTAGGCAATAACAGGGAAGATAAAGCACCCAACTCCAAGCAGGTGTGGAAGCAACTGGATGGAATATGATTACAATAATTGCATTCAGTGGAAAGAAGGGACATCAAACAATGAATACTTGGTGGTTCTTTAGCCTTCCTCTCCAAATAGTACCTGGAATACAGATAGATGGGAATCTGAGCTCAGTGAGTCAAAGCCCCTGGTAATGTAAATAAGAATTAGTGTTGGCCGGAACTTTTTTTTTTTTTTTTGTGGAAAACTTCCTCATCTGCCCACCTGAAAAGGCTTGTTTTATAGAAGGAGTCTCCCAACCCCACAATTTTTATTTCTTTGCTGTATTTACCACAGTAATCGTGTGAGTTGGAGGAGGATATATATACACCTGTTGAAGCAAACCAATTTGTTGCTAATAACAATAATACAAAATGCATTGCTGCTTCTAAAATTAAATCTTGGTAGGTTATTTCTTTGCAATATACAGTGTGTATTTTATGAGGATAAGCTTTAGGTTTTTGCTTAGGGAAGGTGAACTGAGGAAATATCTAGAAGTTCCACTTACTGTTTAATTATGTCCTTATTTACAGGGTGTCAGTGCAGTTAGATTGTTTCCCCTTTCTGGCCATATACTGTTGTCTTGCTCTATGGATTGCAAAATTAAGGTGAGTTATTTCTCTATTTTCATGTATATATTTTATGTCATCATTGAATTTATGTCATCATTTTGGAATCCTTAAGCTTTTGGAGTATCTACCAAATACCTTTTGTCTGTATTACTTTTATTCTTCTCACTTGTTTTTTAAATTACAGTTCATTGGAACATAAAAATAGTACACATGATTGTGGGTGTTAGAAAACTGCTAATCACTTAATAATACCGCTTAACATCACAACTTTCTCAGATTATTGCCTTTGTTATTATAATAATAAATTTTCTGTGAAGCCTAGTCATACAACCAGCAGTAGGTTTCTGCTGAAGTGTTTTACTGAAGCATTTGCAGTCATGAATTAATCTCATTTTTGTCCGGCATACATCATTTAATTTTTTTTTTTTTTTTTTTTTTTTTTTTTTTTTAACTAGCAAAACCTTAGAATCTTAAAGTTGGAATGTCATGTGTGTTTTTTTCATTATTTTAAGGGGGGGGGGTGCTAACAAGATGGTGACAGAGCATTCATGTGAATTTCTGTGTAGGTAGTTGTGATTAATCAATAGATGTTATATGCTAGCAATTAATTTCTTAAAAGGTGATGCTGTATATATTTGCATTTAAATTTAGCATCGTTATTGTTTAGCAATTGACATATTTTCTCCCCATTCCTTTTTTTTTTTTTCCTAGCTGTGGGAAGTGTACGGTGATCGACGGTGTCTACGGACATTTATTGGTAATAGTCTCTTTTTCTAAACTGATATGTATTTAAAGCAGTTTCATGGAAGGATATGATTTAGGTTAGCTTATTAACTTATCATACAGAGGACTTGTAGGCATCCACAGCAAATGGGATTGAGTATCATCTTGGTGACAAGAACTGAAGAAAGTGCAAATTCTTAAGAGAAGCTTTGTCATTATTCCAAGCAATTTAAGGTTGATGTATAACACCTTATGACCCTTAAAAGAAAACATTAGTGTACTGCAGTCATCAATACTTCATGCAAGACTCCTTCCCAGAGGCAAAATTGGGACATTAAGTTGTCTCATCTTCGTGGTGAGACCAGCAGCCCGCTGTATTTATACAGTGAGAGCATTTCATGGTCTGATGATCTCACCTTAAATAGGTTCCTCTTCTGTGCTGAGTTTCTAGTGCAAAGGCATGGGAATTTTTTAATGTTTTTTTTGTTGGGTTTTTTTAGATTCAGGTGTTGCCTTTGTTCATGTAACAGATGCTTTTTAAAGCAGATACCTGAGAGGGAGAGAAATACAAACTTAGGAGCCTTCAATGCAGAACAAAAGCATCTGATTCTCCTTTTGAAATGGGAACATTTCTAGAACACTGGATGAATATATGTTGAGTAACAACAAAGAAGTCTTTTTTCTCCTAATATTTCTGATGACAGCAGTGTGGCAAAGATGATGGCTCGAAAAAGGTTCTCAATAGACTGCTCTTTCTGAACAGTTTGAGTTTTTCTCAAAAGGTCTTTATTATCAACCAGATTCACCTGCTATTTTGCTGTATTTAAGTAACTGTGCCAGTATTTTAACTAAAGAGATCTCCTACAAATCTGATACAGAGGTCAGGTGAAAGCATTGGGGTTGATGGATAGCAAGGTTGACACCAGATGAAAGAATTCTTAATTTCCTGATCTAATGTTTCCCATATTTTGTACCTGTCATCTACTTTAAAATGTTTCTCCTTTAAATATATCTCCTCTTTTTCAGTAGATGTTGACATTCCAGTGTTTTTAACTCCTTCGATAGCTCTTAACTGTGACCAGAACAATTTTTGAAGCCAAAAGTACTGAAAGTTCTGGTTGTATATCAATTTATGAATGATGGTCATTGGTTCTGGGCAATGCTATTGTTTCTCTCTCTAGTGCTTTAGAGGTGTGGGTACTTAGGGATTTTATTCTCATTGTTTTAGGAATTACTTTTTCTCACTTGCATCTTTCTTTACTAGTGCTTCTGAAAAACTTCAAATACACAATTTCCTTATTCTCTTTGCATTGTTCAAAACTGGAGCATTTAACTTGAATAATGTTTTTTTTAAAACTGTTTAATTCTAAGAACGAATGCATAAAAGTTTATCATCGCATTTTTTCTATCTTTTAGGACATAGTAAAGCTGTTCGAGACATCTGTTTTAATAATGCTGGCACTCAGTTTCTTAGTGCTGCATATGACCGCTATCTTAAACTCTGGGACACTGAAACAGGTAGGTTACTATTTGTAGATGCTGTTATTTGGCACTATGTCAGTAAGTATCCAGATATATTGTCTTTTAGTTCAGTGATTAGGCTTTCATTACAGGATGAATAGTAATTTTTTCCTAAATGTTTTGTTGTTATCTGTAACGGTGCAACTGACATTACCTATGTACCCATATTTCACATGCCTTTTTATTTGAGAAGTTTTGAAAGTTATTTGTGATTCTAGAACAACTTTCATCAAAAAGGCAAAATTTTATCAAATAAGTTAATTGCATGCTTACATTTACAGGTATAAAATTCAGTAATGAAATCATACTTCTGACCTAAATATGGCTAATTTAGAATAATTATTTCACTTGATCTTTCAGTTAGCCTGAACTTGAAGAGCAGTCCAAATACAAGAAGTTGGTAGAAATTGAGTTGTTGGTATAAGGAGTGGAGGGTGGTCTGATGCTCTTGCAGAGCTGCCTGAGAGAGTCTCTGTAACGTTCTGCTCCAAATAATTTCTTAAGCTAAAAAGATACAGATTTGGTCAATATTCTTTTAAATTTAAGTCTCTTCCTAAAACAGGAAATTTCCATGTTTTAAAAAGATGGAAGCTTTCTTGTTTAGCAGTGCCACACGACTCATACAGGTGACAGCCAGAAGAGTGTAAGTCAGATTCTCTGGACTTGAATCTTAACTCAGTTATTTAGACACCTGAAAAATGTTTGAGCTTTTGCATTAAAACAGGCTCCTGTAAATTATGGATCATATGTAATCAGCATATTTATGGATGAGGCTATGTGGTCAGTGGTTTATTTTGTAGTTGGATTGTTGTTACCCTTTTGTAGGTTTAGGGTTGAGGAATTTTTATATGAGTTGAAGTCACTTGTCAAGAAGAGGTGATGCTGTGCAAAGTCAGTGATCAGCTTGTGATAGCCTGCCCAGTCCTGATGCCTTGATAAGTCCTGATGACATACTGGGTACTGAGCAGCTACGTTGTTGGAAAGCTGTAGGAAAGACAGGGAAAAGTTTGTTCTTGAGTTTACACAGATGCATGCAAAGAGAGGTAAATGCATATGAAAAAAGGGAAGATCCAAGAACAGGGTAAATTCTACCCTCTGTTTCTTCCAGGGGCTTTTTAAAAAGGATTTCCCACTTTTAGTAAAATAAAAGTAAAATGAATGGGTTTTATCAGTATCTGAACAGAGCTAATCAACCCATACAACTTCCAGCTTGATGCACTGTGATTGGCTTGTCTCTTGCAGGGCAATGTATTTCAAGATTCACAAACCGGAAGGTTCCTTATTGTGTCAAGTTCAATCCTGATGAAGATAAACAAAATCTCTTTGTTGCCGGAATGTCAGATAAGAAAATTGTGCAGGTATGTCTATTTAGTATCTCTTACTCTAAAAAATGCAATGCTTAGTAAAAAAGAAGGTCTTATTCTGACTTTTTTATTTGTAGTGGGATATTCGAAGTGGTGAGATTGTTCAGGAATATGATAGGCATTTGGGAGCTGTCAACACCATTGTGTTTGTGGATGAAAATAGAAGGTTTGTGAGTACATCTGATGACAAGAGTTTAAGAGTCTGGGAATGGTAAGTTAGAAGCAAACTGAGAACAGAGTTTATTTTTAAAAGTATGCATAGCACATAGGACACCGGAGTCTATGGAGTTCTAGCTAGCTCAGGAAGTGATCAATTTAAATTTCTACAAATGTTTAAGTAATTATATATGCAGTAACTAAAATGTTTCACAATAAAATAGACCAAGAACAATTTCAGCCAATGTTGCTAATTTATGATAACTGTTGAAATTATAGAGGGATATACTCTGTATGTATGGGCAAACTCCAGCTTATTGCCCCACTCAGTGTAGTATGGATCACAGTTATTAAAAGATTTTTGTCCAGTGAAAGGAAACATCCCTTCCTATATCTTAATATGCTACTTTCAATTTATTCAAATTGATTCTTATTGTCTAATAGTGAATTACTATTCTTAGCTTACTTCCCTACTGTACAGCAATATCTCAAAACTGGTTTTAAAGCCTACAAAACCTAAATCACTGTATGCAAAAGTAAAATGCATTAAATAGCCTGGTTTTATTGGTGCAGATTTTATAAGGACATTGGGCTGTATTTATTTTTAGCATCAATTATTAACCATTTATCTTAATAACATATCTTTAAAATATTTTGAGAAATTATTCTAAATCTTTAAAACCAGTTAGTCCTATGAAATTGAATAGTAAACAACCCATTTGGTTTTCTGCTCAAAACAGATTTCCTTCTCCCTCAAAGAAAATATAAAACAGCCCTGTCAACCTGAAGCACTCTTATTAGTGATATCTGTTCTCTCTCCTTTCCCCAAGGATGCAGAAGTCCTTAAATTAACCTTTTAAAGCAATGTCTGTTGCGTTATACATAAGTGTGTGTCAGTTCTGAAAGCTTTGAATTTGGATGTGCATTGTATTATATAGTATTTGGCCCATGTGTGAAATAGTTTAATGTAGCTTCATTTCTGTTTTTCTGGTTGTCTGGGGGGGTTTTTGGCAACCATTGTTAGCCACACTATGAGTACAGAAGATGACAAAGGTGAAAGTCTTTCTGAGGAAAAACTCATTAAAATGTCATTTTAAATTATTTCCAATTTTTAACATAGCTGGGGAGAAACCAATCTCTCCTAGCTGAAATATTTTGCAAAAGTTTCTAAGTACTAAAATTTTCAGCTTAGGACTTGTAAGATTTCTCTAGGTTTTAATTTTTTAAAATTTTTCTGTGTGTAGTCACTCCCATATCTTTAGGTATCCGTTTCATTTTGTCATTGACACATGCAAAGCTGTTGCACAATATGGATGCTAGTTCCACAGCTCCATGACTAGTCAGTTCCTTCCTAGCTTCTTTTTTTCTTTTAAAAAAAGAGACTCCAATCTGTGGTATGTGAATGTTACCCAAGCAGCCAGCAAAACCCCCAGCATGTCTGTGATTGGTTTCTATCTTTGCCAGTAGCAGCAGTGGTCATGACCAAAGTCTGGAAACCCAGGCTTAGGTTAGACATGTAGTGCTGTCCCCATGTGTCACTCTGGGAGAGCCTCTGATCAGTATTTCATAATTAGTCTCATGTATTTACTGAGCTTCTTAAAGAAAAATCCTTACAGTATCATATATGCTAAGGAGCATCTCCTCTCTGCTGAGTGGGAGGAGGATCTCACTTGCACAAATCTGTTATTTCCTTGAGGCTGGATTGCCCTTGTTTTATGAGCTTTTGTGTCAATGGCTGGAAGTGGGTGGATTCAGTCACTCTCTGGGAAAGAGCAGGAAAGGCAAAAAAAGTTCTGGCATGGGAACATTGCAACCTGATTGTTCCAGTAGCAGAATTCTTTTTTCTTCTGAAGCAAAAAATATGTACTCAGCTTGCTGTACACTGAAGAAAGAGCTGCCTTGTTCAGATAGTAGAGAACTCAGCTGCAGGCAGTATTCTGTAATACAGTTGTCAGGGGTTTTTTGTGTGTTATAAAAAGCAAATGCAAGACTGTCTTTCTAGGCACAACTTGAAAACCTGTCCCCACAACCTGCCATGATAGACATTAAATCACTCTTTTCAATATCCAGATTTTTACAATGCATTAAACCTAAAGGAACATATTCATTACAGAAGTTTTTGGAGCTTGAAAGCTTCCATGGCAAATGATTTCATGCTGCACCTCAAATTCTTTTTTCTTAAGTACATGAGGAAAATTATTTGCAACCTCGGGTGATGTGGTTTCTGCACTTTTTGAAATGTTTCTTGGTATGTTCTTCAGCACAATATTTCTTTAGTGTCCTACATTAACAAAGCAGAAGTAATTATGACCTGAGTATGCCCTTAAAAGCCAGTAATAAACCTGGTCTAATTGCTTCATTTTGATTGTCTAGAGGAATTTTGTAGTATGTTTTATAAATATTTTGATTCAGACAGAGCTGGTAATGGGATACCATTGTCAGACTTCATCATAGTGAGGAACTTCTTCCTTGAGAATTTAAACCTCCTGTCCCCCAGAGTTCATCCCATGAATAGATTTCACTGTCCCGTACTGAATTGTAGCTGGGTGGTTTCTGGAAGTTCAGTCTGCGAGAATAGGACAGACTCCTGCAGATATAAACAGTTTCTTTTGGAATCTTAATGGGAATACTTTAAAGTTTGGCTGCTTTTGCATTTCATGTCCTTATATAACTACAGCAGGGATATTTAAGTTGATGTGGGTATCGTATTCTGTGTTCTGTCTTCCAGAAATGCAAAATGTTATTTTGTCTTTCTCCACTTCATATGCAGCTGATCCTCCTTGGATAGAGAGTGAAATGATTTGACCAGTTGACCTTGGAGACTTTGGTTTCCTTTTACCTTCATGTCAGCCAGCAAAGCAAGAGCTGTACATTGGTATCTTAGTTATTATCCTGGCAGGCTTAGGAGGGCTTGTTATCTCTGTAAAGCTGTCCCCCTCAGCAGGCCTTTTCTCTCCATCGTTCCTGATAAAGATACAGTCGTCTCCTGAGAGAGCTCTTCATGATGTTTAGATGCCAAAATTGGATTGGGTTGGGTTTGGGTGTTAGTCTGTTTTTTTCTTTCTTCCTTTAAAAGGATTTTTCTCACACTTCTTTCTGCTTGAGAAAGCAGTTGCATTAGAATGCCAGAGTATCACGTTTCTAAGTCTTTACTAGGATCATAGAATGTTAGGGGTTGGAAGGAACCTTTAGGGATTGTCTAGCCCAATCCCCCAGCTAAAGCAGGATCACCTAGGGCACACATTTTGGGGCAGGTTTTGAAAGTCTCCAGAGAAGGAGACTCCACAACTTCAGAGATTATGCAGACTTTGTGTTATTCCTTTACAGATCTACCGTCCAACAACAGTCTTAGTTCTGGCTGTTCAGAAGCCATTTATCCCTGCGTGTGCAAGGATTCACAGAGTGTATTAAGTTGGTTGCCCTTCTTATTCTTTGGCATAAATGATTCTAACACTTAACTCACAAAAGCATTTGTTTTGCTTCCTGACAACAGAGCAGCTTCTCACCCTGCTGCCCTAGTACAAGGCAGCTACCCACACTCTCTGCTTCAGTAGCATCCCAGCAGCCCTTCTATTCTGTGAACTAGACAATGAAGTCACAGCCATCCCCTTTGTACTAATTAATGTTGCTACTGAACATTTTGCATGTGTTTCCTGCTGAGTACATTAATCAAATCTATTTTCTGCTGGAGATTTCTTTTGCTTAATGAGAAAGATGTGCAGGCCTTCCATTTTTACCAGTCTTCTAGTACAGAGCATGAGGAATACTGTGAATATGCACAGTCCATTAGTAATTCAATTTATATGCTCAAAACCAAATGACAGTTCTGCTGAGGAAGAATTAGATTGTACTTGTTTTTTCCCTAGATCTTTATAAAGGACAGTGTATGTTCTTCACATCATAAACTGGCACAATCCTGTGTGTAATCAAGACCAAGGAATTCATAGTTCAGTTCAGCTGTGAACATTTGGAATTAGTTGGTATCCTATTTAGGCAGTTCAGGAGGAAAAGGGCACTATCAGGTAGATGAGAGATTCCCTTTTTTTTTCTTTAAAAAATTAAATTAAAAATAAGAAAGACTTTCTAATAATATATATGCATATATATATTCATACTATCCATAGAAGACTTCTGTAAGAGATGCAGTTATGCTGGAGGCAATAGAGTATCTCTGTGTTGCAGTTTTGTTACTCAACAATTGGAATTATAATTCTGCTTTCAACTCTGGATCATTTGGTTTGGGGTAAATTCACTCAACCAGAGGTTTTCCTGTAGATGGCTCTGCAGCTGAAGTTCTCTAGGTGGGCATTCATAATGTTTTGAGCTTTTGTACATTCTTCCTTCAGACACCACCATACACTCCCCATGGTTCAATGGCTGAGTGTATCTGCTGGCTGAAGGCAGCCCTTTGGAACATCTCTGTCTTCATACAGCACATATTCCATGTTCCTTTTGCAGGGACATTCCTGTAGACTTCAAGTACATAGCTGAACCAAGTATGCATTCGATGCCAGCTGTGACCTTGTCTCCAAATGGTAAGTGAAGGCTTCGCTGCCTTCCTAGGCATGTTTTGTGGAGGCACATCTTACTGATTATATCTCTGTAATGGGTTGCATCCCCCTCTGATCCCACACTACACACCCCCCGAATCAGTATGTGCATTAATTTCAAGATTGGACTGCATCTAATCTTGCTTTTAAAATCTTAAGAAAAAGTATGTCAAAGTAAGGGGTTATATCAGGATAACTTTATCATTTTAAATTTCATCGAAGCAGGAGAAAAGGGAACTCTCTCTTTTCATAGAGCTACAATGTGCTCTTTGCTGTATTCAGACCAGTGAGAAAAAATGGTGGGACCTAACTATGGCTGCAAAGCACTAAGCAAGTTCATCAGTCCTTGTGGTACCACCATTTAAAGCAGAAACAGATGTTGTACATGATCGTGTTAATGCTGTTCCTTTCTGTTCTGAATATAACCCAAATAACTCTTGCATAAGAGAAATCCCAAATTATCTGTTTCTGTAAGCTAATGTTCTGTAAGTTAATAAGCAGTTCTTTGTGTTCTTCAATTAGAATCAAACTGAAGGAAGATAAAAGTTTAGTGCCTCCAGTAATAAGTGAAAATCCTTCTAACAGGGCAAAATCTCTGTTATCTGTTTTGGACAAAATTAAATAGCTTTTGTATCAACATTACTGAAGTGTTGCCAGATTTCCAGTTAACAGTCCCATTATGCTAAGTGGCTGATCAACTTGTTGCACAGCTTAGGTTTTCAGCCAGCTATCAGCATCAAATTGTATTTGCTTTGCAGTATAAATATTTTATTCTTAACAATCGAAGTGGGTTTCTAAAATAAAAAAAGAAGATTCTGGAGAAAGAGAGAGCTGTATTTTAAAATGTTAGCTTCCCAAGATGGCCTTTTTCAACCTCTGTTTCTGAAATGGCACAGCTTGCTGTGTTCTGATCCAGTTTTTTCAGACCATCTCATTCTTTCACATTGAAATACTGGATTTCTTACCTTTTTCCAGTTCTGGCTGGCTACCAGTTGAGTATTTGTTGTCTGAGATGAGACAGTAAACGGTGCTAGGAATGAAGTAGTCATCTTTTCAGCTCAAGACATCACCTGTCACATTAACATTATCTTGAACTACACTAGTCCAGTATCACACAAAACAAGTTCTTTCAGAATATAATTATGCTACAGATTGTGCCAGACATATTATGCATAAATTTGGAGTTAAATGAGTCATTTAGAGAAAAATAAATTGGAAATTTTACAGTTGTGTGAACTTTTCTGCTTAGGGGACTGGTTTATGAATCTTACCAATTAAATTTTTCCTCCTGAGTTATGCAGGAAACAGACCTTTTAAAAAGTAGAAGATGAGAATAACATGCTTGGGGTGCACACTGGATTTGGTTTTTTGGGAGGCTGAGGAAAATCCTCAAATTCTAAGACAGTAGCTGGAAGTGTAATTTGCAATCAAGTCAGCACATTTTATGTTATCACTGTTTGTATAAAGGCAATGGCAATATGCAGAGTCCAGGACAGAAATCTTCTGTTCTATGGTGTCTATAGCACATCAGTTCTGTTGGATTTTCTTTTAAGCTAAGTATCTTTACTTGCTTTCCCCTTGGGCAGACAATACTAGATATTTGCAAAAATGTAAGGTTTTTCAAACTCCTTAGTCTACCTGGTTTTCTCCTTAAAGAAATTAAGAGATGACCACAACATAAGTACCCAGAAAACAGGTAATAAAATAGGTTGCAGATCAGTGGTTTCTTTTTTTTTTTCCCCCTTATCTGAGTTACCTGATTCTGTGCATCAGAAAGCTTTACACAGCTTACAACTCAACAGTGGGGTTGATGCAGCACATTGTTGTAACAACATCCTAAATGCATTTTGTAGGAAGAGGCGTCTCAAACCCTGCCAAACATAAGGTTTTGCCTCTTGGTAGTTGTACTAGGCAGAAGCAATATCAGCTTTTACCTAGAACCTTGATACATAATGCAAATGTGGATTAAGATGGTGCAAGAACAGTCAGAGAAATCTCTTAAAGCGTTCCACTTAAATCTGTTTCTTCAGATACTGCACTGATACCACTTTTGTTTATTGCATTTACAGGGAAGTGGTTGGCTTGCCAGTCAATGGATAACCAAATTCTGATTTTTGGAGCTCAGAACAGATTCAGATTAAACAAAAAGAAAATTTTCAAAGGTCATATGGTAGCTGGCTATGCTTGTCAAGTGGATTTTTCACCTGACATGAGGTAAGTTTTTACAGGAATGAGTTTCATCTTAAAACTTGCTAGCACAGACACTGAATTTCTTTTCAAATCCTCCACAACATTTGGTTGGTTGGTATCATCATTTCTTGTTCAGAAAAACATGCTGTTTGCTTAGTAATAAGCCCATACATTTGCCATTGTACATACACAGGATATTCATTACTATGAAAACTAGAGAAAAACCTCAGCAAAACTAGAGGAATAAGTGCAGAGAAGCATCTATGAATTTTAAAGACACTTCTGGCACTTTCTCCTTTGCTGATGTATTCTCTTGAGTTCCAGTAACACAGTGTATGTTATAATTGCATTGCTTAGCACATTTACCTCGCAGTTGATGAATCACCTTCTGCAGGACTTGTGTGCTTTAGAGAACAGCATGAATGCTAATTCTTTGGTAGGTGTGTTTGCAGACTGTCAGACACAAAGCTCCCTGGGTGAAGCTCTTTTCCATTGCTCAGTGTGAAAGTATTGAAATACAAGCAGTCTTCACACATGATACAGCTTTTATTTTATTCCTGTTCATATAGCTACGTGATATCTGGAGATGCAGATGGAAAACTTAACATCTGGGACTGGAAGACAACAAAACTCTACAGCAGATTAAAAGCACATGACAAAGTCTGTATTGGTGCAGTGTGGCACCCACACGAAACATCTAAAGTCATTACATGTGGCTGGGATGGTCTTATTAAACTATGGGACTAAAGAGGGTGCTATAAAAATCTAAAGAGAAGTCCTACTTACATCAGAGATTAAAGTGAAAATTGCTGTAAGGATGAGTAAACATTTGTAATGCTGCAGTTCTCAGCTAGCTGTATATATGCACAAAACCTGGGAAATCTTTAGAAGGCACAACTGAAAGGATATAGTTTGAAATATGACCTCCCAGTATGAGAAGCTGAGGTCACCTGAAGCATGCAGAATCAAGTGTTAGTTTGTCATGTCACTTCTTGTGCAAAACACTCTTGTAAAATAAAATAATTGTAAGAAAAACTGGTTTTGTGGTTCTGGCTGTCAGCAGTGTGTAAAGGTAAAGGAGAAAGCCAGAAATTATGTAACTCTCTTCCTAAGAAGACATCTTTGGTATCTACTGCAACATAGAGCTGGGAAAGATGCATGTTTATCTGCTTTTGGGTGATATTTTCTTGTCCAAATTCTCATTAGAAATGAAGATCTAATCAGAAGCTAACAGCTGTCAGATAAACTGTATCAACTGAAGACTATTCATGAACTCTTGTTTTCTGTCTTTATTTAACAATAGCATCCCACTAAACGCTGAGTTTCATCTTTACAAGTACTTCTCACTTCCAAGATTTTGCTTGTAATGGTGGTGTGTTGTGTTGTTTTTCCTCTTCTCATATGCTGTTATGTTCCAGTGAGCATGACATATTAAAAAGGTGAATGTCTCTTGTTCAGTTTGGAATACACTGTATTATAAGCCCCATAAGATTTTTTGACGATTTCCTGTATATACATGTCACTCTTTTTCTCTTTAAAGAACTTATTTTTAATAAATCTTTTTTTAAAAAGTCTGCTTATCTTTATTCATTTCTTCTGTCTAGGAGTGTCCACGTAAAATATTTCTTGTCTTTTTGTATTTTAATTTGCAGTTGTACCAGCATTTCATAAACTTCTTCTCCTGCACTGTTCATACAGAACTGATGTAAGCTGGAAGCAAGAGTAAAAAAAAATCCTTTTAGCTCCCTATCCACTCTCCTTTTGAAACACAAAAATGCGTGAGAAATTTATCCCATTGATCAGTCTTTAATTACAGTTTGGAATGGCACTATATTGTTTGCTATAAATCCAATTACTACTCATCAATTATAAACAGTAGCAAAGGAGTAATTGCCTTAATTGACAGCAGGATAGAAGATGAAGGCACTTCTGTAGATGAGATGCAACGAATTTCACATAATGTAGATGGAAGGAAATGGGTTGTTTTTGTGGGGTTTTTGTTGGGTTTGGGGTTTTTGTTTTGGTTTCCTGTTGTAGAAGGGTTGATTAACAAGATGATTCTGTGCTTTGAAGGAGCACTTGCTACAGTTAGGCCCTGGTGAGTGAACGTGGGAGTTTACATGGTTTTAGACCAAGTCTCTTGAGAGTCTTCCCACTGCCCATTCATGCCATTGCCCAACTGCACTAAGTTTACATGTATTTTGTTTACTTTCCCATCTTGGTAGCCTTGTGTACCTGTAAAACTCCACTGACTGTTTTCCTAAGTGGTGTCCTGATGGTAACCTGGGTATTGCCTCGCCTGGCACCCTCGCAAGGAGGGAGGTAGGGAATGGTAGAGCCTGGAGTGGAAGGAAAGAGCCAAGCCCAGTGTGTCCCAGGGGCCATCACCTCTGCAGGTACTGTTCTTGTTTCTCGCCTCTTCAGGATGCAGGTGAGTGAGCTGCTGCTGTGTCAAAAAAAAAGGTGAGTTTCTAACATGGTTCTTTTCACAGGGAAGACTTGAGTACTGAGCTGAGAGTTGAGTTCTGCTGTGCCCCAGTGCCGCTCCAGGAGAAAGGGGCCTGAAATAGCTTAGAATGTTTTTCTTCCTACAAACACATTTCCTAAGTGGAAATGTGGCAGTGTGCCCTGACCATTAATGGCTTCAGAGTACAGTGAACTGGGGAGGAGGATTAGAGCAGATACAAAAACTTCTCATGGGAATGTAATTGAGCTTCCATACCAGAAACACCTTTCCCAAGTTCTTAAAAGACTTTAAATTGTAATACACAAAATGCTTGGCTATCTAGTTGCTACTCTGGTTTTCCATGTATCATATATACATATATATATATATATGTAATATATATATAAAGTATAAAAATAAGTGTATAAACATTAGTAATTATTGGGTGTTTTCTTTGGAGAAAGAAAAATAAGAAGTGTTGACTCAATCAGTTCTGCTGGAGTTGATGAATTGGGATTACATGTTTGAAATAAGCCAAGAATCAAAATTCCCCTCGAAACTTTCAGCTAAAATCCTTTGTCCCTCGCTGTTGGTCACTGTGTTAATCTTTCATGGAATTTCTCACATCTGCACTTGAGCCTGCAGGGGGAATTTTTATGAGGATAATTCCCTCGTCAGCTTTGGAGCTGCAAACGCCGAAGCTCACGTTGTCAGCTACTTTGCTGTGCATGAGGATAGACAGCGTGTGTCTGTGTGGGGTGAGTCTAGACTTGTCTTTCCAGCAGCCACCTGAGAAAAGATTTCTTGCTGGTCTAATTGACTCAAGTCACGTCCTTCTCTTACCCTCCCAATTTCATGTTTTGCCAGAAATTGGTCTGTTGAAAATGTTGGTCAGAGCAAGCCTAGACTGAGACCCCCAGGCTGAACTTGGCGTGTGTGCAGACAGAGCCAAAGAAAAAGCAGCACTGAGAGAAAAGGGAAGAGCATGTTTGGGTCCCCCCAATTTATTCTCCTCTAACATTAGGTGAAGAATACGACAAAGTGATTCAAGCCAAAAGGTACTTGGGTACTTGGGCTGGAGGCAAACATGTTGCACTGACAGGAATACGTGCAAGCTGGAGTGCTGGGATACTGTCACAGCATCGTGATTTTGTTCCCCTTGATCATGTATCTGTATCAGATCAGAAGTTATGTGCCCAAATGTTGCCACTTTTATAATAATACCTATTTTACAGTGAATGTTTACAGGTTAGTGAACTTGGGAGTTCTGCCTGGGAAATTTGAGTGTTCCTTTGGCCTTATGCCATCTTTTTCTTGGACTTTTTTTGTATGCAAGAGGGGCAAAATATTCCATATATCCTCATACAACTTGCTAGTGAAGTGGCTGTCTTTCTTGAAGCAGATGGTCTTGGCATCTGTCTTGCACAGAGTTTATAACTGTCCCCAGTAAGATGGGGCTGCTAATTGTTTGCTCTCGTTATGAGGAGCTAATATCCAAATTACTGTATATCCAAAAAAGTCCAAGATTGTCTTGTAGAAGCCCGATTTTTAGCACAAGGCAGATGTTCAATATACCACTTAACACTGTGGTATTTAAAGGCATATTTAAACTGAGCTTTGCAGCTCAGGCAGCCCAGTAACACAATGTACTTTCTTCTCTGTACCAGCTGGTTCTTACAAACTCCTGTTCCCGTTTGCTGGGAAGACTCCATATGACAAGCAGGCAGCACAAGGGGGAACACGCAAAGAATGGAGGGGGGGAAGGGAGCTTTTCTTGGAAGACTTCTAAGAGTTGAACCTATACACCAGAAAAATCAGTTGTCAGGAAGGTTGTTCATCGGGAGACTACTTAAGAGCTTGCTACTGTAGGTTGACTTCACTAGCACACTCAAAATTTAAGTCTTGTATCTTGCATTAAAATATGTCTTTTCTGTCAGGTTTGCTGATTAAAAAAAAAATAAATCAAACATACACCATGGCTGTCTTGCAGTACTTGAAGAAAACTGCTTGCAGTGTTTACTGAAACTCCTTGAAGAGTTTAAAGCTTTTTAGTTGCAATGGCTTTCAACAGGGCATGGACCTCTATATTCACCATGTACACTGGAAATTTGACCTCAGACCTATTTGTTGTCTTGTTTTATGATAGAACAGGAGTCTGTAGAGACCAACTGGTACAGAGAATGAAAGTTTCTGTTTCTCGACTGTCAGAGATGCAAAACTCACTGATAGCACCCAGGATGGTGGCTCTACTCTAGATAGCTGAAGGTGGAGACAGGGATGGGATTCACATTGGGTTTAATTCCGAAATGGAATTTTAAATACAGGGAGAGAAATACCAGCTGAGACACAAGAGCATTTTAATTACTTACCAAAGTTTTTCTGTGTACACAACTGAACTTTATTTTTGGAAATTGATGAAAATTATGCAGGCGTGGTGGTAATCCACCAAAGAGAGCAGGGACGTTGCATTGGTATTCACATCTGCATCGTCATTTTTACACGGCACAAAGCAGGCTCCTGCTTTCCCCTTGCACAAGATCCTGCCTATAGGACACAGCACGGGCTGCCTCTGCAAAGGTCCCTTTCTGTACCAGCTGAAAGACTTTACAACAGGCAGGTCAAACTACCCCATGAACAGGGACTTTAATTTAAGGAAAGAGATCCATTCACTATCGCGGGTGGTTCCCTTCAAATGCCAGGCTTGATCCGCAGATGCTGCCTCTGAAAGCCAGGGGAGGGAGGCACGTATAAATATGTCTCTGAATGTAGGTCAGTCCTGAACTTCCATCAGCACTAAACCAGGTCTCTGCTGACTGCAATTAAATGTCACATTGTGTTAACAAGCAGGAAGAAATCAAGGATGATTTCCTACTGAATAACCCTGAGGGTCTGTTCAAGGGCAAGGGAGCGTTTAATGAAGCTCATGAAATCAAAGTTTTTGAATTAACCAGATGGTCTCATCTGTTGAATAATTCACCAGAGAGATTGAGTGCTTCAGGTGTGCTACTGGGTGATATGTCTCCTTGGTGTCTGCCAGGAAAGGCCAGGCATATCTTCGCTTTACAATTTCTTTCATCTTTCACAGTTGAGAGGTGCTCCTTCACAAGTCATTGATGGGATCAACAGCTGGGGCAAGGAGAGCATGCAATAAACATCAGGCTGTGGAGTGGGGCAGGAAGACCTTTGGTTAAATTTTGGAGCCTCCAAGGAAGCTAGTGTGGCATTCAGAAAGAGACCTATTTCCCTGGAAAAGTGTGTTAATGTCCTAACGCATCCCTCCCTGTGCTGCTGCGGGTCCTCTTTGGTAAGTCCATGTTAACTGTGATAGTTTGAGGGATTCACATCTTTCACAGCTCTTCATCTTCACCAGGTCATGGGTGAATTATAAATCAGCGTGGGCCTCTCTGAAAGGGAAATGCATTATCCTCACAGAAGGATCTGTGTGAATAAAACTGCCACTACGTGCCAGTTATCTCTACAAAGATCCATTTCATATCCAGCTGAAACATCTCCTGGTGGAGGTGTCAAACAACTCCACTTGAGGAACAGTACCTGTCTGTTATGTCCGTATTTGCTGGGGTTGGCACTGGCTGTGGCCACTGTCAGTGACCTGAGATGTAGGAATTAAGGAGGCTTCTGGGCTGGGTTTTACCCAGATCCTGGCTGAAGGCAATGGGCTGACTCCTCTGGAGGAGAGAGCACCACTCAATGGACCTGGGTACTGTGGGCCAGGAGCTTGGGAGGAGAGCAGAGCTGGGCAATACCCATAATCGTGACACTGACCTATGCATCAGGGTGATGACATAAACAGCTTACACAGTCTGGGAAAGGGGACAGGACACTCTTCTGCAATGAACTCCTGTGCAGGCATATTGCTGAGCATGTTGGTGGAGGGTCAGTCCCAAGACACACGCTTGCCAGCTGACACCTGATGATTTGGGATGATTTGGCCCCTGTGCTCCTTCCCTGCCTGCATTTGTGCTGGGGATCTTCCTCTGCTGCTCTTGGCAGTAGGAGTTTGAAGGATGAGTCTCACTTTCTTTTGCAGATGCTGCTGAGAGCAGGGCCCTCTGGGGAGTCCTCTTTCTCTCAGACCAACCAGAAGGAAAAAAAGGTTTTAGTGCACTGTCTGCAGGAGATGCCACCCAGACCTGGAACTCAGGACTATTTCAGCAATGCCAGGACAGGACAGCAGCCCTTTCCTTCTGCCCAAGCAGGTCCATGCAAGCCACCAGTCCCCAGGCTGTGGCTATAACAGGACAATACCCTGGCCCTACTGGTTTTAATGGTGTGCTCTCTATTTGAAGGGGCCAGCTATCCGTGTTTCTGTGAAGGTCTGGTCTGGGAAGAGATGCAGAGTACAGTGTTGCCATGTGGACGCTGTAGGGCTCCTGGCAGGGAGATGATCACAACAAGCTCTACACCTGCTTCATGCCCTCTCTAACTCTCCCCTCTCCTCCAGAGCTGCTCCTGGGCAGTGCAATGCTCCCCACAAGGAGCAATACTACAGGAGCAAGTCAGGCTCAAACACGGGTGCCAAATCTGTGCCAATGTCCTCATGATAGCTGGTGTGGTTGAGAGCCAGCACATAGCATTAAATCTGGGGGACTTTGGCTCGTGGAACTTCAGCTTTGGCTGAATCAGCAAGAGCTTGTGGATGCCAGCAATCCTGGATCCTGCTTTTTTCCTCTAGCACTACCCAGAATGGGCTGGAGATACCACCTGAGCAAGGTGTATGGCAGGGATCCTGCAACAGGTAGGGGCTGATCATGCCTGGATAGGGCAGTGGGTGGACACACATTTACCCCTGCCCTGGTGTCCCTGTTCTCTGTGGCAGTCAGCCAGCACCAGCTTGTGCCTCTGCACACCTGCCTGTCGGCTCAGGCATGAGGAGATGGGAACAGAATTCATTTAAGAACCTTTCCTTTAGGCAAAAGACATCAATTAAAGAAAGAGGTAAGGGTGCAAAAGCAAGACCCGAGAAAAGAAGGCTGTAACTCTGCTTTGAGAGATGCTAAGTAGAAAGGCACGAAGTGTGTGTGAAAGAAGAGCTGCTCATTTTCTCCCATAATATCACGTAACTGCCTCCAGAATGACAAATGGTCTTTACCTATCTCATATCTGAGATAAGGTTCCCTTAAAAATTACCGTAGTTACTGGAATCCTTTCTTGCAAAAGATCTATTTGCTACAGACTGAATTGTTCCTGACACTAGCTGGCAATCCTGAGCAAGAGATCACTTGAGGGTTTACTAGACCCTTAGGCAAAGAATAACCAGGATGACCCTCTACTCCAGTTCTGTAATTTACATATACATCACCGTTTTTTTCTTCAGGGCAATACATGACAGAAGATGTACATCCCTTTGGAATATTAACATCTGAAAAAGCTCACATAATTGGTTTTTTAACTTGTGTCTAATGATTTCTTAAACATATTATAATAAGCTACTAGGCTACTTAATCTAATCAAAAGGAAAAAAACCTGTGCAGTGCTTGAGCCTGTATTTTTATGCTTTTTATTAATAAATCATAGAATCATAGTATTTTCAAGGTTGGAAGGAATCTTTAAGTTCATCAAGTTCCAACCCCCCCTCCATGGGCAGGGACACCTCCCACCAGACCAGGTTGCTCAGAGCCCCATCCAACCTGTCCATAGAAACATCCAGGGATGGGGCTTCCACCAGCCCTGGGCAACCTGTTCCAGTGTCTCACCACCCTCATAGAAAAGAGCTTCTTTCTAACTTCCAACCTAAATATACCCTCCTCTAGTTTGTATCCATTCCCTCTAGTCCTGTCACTACCTGACATCCTAAAAAAGTCGAACAGCTTTCTTGTAGGCCCCCTTCAGATACTGGAAGGCTACAATAAGGTCTCCTCAGAGCTGCCTTCTCTCCAGACTGAATAACCCCAGCTCTCTCAGTCTGTCTTCATAAGAGAGGTGCTCCAGCCCTCTGATTATCCTCATGGCCTTCTCTGGACACGCTCCAGCACATCCATGTCTCTCTTTTAATAGGGGCTCCAGAGCTGGACACAGTAGTCCAGGTGGGGTCTCATGAGAGCAGAGAGGGAGAATCACCTCCCTCGCCCTGCTGGCCAGACTTCTCTTGGTGCAGCCCCAAATCAGGGCGGGTAGCTGGGTTTTTGCCACCCCATTATTTGAAAAATAGGAGTTGTGCCATTCGGCAGTGCAGCAAGCATGAGAGTTTCAGCAAGCTAGATATCAGTTTAGGGAATCCTAGCACCCTATCTCCTCGTGGCCCTGCATTGTTGAGCAGCTTCCATAGTTAACGTGGGAGAGTTTGCAGCAAGCGTGGCTGTCGTGGGGAAGGCACGACACTGCCAGAGACTGTGGTTCCCTTGGCTGGGTATTACGAGGCTCAGGGACAGCAATATGCAGCACGGCCCTGTGTGAAGTGCTCTGCCCAGTGCCTTGGACATGGAGAATTCAACACAGCAGCAATCATCAATAAGTCATCTTGACTTTGAGGGTGTCAGAGCTGAGGAGGTGATGTGCCCCACAGCATCCTCTGGGTGACTGCAAAGCCCCTCAGCCCCTGCTCCAGGTGGGATGTGCAGGAGCAGAAGGAGAAGCTATACCAGAAAATATACTTATTTTCTTATACCAGAGAATATATACCAGAAAATTATATATACTTATACTAGAAAATAAAATGGTGCCAGGATGTATTCCACAGTCCTCAGGCAAACTAAAAGATGGCCTGGACATGTCTATCTATTTACTAAGCTAAAAAGGAAAATAAAATGTGGAGGCAGTAAATCAGAGACTCTCTGTACAACATCAGGCATTGTCAGCATGACTGAAAGGCAGAAGATTAAAAACCAGCATGACTTTTTGTTAAAAAAAATAAAAGGTTTGACATTTAACCACAAGTTAAATTTTCAAATGTGATTTTGAAGACTGATACAAACCTGAATGCACAAGGGCCCAGAGTTGCCTTTCACTGAAGAGATTAAAATCCCCCCAATTTCCACCACCACCTCACCCTTGTCCTTCACCATCAAAGCAGGGAGGGTATTTTTATGCCTCTTCCAAAGCAGCCCAAGGCCTGTGGCCTCTGTGGCCAACACGATGCTCAAAGTCAGACTAATTGAAGCAGTTTCAAACCCCACAATGTACTGTGAAGGTCCAGGTGGGAGGCAGGTGCTGGGGCCTGGGCAGGTCCAGCAGCCCCAGAGAGGTGGGAGAGGAGGAAAGCAGATGACTGGCTTGAGGCAAAGCCTGGGGAAGGGCTCAATCCACTTGTGAGGTGAAGAAATGGCACTGGGAGAAAGCTGGCTCACCTGGCTGGAAGGAAGAGCTCCTGTTCTTTTGTTTCCACCTCTGGCTGCTTGCTGAGATCCTGTGGGTGTATCACAGGCCCCTTCTTCAGGAAGGAGAGGATGAGGGAGCTGAGGCAGCAGAGAGGATGAAAAAGGAAAGGGAGATATAAAAGGCAAGAGAGAAATGCCAGAATTACAAGAGAAGGATCAGCATGGGGACAGAGAGGGACTTTATTAAAAATGCAAGGCTGGGCTGAGGCACACCGAGGGGAGGAACCCTTCTGAGCCCTGCAGAAGTCAGAATCACAGAATAGTTTAGGTTGAAAGAGACATTTAAAGACCATCTACTTCAACCCCAGAAACCAAAGGCATCATCAAAGACGTGGAAGTGGTGTCATCTTGTATTTTAATACAAAGTTTAATGTAAAAATTATTTTAGAGGAAGAAAAAATACTAACCTGCTACATATATATTTTAGCTTTTGAGCTTTCGCCTTGTCTTAGCTCCTTAGGGAATGGCCAAGGCTGCCTCCTGGGAGTGGCAGTCAAGCCCAGGTTGCAGAGCCCCAGCACAGCTGCAGAGCAGACAGCTGCCTGTGCCAGTGCCTCCATCACCACTGGTGCAGAGCCAGGGGCTGGCCTGCTTGTGTCAGGAAAAGGCAGCCAGGACAGGGCAGTGGTGTGGAAGCATCAGGAATCCAAACAGGCTCACAGCCAAACATTCAACTAAACCCCACAAAAAATGAACAAAAAAGACCAGGTTTCACTTTCAGCTCTTTTAAATAAGCATCTCGCTAGATGAGAAAACATTTGCTAGAGCCCCTGCAAGAGTATTTTAGAACAAGCCATTCTCTGAGCAGATGAACTAGGGAAGCCCTGTCTTCTGTGGCTGAAGGCTCTGGAGGGTGAGGAGGGGGAACTCTGGGGGCACTTCTTCCTGCAGCTGAATATCTCTGTCCCATTGACTCCTGGTGTCAGAAGCGCTGTACTTGCTTCCTGCAGCCAGACTGACTCAAAGAGGCAAAGTCAGAGCACTCAGAAGCTGCTCAATCAAATAGGTAGGAATGTAGTTTGAGAGAATATACTGTGCTTGTCTCCAATTTGTTCCACAGGCAACAAGGCCAAAGTAAAGAAGGTGCAAATCAAAGATGCTTGCTTTACAGAGAAGTAATACTTGCTCCTTCCTGAGAAAGGCACCTCCTCACAAGCACTTTCCCATCCAAGGGTCAGAGCATCTCAGTGAGGAGAGCATCCTGAGGCAGCCCTGGACCCATGTCCTCCACATGGGCACACTCCAGCACAGAGGAGCCTGGGGAAGCCACACTGTTAGCTCCCCAGACAAACCTTTACAGAAGCCTCTGCCCTCTGAGACAGTGTACCCGCTATACAAATTTGCTCCATGTATCTTCTCCTGATGCCATAACATATAAAAATGAAAGCCAGACCATTTTGTTAGCAGTCACTGTCTGCATATTTTAGCAGCTCTAGCCAGTGACGCCAAAGTCCTTTTCAATAATGCTACAGAGCCAGATGGCTCACAGTCACACATCATAAATTCCTTTCAGTTATTTCCATCGTGTATTTACCCAGCTCAGTGTGTAACAGCTACTGGCGTTGAAGGCTTCCTTTTTCAGAAACATCTGTGGCTTTGATAAGTCTTTGTAGGTATGGAAAAGCCTGAAGTCCTTCAACTCCAGTTCTCGGAGCAGACTGTACCAGTACCGCACCACAGTGCTGTCATTGCCACTGACCTCAAACCCAGGCCAGTGGACGTGCACCTCAACAACCAGCTGTCCTATCTGCTCAACAACATCTTCCAGGATCAAGTTCTCCAGAATCTTCCACTCGGCGCTCTCCACATCTGCCTTGAGGACATCAATCTGCAACAAAAATGTCATTACTATGTGAAAATGAGAGGCTTCGCTGTTACTCTCAATGATTTCTGAGAGGAAATTATTTGAGGCCAGGTTTGTCCATTTATAATACACATAGTTGTTCCTATGTATAGTTCCTTTTTTATGAAAAGGAAAAACATTGTAAGGCTCAGAACATTGTAAGGTTAACACAGGCAGTAAGTGAAGTTTCAGGCTTGCCTGTTTACAGCCCTACTCCTGTCTCTGGTCTGAAATACTTGGTACCCCAAGGTGTCTGATGCAGCTGATCCTACCATGTTCCTTCACAAATCTTGTGGTGGCATTAAAGCCATGGAAAAAAGAAACCCACATCACTGAACAAAGACATTAAGGCATTACTGGTCCTTATTTCTCCAGCACAAAATCCTGTGACAGAAGAAAACACCTTAACAGTGGTTACTGGCACCCCAGTAGAGAAAGGTCCTCGTGTTCCAGCTACACCCACAAAAGGACTGTTTGAGACTTGACAGTGTGGCACATACGAAGGCAATAGCTGGATACAACACATAAGAGAAGGCCAAGCAAAATTAATAATATGAGCAGTCCAGGTCACAAGCCACCCATGGCCAAGCTGCTGTATGAAGCTTTTGCAGACATTGCTACAGCTGACGGGTGAGGGGGACCAAATCAAAGGAGAATTACGCAAAGACTCTGCACAGTTTCAAGGGCAGATCCTCCCAAGAGTGAGAGATAGCAGGAAAGAAGCCACAGTGTTTGAAGGGAAAAATACAACTAATAAACAAGTGCCTTGTTTCAACTTTAAACCAGTATTTAATTTGGCCATTAGATATTCAGCAAAAAAGCTTCTCACAGCCCAATGCAACTGTTTTGACTTTGCTTCACAATTAGCTGGGGGGAAGGAAATTGTATTCTTTAATAAAAAGAACATTTTATCACAGTGTCACACCTGGCAGAAAATTATGATGGCAACAGTGCTCACAAGCTGCAGAGCTCAAGGGTTTGTGTTTTCCAGAGCCCAACAGGGAAAACTTCCCCTTCGAGAGCAGGGTTTGCCTGTGCCTGTTTCACCTGAGCTACTGCTGCTGCCCATCTGCTCATGGTCAAGATGTGTTTGAAGTAAAATCTGAATACATTTAGAGTCAAGAAGCGCTTAAAAAACAAAACAACAAACAAAACAAAACCAAAAAACCAACCAAAAGCAAACAACAGAAAAAAGCAGACTCTCTCAAGAGACTGCTCAAACTCTTAAGGCAGTATTGAAAAAAGCACAGGACAGAAATATGGGCAGGTGGTACAAAGGCATTGCCAAAGCAACTGCTTTCCTAAGCTGTGCCATCCCAGGATGACCAGCATCAGGCCCTGCCCAGGCTGCACGGCTGTGGGCCTGGCTCATGGACCCTGAGAACCCCTCTGCCTGCGAGCTCTGCTTCGTAGGGGCTGTACCCCAAAACCACAGCCCATGGCAGGGTTTGGGTGAGGTGAGCTGCCAGGACCTAGTGTGGGTCACACATGGCTGCTTCTGTCACTGTGCCTTGGCTAAGGGAAATGCTGCCGAATCCTCAACTTCACCCATAAATGACTAATGAAGGGTATTTATATGCAAAAGCCTAAGGAACAGGGCCAGGACTGTAAATAATTTGGCTGTCCACTTTTGTATGTAGACACTTCCACACATCCACTTAGATAGATAGATGTAGTTAAGAGAAGGAAGGCTGCCTCATGTCTTGCTACACTCCTCCTCATCCTGAACCTATGATTAAAGACCAAAACCCCATGTCAAAAGATAGAGAGGTTGTGGATGCCCCCTCCCTGGAAGGGTCCAAGGCCAGGCTGGATGGGGCTTTGAGCAACCTGGTCTAGTGGAAGCTGTCCCTGCCCATGGCAGAGTGAAGCATCAGAATGGGACTGGGTAGGATTGAGATCTGAGGACCCTATGCAAGGCAGTTGCCCAGGAGGGCTTGGTCATACCCTAGTTTCCAGTGGGGTGGTTGTGCCTACTTTCCCTTAGTCTCCATATGGCTGACCAGAGGGACCTGGGGCTGATCTGCCGAGGTGTAGAGCCCTCACGGTCACGTCAGCCCTCCTCAGGGGCTATGCTCTGGTGCCACAGATGGGCATGGGATGGCAAGAACCAGTAGGTGTTAAATGCTTGCTGTTTCTCATCTCTAGCTATAAAACAAGGGTATTAACCATCAAACTCTTGCTGCACGGTGCAAGGGCTGTACCCATGAAGGGACTGCCAGACTTTAGCGGGACAGGCTGTGAAAGAGCTGAAAATGAAACACTGTTTTCAGAGCAGGACTTGGGAGAGTGGGACTTGAATGAGGTCCATGGTCACAGGCTGAATAATGACAAGCAAAGACACTGCCTATCTGCTCATTAAGGAGGCATTGTGCCTCCTCCACACAGAGGGAGGCAGGGGGCCAGTGGAAAACGACTGAGGGATTATGGAATTAAAGCCTGTATTGTAGCACGTCCACATGGGGAGAGGAGAGGAAGGTTGCACAGACAACCTTAGCTCTGGTATTTCCTAACTTGACCCTGCAACAAAGAGCCTGTCAGTCTGTCCATACGTGGGTCAGTGAAACAGTTTAACATAGCTCTGCTTTGGGGTCAAGGGGAGGCTGAATGCAAATGCTGCTGCTCATGACATTTCAGCTGAGAATTACTTCATGGTTGAGCTCACTTGTTTCCCTTTATACATTTAAATAGGTTACTTATTTTTCAGCTATCAACTCGCAGCTCTACCTGCAATGCAATTTTGTAGGTAGTTTTGATTGCATAAATGTGCAGTCACCACAGGACCATGATGCCACACTTCAGAAACCACAGATTTTTATCTTTGGGAGGTTTCTGCAACTTTGAAAAGAATTTTTTTTTATTTTTTTTTTTTTTTAAGAGAGACAAAGATTTCCAAGTGTTTGTTTTTGCTTTCCCATTATCTTCCTTTATAGCAACAGTAGGACATCTTTTTCCCATGGTAATGCTTCCAGTCATCATCCAGGTTTGTTTTTCTCTTGTGCCACTAAATGCTGCTCTGGCTAACCAGTGTTTCCATAGGATCAAAGAAGTTACTGCAGTAATTGCTTAAACACATACTGAAATGACCAGGGAAGAAACACAAGGCTGGTGGGGATATGCTGCATACAGGAATCAGATGCTCTTCATTGCCTGCACTGCTCAGAGATCCAAAGGGAGGCAGATATGCATCCCTACACATCAGCTCCTGTGACAGCCTTCCAAGCAAGGGGTCCACCTCAGCCCAGAGTCTCCATTTTATGCCACAGACAGGATAAAATAAACAGCAGAACAGCTTTATGTCAGAGTATCTGAGCAAATAACAACCTAACACTACAGCAAGTTTTGTGATGATTATACTGTGGTCACTGTATACCCTCAGTGATAAGCAGCACACTACTGATAAGAAATGCACTACCACTTTCCAGATGCCTTGATTCAAAGTGCCAATGAAAGGATTAGTGGACAAATCTATCTATTCAGAGCTCTAATTCACTTGGGAGCACAGCTGGAGTCTGCTGCTGAAAGTATATCCTGGAGGGCAAAGATCTACAGTTCCTGAAGGTAAAGGACAGCAGTCGATTGCATCTGGCTTTGAACACCCTCAGACTCAGGATAATTCCCCTTATCTTCCACAAACTAACTAGGTTATCAGAAAAAAGTTAAAAATGTGGATTTAAAAATGTTTTTTCAGCATTTATCTCCCTTGGAAAAGCATCGCCGCAGTTACACTCAGAGAGAGAAAACAAAACAAAACAAAACAGCCTTTTCTCATGCACAACCAAGCACATAGGACAGCTGAAAAAGAATGTGTCTTAGTTAGCAAAGGTTAATATGTAATGTATGAGGGCTCATTTCATTTGATTTGGTGCAACTGTGCATCATTTCCAAAAGCAGAGATCAGAGCTCTATTTGCCCTGCTCATTTCTGAAACACCAGGGTTAACCAGGATTTCAGGCCCTGAGCTGCTCCATGGGCACCATTTAAAGCTCCCTGTGGAGAAGAGTCAACTGAGAGTGAGTAGCTGGAGGAAGTAATACAGCTGTATTACTTCCAGCATGAACTCAGCATGTGGAAGCAGCAGCTAGGAAAGGCGAAAAATGGCAAACGTGGTACAGGTCAGGCAAGGAGGATCCCTCCCTTTCCATGGGAGCAGCTCAGTGGTGAAACTTGGGAGCAGAAGAGCACAGCTCAGAACCACCCTGTCCTCCTAAACCACAGTACTCACTGCACCCGGGACTAGAGGCTGTCAGAAATGACCCTCTGTTCCAGCTCCCCAACACCAAGTTACAATTTTTACACCAGCTGTACAGCAAGATGAACTCTTCTTGCTTATGCATCATTTTTCCCTTTTCCACCTCAGTAAAGCTCTATATTTTCAGCAGACAAAACTCTAGAAAATGCTGTCTAAATCGTATTTTGGTAGGACATGACTTTGCATGTAACAAACAGGTTCCTGAGTGTAGTTTTTTTTAAAACATAGCTTCCTTCTTTTCCCATCTGTAACCTTTCAGCACGATACTTCCCTCACTTTTCATTCCTTTCAAAATGCATCCAACCCCTCCTCACCAGCAGGCAACCCTTTGGATGTTAAGTCTCCTTTCATTCCCTTTTATTCCAAGCCGAGGCTGTGACTGATGGCAGAGAGGATGCCACAGCCAGGATGCCACGTAGCCTAATAGCAATTTACACGCCCAGCAGCTTGTGACTGCCTCTCCCCGTGCTCCCTGCCATCAGTGCGAGTGGGAACCATCCCGGCTCTCCCTGAGGCATCTGGCAGGGAGATGGGGACTGTGGGTACAGTCTGAGCAACACAGATACTGAAATCAGGAGAAAAGTCAGTCACTATGGGTTTACAGTCATGTACGGCTCCAAACAGCAGCACTTCTTCAAACTATCTCCCTTCCTTCCTACTCACATTTACATTGCCCTCCGTGATGGTCTGGCATGGCCAACTCAAAATTACTCTGGGGCAAATGTATCATTGGAGAATATTCGCTCCCAAAGTGACAGATTGGGCACATCTTCAAGTATCTGCTTGAGGCATCAAAGCCACAAAGCTGGTTTGTACAGTTGGGTGCCTGCATGGTCTTTGGTCTTTTTTTACAGTAAAGGGCACCTGTCCAGTTGAAGTCACTTATACAATATACACATCACCAAAACAAAAAAAGCCAGTGAATGCAGACAAGCTTCATTCCTCTGCTTTCACTGCTTATCCTCCACAGCCTTGCAAGTGATAGTGAAGTCTTTTTTCTCCTAGTTTCAGTGATGTGCTTCCATGAAAGCACTGCACAGCAGGGGCAGGATATTAAGTCATTTTATGTTTACCACTTAGGCTGGGGAAAATGTTTCAAAATCATATTGAGAAAACTTATTTAACTTTCTCTGTCAGCCAGCTGTCAGTATAGAGACAGCTTCCCAGAAGCAATAACAACCCAAAAGGACAAACATACCCATCCAGAAAGCCCACCCAGTGCACACAGGAGGCATCAATCTCAGCAGATTGCTCAGGAGCTCTATTAGCATCCCACCTGTGCTGTCCCCACGGGGGACTGTTCCCAATGAGGACCATGAGGACCAAGTGAGTCCCTCTCACAGCTGCAGAGTCCAGGTGTGGGGATGACCTGGATCCCCTCCCCTCTTCTTCCCTTGGTCTCTGATGCCAAGATGTTTCCCACATACTGTCTCCATCTGGAATCAATTTCTCTCTGCAAGCTCATATCAGCCATCCCCTACTCCTCCAGTCCAGCCCAGTTAAGCTAAGTCACTTGCAGCAGTGGACAGGCAGATAAGAAGAGGCCTTTTAGCTGGCAGGAAATTTTTTTCAATGCTACTTTACCAGAAGACAAAATAATCTCTGGACAAACAGTCACCATCTGACTTCTCAGGAGATCAGCACAGCCTGAAATCTTTTCTCCTTGACTGCATTTGTTTAGGAGGCTGCAAGGTTTCACCTGTGGCCTTCTTGTCATCATGTACATCTTTCTTCACTGTGGGATTAGTTCTTGGCGTCTTCCCATCTTAACTCACGTTGGGCACTGGACCAGCCAGAGCTGGTAGCTCACTCATTTAATCATCTTCTGACCATGAAATTCACGTGTCCTCAAGCCTGAACTGATTTTCAGACGGGTTTGATGGGTTTAGCTAGCATTAAGCTATAATGACCTTAAAGCTAGATGTACTGTGTTTACCATCTTGTCTAGCTTTTTACCCTGCAAGACCAAGGCTCTTGTACAGCAACCCAGAGAAGAGGCTCAACAAGGCCTCAATATGGGGCAGGCCAGCACTACATGTAGACAACACTGACGGAGAGGACCTTCCCCTCACAAAACTTCTGATCATCAAAGATCTTGGTCTCCCACCTCTTTAAAACAAGACTGGTCTCCAGACCAAGCAATCAGCACCTCACAGCTAGCTGAACACCCTAAGTGATGCCTTCTCAGACTAAACAGAGTGAAGAGCCAAGGTGAGGACGTGAGCCCCCAGAAGTGACCTCCTCACCTGCAGAGTGGCAGCAGCTCACAAGTGTGCATCCCTGCTCAGAAACACGGTGCTCCAGCTCCTGTTTGCATCGTGTTAATGCTTTTCAGTTTGCACAGCTGCATTTCTGCTGTACAGAATGATGAAAACATCATTCCCTCACCAGGTCCCTCAATCTGATGGCCGGATATTCCAAATGAGAAAAATCCCACAAGGGAGCTCCAGAAATCCTGATCTTAAATTATTTATGAGCCCCAGCAGCAGCAGCAGCAGCAGCTCTGCTCACCAAAGCCCATGCTGCTAGCAGACTTTTAAAATATTGCATGTATTCCATCAGCATCCAGGAGCCCAGGCTGGAAGAGCAGCAGCTCCGCACACAGCCCTGGCTGAGCGCACGGGTTGCTTTGCAAAGAGCGCACTCAGCCATCTAATCTCACAGGAGATGTCCTGCTGCCTGCTCCCCCTGCAAAGAGGGAAAATCCTTTCATTTCTCTGCTTTTGATCTTCTCTGCCAGACTCAGCTGGATGCCTGTGGGAACGGATGTTTACTCAAAAGAAGAAATGCTGTACACTGGACCCTCAAGTCTCTTCATTAAAGGGGAACAAACATTTGCAGTCTGTGCTGCTCCAGCACCAAGCGAGGACAGAGGGACCCAGCTCTGTGTTTACATAAGGTCACATTGTCCTGATCTTGCTAAAGGTGACAGCCAACAGCAACAAGACAAACACATGAAGAGGGGATGAGGGGACAGTCAGCGCAGGAGGTTTGTATTAAGAAGGCAAATAATTAAGCAGCAATTTACCCCAAAGCCCCAAGGAGCAAGACCTGTGCAAGAGAAACAGGGCTTAGGCTACCGTAAAATAATTGTACATCAGCAGCAGCATTCTGGCTGCAAGACCTGCTATAGTTTTTTATTAATACAGTGTCCACAGAGGCCTGTAAAATAGGAATAATTGAAGAGAAGGCTCAGAGTCCCACTTCCAAAAAAGAGCTGGCTACATCTTAAAGGACATCTCTCACAGAATGACACATGGCTCCAGTATAACTGAACAGCTCTAATTAAATCTGGTGGAGGACGTGGTTCCCCCAGTGCACGATGAAGCCCTTTAAGATGGGACCCCTTCAGGGGGATCTATTTGTTTCTCTCAGTTTCTGATTCAAGGTGACAACCTGCCTCTCTTCTGCTTCATGGTTTGCCTGTCTGCCATGCTGTTTGCTTGCAATGGTGGCAGGAAGAAAGTGTGTTTCTGAAAATATGAATAAGGAACTCCTTGCACGAGTCTCAGATTTCATCTGGGATGGGCAGTGGAGAGATGATGTGGCTGTGACCTGTGGATTTGGAGGGATAAAGAGGGACACCTTAAACTGCTGTCAGATCAAAGATGACATCAGAAAGAACTCAGACAGTAAGGTGAAACTATTCAAACATGGGATCGCCAATTGTAATGAAAATAAATTGTCAACAGTGGGGTTGGGAAAATGAGGAAGAACAGGCTGCTAGAGACAAATATGGGGAATTTTTACGGAGCTCCTAAGTGCTCTGGATAGGGAATTTATCTGAAGAGCTTATTAATGACACTCTCTGGAAATTCTGAGAAAGATGGGTAGCAGGAAAAGACCAAGATGCTTATGGAAAAGGGTTTGCTCTGAATTCTCATAAAACCAGTGTCATGCCATGGACCACCACCCTCAATAGATATCCAGCACCTTAGCTGAATTAAAACTGTACCAATTCACAGCCCTGTGCTGAAGCTGGTGTTAATGGCACAGAGCAGGATGTGGGTAATAAGAACACAAGCCTGAGCACGTGCCCTGCATCTGGTACCACCTTGTGAAGCAGGGCAGGTTCCCCAGCCTCCCCCAAAATTCCAGTTTCAGTGCAGGAGTGACTGCATTCTCACAGCAGCAGCAGAAGCAGCAGGACACCAATGGTGACTCCACGGTGTCTGCAGTGAGTGCCAGGCTCTATTGAATTCAACTATTTAACACAGAAATAGTGGTACACTGCTGCTGTCAAAAAGGAGGTGGAATGGCATATTTGTGCACCAAACTGTGCTGGGAATTGAGCACAGCTTGTGCAGCCCTCAAGTAAAGCTGGGGGAAAGTAGATTTTTAACACCTGATTTTTCTGAAGGGTCTTCTTTAACAACAACAAAGGCAACCAAAAAGTATAACAAGCCCTAAAAAAAAATCATCCTTCCTTTCTACATTTTAGCTGACAACAACGTGTTTTGAAAGTTGTTTTGTTTTGTTTTTTTTAAGAGACCTGCATACATTCTATTTCAACAGCATATTGTAATTCTATTTCATTACAATTCAGGCATTAGACTAGCCCTTTTCCAAGGAGAAGAAAAGACTATGGATCACACCACATTCATCCCACGTTATCATTATAAAGATCTTTGCTCAGTGCCTGACAATTGCATACTAAACAGCACCTCAGGTTGGTCCCTTAGAAACACTCCTATTCTTAACATTATCTTGAGAACTTCTCCTGGTGGAAAGAATTTAAATGAGGTGAAGGGAGAAAGAGAAAAGGAATGTGTGTGAGGTATTCTTTGGACACAGCACAGGGAGAGGGAGAGGTGGTAAGCAGTAAATCACTGTCCAAAGACCTTTCCTTCCAGACACAGGAGGTTGTCAAGCCCACTTCTCCTTGCAGCCAACTTTTCAATCTACTTACGACTGAAATACTTTACAGACTCAGCTGACTAAGCAAAAGAAGAGCAATTACCACCCTGACTTCATTATCACTAAAATTAAAAAATATGTGCATCCAGGAAAGAAACCCTGTGTGTCAGGAGGTTGTAGATTACTCAGGGGAAGCCATTACAAGGTTATGGAAAGCAGCATTTCCAACTGCAGCTGTGAACATCTGCACTAATTCGATTGCCCCTTTTCAGCAACTGCAGTAGAATTTGTTAACTCACTGACACACCCCCAAACAAGAGGCTTGGTGCTCAAACTGCAGTTCTGCTGTAACTCCGAGGAATTTAGTCGCGTTATACAGAGAATTAATTTGGCCCAGCATGTACAAACGTATCCTCAAAGGGACTGAATGCCTGTGTTATAGGCAAAACTTCTCACAAGAGCTCATAAATCAAATTAGAGAGCTAGAGGCAGATGCTTACTGAAGAGTAACATGCTCTCCATCACTCTGAGCTTTTGTTTATATGGTATGACTTGGAAAAAAAAAATAAACCAAAGAAAATTTACTTCACATTTTCTGTCTAGCTTGTCCAGTGTTATTATCCGCAGTGGTCTCCCTTTCTGGGCAGCCAGCATGGAAATCAGGCATGTGAGACAGGTTTGCAGAAGTCTGAAATCCTGATCTCAGGACCTGTCCTACAGATTTTGAGCACAGAGCTGAGTTTGCCAGTGCAGTCACCAGGGCAGCTCCCTACATCCTGCAGTGTTTTTCTCTGTGCGTGCCTTGAAGTTACCACACACCTAGCACAGCAGGCCTAACTTCCTGCATCCATTCATATCTGTATGGTCCCACACAGAAGTAGGAGACTGGAGGAAAAACAAAACACCAAATCCATGAGGGAACTGACAGATGGAATTTTTAAGGCTCCACTCCCTCTCCTATTCCCACCACTCCTGCTGGTGCTGCCACGGATACTGCCCCTGCCTGCACTGCCATCACATTAACAATTACTCAGTTGCCACTTCTTATCCCTTCTGGGTTTTGTGGGTCACTTACATGTGCACACATTATAAACATGGCTCAGGCCACATCTGCTAGTATTGTCCCACTATGTGTTAAAAACAAAGCAAAGTAGAAGCACAAATACTACATGACTACAACAGACCTATGCTGCTTGCAGTGGTGAGAAACTCTGACTTTCAGGAACAACCAACTTGCAGTATACATGAAATTGTAAATCACCCTGCCTAATTGGTTAAAAATTATTGCAAATATCCAGTTTGAGAGTGGCTGAAATAATTCCTTACCAGGAAAAACAAGGCAGAAAAGTGGGAATTACCTATCAAGTCTCTTGGTGTCCCAGTAATTTGCTAGATCTGAGAGGGACGACGCTTCTGGCAGGTCTGGGGAAGATGTTTCTCTCTGTGCTCACCACTAATGGCATTTTTTTATGCTGCAGGAGTACTGGTGTTTGAAGATGTTCCTACATGTTGTTATATAAGGAAAAGAGCATAGGAAGAGTTGGCCATCAGTCTCAGCTGAACAGTTCCTGTGTGATACTGGAGCAAGTTACTCAAGGTGGCATGCACTTCACCCAGCCTTAGACATCTAAATCCAAACCAACTGCCCAAGCTCCCTCTATACACAACACAGAAGAGGAGGAACTTATGAAAGCCAATTGTGCAGTTCATGTCATTCAGCCTGTTTTAAAAGTCTACCCTTGGATGAGATAAGCTTCACCTTAATGGTTTCCCTTGTGTTTATGAGGACTTCAACTGCTATGTCAAATGGATTTAAATTAATGGAGGTGAATTCCATGTTTTTTCACCCCTTGGCAGGTAATTTATTTCGACTATAAGTGTCTACAGCTATGGTATTACATCTGCCTGGTACAAAATGGTCCAGTGTTAACATGAGACTTTACTGTGCCATTAGACCTACTACAAATAGACCAGGACCAGCCATTTACATTAAAAAAAAAAAAAATTAAAAAAAATCAGTGCTCTGAGATACATCTCTTTCTACTGCACCATGCAGAAACTGATACAGCAAAGAGACAGTATGATGTGTATACATAAAAGTAAATAAGATGGCAAGCAGTTCAGACTTTTCCAGGGAAGGAAGGGGAATGAGGCTGTCACAGCCTGAGCCTCATCGGGACTTCTGAATAGTACTGATTGCTGATGCTCCAGCTGCAAGAGGGGCAGTGAAACCCAAATAAGATGTTATAGGAAATGCAGGGTCTTTCATATCAGAGGAGACTTTTAGAGAGGCTGGTATGATAACCCTACCAAAGCAAAGGCTGTTGTTCACAAATCTATCTAGATGGTAAATAACAGCTGCAGAATAAGGACCACTTAAGCCTAAAGACCATTAACTCCACAAGAAAACTTGGATGTGAAAACAATAAGGCTAAAACTCAGATGAAGGGTGGGTTTTTTTCCTTTTAAAATTGAGATTCTGGAAAAGCCCCAAATAAGCATAATAAAACAAAGAAAAAATTAAGCCCTTTCAAGACACAAGCCCAAACATTTACTTAAGGATTTGTATGATGCAGCAGTTCACGAGATACGGCCTCATTTGGTCTGTCTGACACTGAGCCAAATGGAGAGAGATTACATCTCAGAACTTGTTCTCCTTGCCTCAGCAAAGGGAAGGGAAGGGGCTTTTCCCCGGCTGCAGCAGCAACAGTAACAAGGACTTCCCTCCGGAGCTTCTGGCTTCTCATCCTGAGCTCAGGCTTCCACATCAGGACATAGACCAGTTTTCAGGCACTCCAGAGGGTACTGAGGCCCTTCTGTGACTTAAGTTGGTGGCTGAGCTCTGTTTATAAATACCTTGTGGCATCCACATGTTGAACTTAGGCATGGCAGCCCTTTACTGAACTCTCAGGCTCCCTGTGCAACACTTGAATTCTACCTTGCAAGGGCTAATCAAAGTTAAAATTATTTTGCCTAGGGGAAACTCAAAGTTCAAAGGACTCTTCTGGCCCCTGCAGTCCTGAGGTGTGTGAATAAAGAGTAATTTGCATGGATTTGGTAGCTCCAAAACCTGAACAGGAGCTTTTCCCAAGCCAGAGAGTTAATTTTTTTATTTTATCAATCAAACCTCCATGTACAACTAATTTGCTACACAGTTTTCCCAGGGCTTTTATTTTATATTTATTTGTGTACTGCTGACAGAGCCAATTTTAAACCAAAAGGGTAAATAAATTTCCTTCAATCTTTGCTCTTCCACCCCAGTCTTCATAGTCTGCAAGTGAAGCACGAAATAGACTCCAACTGCTTTAGGAAAGGAGCAGGTGATAAATTTCTTGCTAAGGAGATGAGATTATTAATCAAAATGGCTTCAGGGTGTAGTGTTTTGAAGTTGAGTATTAAACAACAGGTGAAAGGGAGGAGGTTTTTCCTTTTAAAACCTAACATCTAAGCCTGTTCAATAAAATGAAGCAGACACCTGTTAGCCAGGTTGTCACAGAAAAAATAAAAAATAAAGAAATAATAATAATAATAAAAAAAACAACAAAACAAAACAAAAGAAAAATTCCTGAAGAGCCAGTGTAAATTAAAGCCTTCAAATCAAAATAGCAACTTGAAAAATTGCTTTGTGCTTCTTTTCATAACGGCACAGTTTGGTTTCTGTTCAAGATCACTTAAATGGCAGAAGTAGATGAAGATCACTTAAATGGCAGAAGTAGAATGCAACTCTGCTGTCCACTGAATGTTACAGCTATGAACACCTCCTGATTCAACAAAGGGTGTAGTTTGCATTCTCTGATTCTCCTTTCCAGCTAAATTTGTTTTCCAAGAAACCATCTCACCCACTACAAAGGAATGCAAATTTTTAACACTTACTGAGGACATCACGTAAGATTTGTCCTACAGAGCTCCAGAAAGTGAAAAACTACTATGAAAGTAGTATGTGTGAACAGACACGATTTACTCAGCCATGCCCATTTAGGACAGAATAAATCTGCTGCTCAGGACTGTCCAATTAAATGTTTTTCATTTTGCTTTATATCAGAACCCTTAGAATACAGAATACAGGTAGCAGCTTGGTTTAAGTTTCTGTTTTAGGGTTTGGACTTTTTGTAGAGGGGATAATGGTGGAGTAGGGGGTAAAAGCTCACATTTCAATATGGTCTTCCCTTTGAAGTTTTATTGCCTACTGAGATACGGGCTACACAGAACACCACAACTTTCTGAGGTGGACACTGATATCATACCCAATGCAAATTTATGCTAGGACTAGGTGAGTGGTTTATTTAGGCAACTGAATTGGACCCCTTGTAATTGAAATTCAGACTGAGGAGCCCCGTGCAAGAGCATGGAACCAGCTGTGACTAGTCTAGAAGAGCACTGGCAGATGTATTTGACACTGCCTCCCAGAGTAGTCTTGTATCCAAGTCAGGACACTACAGTCTGGATGAACAGATGACCACGTAATTAAGAAACCAGTGGGATGGTTGGGCTCAGAGGGCAGTGGCTTATAGGTTGTACTCAAACTCGAAGTCAGTTACAAGTAGGGTGCCATAGGGTCTATACTAGGATTCATCATCTTTAACATCTTAATCAGAGGAGTGTTAGATGACACTTTTGCCATGTTTGTAGGTTACACCAAATTAATGGGACCAGTCAATACACACATTGAAGAGCAGAGCTGCCAACAAGAGGGCTGAGAAAGGCTGGAGGGTGTGCCAACAGGAATATGATGAAATTCAACAAGGACAAACGCCAAGTCCTATAGAGAATCATAGAATAATTTTGGTGGGAAAAGACTTTTAAGACCACCAAGTCCAAATGTTAACTTAGCACTGTCAAGTCCACCAATAAAACATGTCCCTAAGCACCACATCTACAAGTCTCTTAAATACTTCCAGTGATGGTGACTTGACTGTGTCCCTGAGCAGCCTGTTCCAGTGCCTGACAACCCTTTCAGTAAAGAAATTTTTCCTGCTATCCAATCTAAACCTCCCCTGCACAAATTTGAGATAATTTCCTTTTGTTCTACTGCTTGTTATCTGGGAGAAGAGACCAATCTCCACCTTGCTACAAGCTGGGGATTGCCTGCCTGGCTAGGAAGCAGCTCTGCAGAAAGGCCCTTGGGGTCATGGTGCAAAGAAGGCCAATAGCATCTCATAATGCATGAGCAGAAGCATGGCCCGGGACCAAGGGATGTGATTATCTCCTTATCTCATTTGTGAGAGTGCATCTAGATGCCACATCCAGTTTTGGTGCCCCCCAACACAAGACAGACAAGGATATGCTGAGGGGAGTTCAGCTGAGAGGCACCAAGACAGTTTGAGACTGGAGCATTTGTTCTGCAAGGAGAGGCTGGGGCAATGGAGCTTGTTCAACCTACTCAGGAGATGGCTTAGTGGTAGGGGCTAACGCCATCCCATAGAGCCTAGAAGGTCATCAAGAAGATGGAGACAGGCTCTTCAACAGTAGACAGTAGGAGGACAAGAGACAAGAGGCATAAATTGAAATTAGGGGCTTTCAGACTGGATATAAAGAAAAACTTTTTCATGATGAGGACTGTCAAGCAGGATAATAACTGGCCCAGAGAAGTTGTACAGTCTCTATTCTGAAGGAAACTTGGTTTTCAAGACCAGAATGGATAAAGCCTTGAGCAACCTGGTCTGACTTAACAGTGGGCCTTGATTTTAGCAGGAGTTTGAACTACAGGTCTCTTAAGATCCTCTCTGACTTGAATTATGCAGTGATCCTGTATGAAACAAGTTCCCTATCCAGTTATCACCGACCTATGTGAAACACCAGCACTGTAGTATCCTCACCCCAGTAATTACTTAGAGAATATGAAAGCGAAAGCGTTCACAAACTTGAACTCCACTGTACTAAGAAATAAAATCTCATGCATTCAGTGGCTTTCTCCTTTTCTTCTGCTGTTCATCATCAGTGTGCTTCAGTGTGCACATTCAGCAAAAAAAAATAGAAAAGAAAAAAAAGGTGAGCAAGATCAATTTTTGCATCTTTATTCTTTCCTGTTGCTGATAAAATACTGCTTTTCTCAGAAGATAACACCATTAAATTTTCAGTTTAAATTTGTATACCAGGAAATAGGACTCTCCCTACATCTTTCGGAGATTATTCCAGGGCTTAAGAGATTTCACACCCTGCCAGTTCCTCAAAACACTGTGACTACATGTTTCTTTTGTCAGTCTCATTCTAATATAGTATTAGCCAAGTCCTCTACCTCCAGGCTATTTACACTCCCCAGAGAACTGAGGACCTGTTACAGCCACAGTTACAAAGATCAAGTTCTTTTAATCTTTCCTCATATCCACTCTAACAACAAAATATCATGGTAGGTTTCCCTTTCTGTGGATGAAGTCCCAGTACTGATTGCAGAATAGCAGGTGTGCTGTCATTCAAGCCAGAGTGTAAATGAGACCATCCAAGTTCTTTGATTGCCTCACACACAAATCCCCTAGATTGCATATTTTCTTTTCAAGGCTAAAATAGCAAGAACTTCAGGGGCCTTGTCTGTCCTCTCTTGATCAGCATGATCCTAAGTCTCTTGACATCAGTGGAAATATTCTCAGTCACTTGGAGGGTCTTGGATCAACTCCCAAATCTTAAAGAATAAAAGCCAGAGGAAAATGAAGCATTAACTTGAAATACAACTGCCTGGAATTCCTGCCTTGAAGTGGGAATGGAACAACTTTGAGGGTAGGCGGAAGGATTTTAAAATTAAAAAGAATGGTACGAAGAGCATGTTTTAACTTTCTAATTGAAAAAAGTGCTTTGGAAAATATTCTGTGAAACTGTTTTGAATTAACTTATTTACTTAGTCAAGGGAACATTCCACTCATATTCACTGAAAGAATGAAAACCTGAATGTCACAGTATTTATTTTGATGTTCTCTTCATAAATTGGAGCTTATGGGTGTCTTTACGCAATATACAAATTCCCAGGCTGCTGCCTTCAAATGAAGGAAAAGCTACACAGAACAACGTGAGGGGGGTCATCCCACTCAGGTATTTCACATATAAGCAGTAACACAAGACTGCAGAGTGCTTTATCCTCAAGAGGAGAAGGTCAGCTCCTGACTTCACTAATGCCATAGTTTTTCACAGAAGCATTACCCAAATGCTGTTTTATATATATATATATATATATATATATAAAATGCTACTCTATAGCAGAGCTGTATATACCATTCATAATGAACCAACACACTTAAACAAATCCTGTGCCATATGTACTCAGCTACAAGAAAACCCGATAGCTTGTGTTACATGTGCATTATCTTCCCCAGCTGCCCTCCAGCTGGCTGCTGTCACCCACAAAAATTATACACTCCGAATTCTTAGCTACACCCTTCTCATTCACAGAAGCTCTCACAGCCACCCTCTATTACCATAACTGAGAACTGCTGGTTCTCAGCAGGGCTGGTGTATCACAAGACTCACACACTTTTTCTGGATCGGGTCATTAATCATTTGCTCTGTGAGTAATTCTTCTAAAAATCAAAACAATCGACGTAAGGCACACGTCAAAGGAAAGCCATCTATCTCTCTCCACAGATGTTCCACTAATGCACAGCCTGGTGTAGTTACAGTATGACTAAGAAGTAAGAAAAAAGCTTTTTTCTGCTGTTATCTTCAAAATGGTACAATCAGTAAAGCTGAACCAAAATACTAAAGAAAAGTACGAAGTGAACTGAAAAGCACATCTTACACTTTATAGTAACAAATTAAACAAACATTGTACTGCTCTGTTAGCTTGGTAAATCTTACAGTTAAGCTCTTCCTTAGCTCAGGCTGCCTGTTTCTTAAAAAACAAAGACAAGCAGAACTAGCTGGAGGCAATGAATTCTATCAGCATTTGAATTCATGCTTGTATATCTTCTGAAGGAAGAACTCCCTTAAAAGCAATCTAAGGAACTTCCACAAATGTATTCTGGCAACAGTTATCTACGACTTGAAGATTTCTGATGTCTTTGCAGTTCCTTAAAAACAAACTGGGAAATGATAAAAACTCCACAGTTTGCTGCCAATTTCAAAACAGGATGTTTTTGTTGTTGATGACTCTAATTAGGACCACTGACCTTGCAAATGTAAACAACCCATCCATTACATCTTCTAATTATTGTTGCAAATATTTTTTTTTCTTTACAAACTTGGCTGTATGAATAGTTTAGTGTTCATATTCAGGCAAAGATGAGAATTTCCACAGGACTGAAAATACTAACAACCAATGCTGAAGGGAAATGGAAGGGAGAAGAAGAGAAGTAGTTAGCATATGGATAGTGATTTAAAATCAAGGTGGCTGTTAATCAGAAAACAGAAAAAGCAAAACAGAAAATGCACCCCTGAAAGAAATGTATTACAAGTATTACTGAAGAAAGACCCATTGTCAGGAAATAACCCTGGAAAGTGTTCGAACTCCTGCCTGAGACAGCAAGGAGGAAGTTCTGTAAATTTCACAGAATCATGGAATAGTTTGGGCTGGAAGGAACCTTCAAGATCACCTAGTTCCATCTCCCCTGCATGGCGCCAGAAACCTCCCACTAGATCAGGTTGCTCAAAGCCCCATCCAACCTGGCACTGAACACTTCCCAGAGCAGGGGTCAGGGGGGAGCACAGGTAGCAGTAGTGGTGATAGCCACAACTTCCCTGGGCAAAACCTGTCCCAGTGTCTCACCAGCCTCAGAAGGAAGAATTTGTTCCTAATGTCTAACTTAAATCTACCCTCTTCCAGTTTAGAGCCATTACCCTTCGTCCAATTGCTACATGCCCTTACAAGAAGTCCCTCTCCAGCTTTCTTACAATCCTGCAACCAAAAATGTGACCCCCGGAGTCCTTACCTTCTGATGTCCAAATTCATTCAATATTGTGCCCAGCTTCTTCGTGTTGCTGTGAAGTTTATGAGCAGCAATGGCTGGATTTGGATCCCTCCAGTCAATAGAGAGGCGATGATACCAGAGGTGCTGACCCTCATGAATGTGTGCTGACTTGATGCTGGGGTCAAAGCGATGCACTTCACATCCACTGTTGGCCATGCTGGTCTCAAACTGGTTGTCATCATTGCCTAGCCTACAAAACAAAAAAAAGATGTTAGGAAAAAAAAAAAGCTGCAAAAAGAACTACTAGGGAGTAGGACTTTCTGAGGATTCATAGTAAAAGATGGTAAAATCCAACCTATTTGTTCCTATTTGAAGATAAGTGGAGGAGCTGTTGTACTCCTTCTTAGGCTATACGTGCAGCACTGAGCACAATCTAACCACAATTCTTGCTGAGATAACCAGAAATAAAGCAATAATACTTGCTGAAGATACAAGCAGTTGAGATAAAAGAAATTTAGAAGAACCTGTAGTTTTGGGGTTTTTTTTTCAATGTCACATTCATAATTGACCTTGAGAAACTTTTAATGAAAAATTTCATTTATAGAATTAAACTAATGGAGTGGATTGGATAAATTACTCTCAACAGAAAATTCAAACTCAATGCAATATACTGCATACAGTTAGGATGAAGGGCTATTTTCAAGGCAAGAATGAAACCTCCTTTAGCCAGGCTGATAGCCTTCCCAAGGTGCTTTTTCATAATTCAGAAGTAGACATCATTGATAAGAAAGTAAATGCAATTTCAGAACCTTGTGCTGTCACTATTCCTATATTTCCAATTTGCTTTCTCCCAACAAGATTACAGTACTTCCCTTAGTCCCCACTGCACAAACTTCCAATAACCAAGCTGTAAGCAGAAGAGGAAATACGTTTAAAATTTATTCAATACTGTTTTGTAGAAACCAGGCACGTTTCCCATTTCTTACATAATCTGGTGTTACAAAGATGAGCCACAATGGTCACCAACAGGGGAACCAAATGCCTCTCTTTCTCTGTGCACAGGAAAACACAGATAAAAAGCAAATTTAAAGATAACTCCTTCAACAACAGTAGTAGAGTTGTTACACAGACTTAAGAGAAAGATTGCTACTAATTTGGCAAAGACTCCAAGGAATAAGAAAAATTAATAGCTCCATTGTACAGCATTGTTGCCTCATCTCCTCTCTATGCACAAAGATGTACTTTGCAAGGCTGTGCCATATTTCCACCTCCTACAGATCATTGGTTCACAGACAGTATACTAAAACTAAAAAAATCGTGCTATTTATCACTGCACTCACACATCTGGCCCATAGGCCTTCCATAGTGTGTACAAATATGATGTCCTCTTATTAGTACTTCTCCACGCTTGTTCCAAGTGTGGTTCAAATAGAACTTTACAATGTTTAGAAGACCAGGTGTTCTGGATGTTACCAATATGGTATAACACTTCATAGAATGATTTGGGTTGGAGGGGATCTTCAAGATTATCTAGTTCCAACCCCTCTGCATGGGCAGGGACACCATCCACTAGACCAGGCTGCCCAAAGTGCCATCCAACCTGGCCTTGGACACTTCCAGGGACAGGATGCTTGCCCTAACACCAGCAAAGCACAGTGTAGTAAAGCCTTATTAGTAGGTCTTCTCCTCAACCATCTTCCCCTTTGATCATCCTGGGAAAGTAGGAGGAGACAGTTTGCAAAAACAGCCCAGCACGCTGCTCTGAATCCTAGCGACTGGGACTGAGAACAACTCAGTTTCACAGGATTCCAGCCCATACAGCCACGTAGGAGAGAAAGAGAGGAGTTTTCTTTTAATACATTCTACATTCATTCGGGAAAAAAGTTCAGAAGTTAACCAAGTGAATCAACATATTTGCATGTGGCTTTCTACAAAAGGGACACTGATGAACAAAGACCAGTGTAATCCATTAGGAATGAGAAGCTGGCTAAAAATGAACAATATGTGAATTGTTGGGGACAGTCACAGCATTAGAGTGATGAGCCTACCAGGGACTGACAGACATATGTATCCGTAACATCCTTCTAACTATACCAGCTGGTACAATCCACAGGGCCAGATGCTTTTGATGAAGACAAACATCAAGCTGCCTCCAAACAGATTACTACTCATGTGGACTGCAAAGTGAAGTTCACAGTGGTGCAAAACAGCAAGAAAAAATATAGATGAGGGTGAAGCAGGGGCTGATATACCTTCTGGCACTCTAGCTAACAGCTCAAATTTATGCCTGAAGAGAACCAACAACATATATTTAAAAGATGTATAGATGTGATGCTTAGGGACATGGTTTAGAGGTGGACTTGGCAGTGCTAGGTTAGCAGTTGGACTTAATCTTTTTAAAAAGTCTTTTGCAACCAAAACTATTATATGATTTAGGACAGAAAATAAGGTCATCTCCAAAAGAATTGGTTTGAAAAATTCCTGGCTCACATGTGATCATGCTAAAGGATAGCACAGCATGAAAAAGGCAAACAAATGAGGTCTCCTAAGAAAGGTTTTGTGTTAATTAAAAAGGGACCATGACTTTAAACAATGGCATGGAGGCCACAGAAGACCAGAAAAGCCTTTCCCCACCATCAGGAGAGAACAGCTACTGCCTGCAGCATAGAAATGACAAGGACACTGACCCATTTTTATAGCAAAGGAGAACAGAGTACATTTACAGGGTCAGCAGTGGCACGCAGTCCCCTGGGGCTTCCACCTTCCTGAGGTGGGCTTCCCAAACCTGCCCTGCAGCAGGGCCCTCCTACGTGTGCCAGGGGGAAGGAAGGGCTCGCTGGTCCTGCTCCATGCTGGCAGCAGGGCAGGGATGCTGTGCCATGACAGAGCACATCACAGCAGGCAACAGTGTCCCTTGGCTGTCTCCTGCTCCTGGGGTTCCAGAGGGTCATGGCACACAAAGCCTCACACTGGGAATAAGCATCGGGTTGCAGACTGCACTGAACAGAGCATCACACCAGCCCCTGCCTCACTCCGGAGCACAGCAAGCACTCAGGTAGCACAAAAGCTGCTTTGTCTCCTCCAGCACAGCTCTAGCAGACACCTGTAGCTGATCCAGCCTGGTAACTACAGGAATTCCAGCTCTCACAGGGACCACAGACAGGGCAGAGCTAGAAAAAACATCCATGTCATGGTCCAGCTTCCTCTTCATGTGTCCCTCCTCCCTTTCCAAAGGAAGATAATGCAGGAGGAAAGAGGCATCCCCTGCCTGGATCCTAAAGGCCCTGCACTTTGAGATCCACCTGAAAGGGCTTTTTGTACAGTACTGCAGCAAGTCTCTTTAAACCTCAACTGGTAACTTTCTGAAATCCTATTCATTTATATTATCCCAGCTTGAGCCCCTTGCCTGCAGTGTTTGTAACAGACTTAGCTTAAATCTAAGCAGATTTAGCACTAATAACCAGAGCTCACTAATGCATATTGCAATTACGTATCATACTGGAAAATCCTGTCCCCCACGCAAAAACATTGCTGCTTCCCAGCAGTGGAAGAAACTAATTCTAATCTAAAAAGACCTCCAGACATGTCAGACACTGCTCACCCCCATTCACAAGTAACCTCTTCTCTAGAATTCAAGAAGGCAAAGCCCAAGCAGCATGTTTTGTTCCATTTTAATGATATATGGATTCAATTCCGGACTCCCAGTAACACTCACACTGAACTTTCACATTTGTCCTCCATCCATCCTCCCCAGAGGGAATGTTCTTCATTGGAAGCAGCTGCTCCCCCTTTGCTCTTTATGAACTGAATGAGATAACAAAAATGCTTAAAGGGGATTTTTGTCTTGCTCAGAACAAAATTACTTTTCTGCCTGTCATACGCTAAAGGACCAAAGTCTGAGAGAAGAATTACACAGTAACAAGCTCCAAAGGCTGAAGTAAACAGGATGATTGAAGACTGCTCCTCCTTAACCTCAAATATTTCCCTTTTATTTTTGAGCTGTATCCTGTGATGGTTGGGTATTTACCACACATGCGTATCTGATGATTGATGGGAAAGCCAACATCAATTTCAACCTCTGCTACACCCTACTGTTTCATCAGTACAGAAAATCTGGTACTCAGGCTCCCTGTACCATGCCCAAAGCAGCTCTACATATAAAGCAGTGGTGCACATACACTAGTTCAGTTTTGTTCAAAACCACTAGCAAGCTCGTTTTGTGCTGGTCAGCTTTGTGCCAAATCTGCATTTCTTAGCACAGATGAAATCAAGCTTGCATTGTGTCTACTAGCCAATTAAAAAAAAATTAAAAATGCCATTCTCAACCCACACTTGGTCCACAGCAAAAAAGAGGGACACTAACATAGGAGTTCAGATATAATTTAATAATCATGTAACTTGAAGGGAGAGGTCTAGATTAATTCTGCTGAATTTTGAGTACTAAGCCAAGACATCTAAAGTCAGCAGCCACGTTACCCCAATAATCTAAGGAGAGCTATACCTCCCTCCAGAAAGACATTTAGCTTAGCTGATTTTCCACCAGAATGTATCTGCCTCTGTGTACTGACTACTAGATGGAGCCTCAGGCAAGGAGCCAGTACTACAGTAAAGCAGGTAAAACTCTGGATCTGAGCATGGTAACACAGCATCTCTACTAACTTGCATAGGCATGTGAAAAACTGAGGAAAAACCCCCAGTACTTTGCAATAAAATTAGGTATGTATAATTTGAAATAGATTGTGAAAATAAGAAGCAACGGTAGTAAAGAGGAATTTGCCCTCCCTATTTGTGATTTGTCTCTATGGGAGTACTATTGCTGTTCCTTCACAGAGCAATGCAGCTTAACAAACCCTGAGAGCCCCTCACCCTCCAAGAAGTTTGATCTCTACAGCTCAATATAAGCTCAATCCAAACACAAGCCCACTCAAGTTAACAGAAAACACTCCCTCTGATTGCAGTGCACTCTGCATCTGCTTTAGGCTCATCACTGGTGTTTTCTGCCACATGCTAATAACTGAGAAATGCCACCCACACACAGCTCCTTGCTATCCACTGTTATCCAGTACCTGAAGGGGGCCTACAAGAAATCTGGGGAGGGACTTTTCGTAACAGCATGTAGCAACAGGACAAGGCGTAATGGCTTTAAACTGGAAGACAGTAGATTTAGATTAGATATGAGGAAGAAATTCTTCATTCTTCAATTCACCTCACCAGTGAGGCTGGTGAGAGACTGGAACAGTTTGCCCAGAGAAGTTGTGGCTATCCCCTCCCTGGAAGTGTTCAAGGCCAGGCTGGATGGGGCTTTGAGCAAGCTGGTCTAGTGGTGTCTCTGCCCATGGCAGGAGGGGCTGGAACTTGATCTTTAAGGTCCTTTCCAACCCAAACTGGTCTATGATTCTATGATTTGTAAACCCACCACAGCAACATCACAGAAACAAACTGTGCTGGTTGAAGGGAGATTCAGCCTTTCAGTACACACCTCTCACCTTAGAGGTGGCTCCCAGGCCTACAAAGACAGCTTTATTAGGCTGCAGCCAGGCAGAGATCTGTGTGAAACGAGCCCCAGGCACCAGCAACCATTCTCCTAATGCACCTGCATGCTGATTGGTAACGCGAAAGGCCAGTGGCCTGACAAACTCTGAGGACTGACCTTCCTGGTCCTCCTGAGAAGCAGTGTTTCATTAGCAGGGAAAGAGGATGTGTTTGTGGTTGTACTACCTGTGAAAGCACTTGTGAAAATTTAAGTCTCAAGTGCTGTAAACATCATAAACACTACCAGCATTTTAAAATAAAGCCACAACTGCCTTTATTATTATCACTTCAGTACCTTTCACTCCTGAAGTGCAAACATGCTTATATGGAAATGCACTACTTTGTCCCAGAGGTAGTTAATGAAGTTTCCTAAGTAATGCTGCTGAAGTACGTAGCAATTAGGGAAGTCACTTATGCTCAGGGAAGATGCTATAGGCGTCTCAGTTTCTCTCATTCATTTCCATCTTCCTCATTTGAACTACCACTCACTGTTAATTAACCAAATGTTTTTTCATTCTCATGTTAAAAAAGCCAAGGAAAACAAAGACAGTCATGGAAAAACTCTTTTCCCCCCACCCCCCTAATAACAGTACACAGAAGCACATCAACATGTAACAAACAAACAAACCTGAAAGTCTGTAGTTTAAAAGACAGCCTTGTTGCAGGCTGTTGCATATATAGGGCTTTTTGAAGCTAGATGTCATGGAACAATTTGCTGTCTTTTAAAGAGAGCTCTTACCCAAGGGAATAGAGACGGCATTGCTTGCTTCTGATTCGATGAATGAGGCTAAACCTCTCGTCAAGACAGACTGACCAGGGCTTCTTTGTGGTTTCAGAGTACCCTCTCAGGCTGCTCAGGTTCATGTGTTCACATGAAATCTGTTGAAATCAAGGGATATTTCATTTTAAGATGGGACATTTAATTTGTTTTTAATTTGCCTTCTGGGGAAAGAGTGGAAAGAAGAAAAATGTTAATTGCTTTCATTTGAATCTCTGTCAATCTGATATGCAGCTACTAAGATGTGATGTTTGGGGGTTTTTTCCTTTGTTCATCTGTTCTGTTGGTGAAATATAAGGCTTACATAATCCTCCAGAGAGCAATGCAGTTTGAAAAGCAAATAATTAAGCATTAGTATTATACTCAAAAATCAATCTTTAGAATAATATTTTTTCCCCAAGATCCAGTTATTTTGGCATTAAAACATTCATTTTTTTTCCTTTTCAAACCCTGGAGTGGATTCTGCACCCTGAGTAATGTCAAAATCATGTCAAAATTCAAGATTGTGATAAGAAGTTGCAGTGTCACTACAATGTGTACTGTGTACCTTAAAGCATTCCGAATCTCAGTTCCAGAAGGGACTTAATCATTCTCCCAACACATTCCCTCTCCAACAACAAAGATTTAATCAAATGCTTAACTAAACAGAGGAATCACAGCACATGTGTGTATGCTATGCTGGCTTTAAAGCCAGGATAAAAACACCACAAAAGGAGAAGAAACAGAGACTGTGGGGAAGAACACTAAGTTGAAGTCCTTGTAAAGACCAACAAAACAAGGACTAAAAACATTCTGGCTTCATCAGGAAACCAGAAGTGCCAAAAATACTTAACTGAGAGGTGAGGTCACCTTTGCCAGCAGCTTGCAAGAGCCAAAACCAAGGAAGCCGTGGCCCTGACAGTGACATCCTATGGACCAGCACCAGCTCTGCCCCTCTGCACAGCTGCTTGGGCCAGCCCTTCACCCCCTGGCTCTGCCACACCATCCAGCACCATCCCTTTCCTCCAGACCCACTCTGGAAAAAGGCCAGCATGGAGCTGGGGGATGCTGCTGGAGCCAGGGCAGAGCAAGCAATGGAAAGCCAGGGCAGTTCCTGTGGCTGTCACCATAGCAGTGGTAAGGAGGTCAACAGGAAGCAGAGATAAGCATCGAAGCTGGGGCTACTTCTGCCCGAAGAGAGATGTGTCACGCTGCACTGACAGCAGCTTACAGAGCTTTTCAAACCATGCCATCAAATTCAGGGGTTTCAGGGCACAGGCTGCTGACATGCAAACAGGCAAGCAAAGACTGAGAAACGCTGCAGGAACTCAGCTGAGCCATCATGAAAATAATTTGCTCTTTGGGCCCAGTACAAGCCCTGGCTGCAGGGATGGGAGATGGCACTGTCAAGAAAAGGTGGAAAGAATACTAATAGAGACAAAAATCAGGTTCAACATCAGTCCTGAACTGACTGTTCTCATCTTGCTCACCTTGCACAGGTCTGGCCCTACCGAGAACCAGAGGAAATAGAACAATTTTACACAGTGGTAACAGTAAAAACTGGAACCTAGTCTTTGATGTGGTAGATGATCCCACCATGTGCCTTATATTAAGTAAATAAAACTCTCATTCTTTAAGAACCTAAAGCTCTGAAATATCATTCATTACTTGCAGAATTACATCCAAAAAACTGCACACTGCAGTTTTGCACACTGCACACACACCTCCTCCCTGCTCTTGCTTACCTTGTAATTCCCATGGAAAATTCATAAAAGCTAATATAGCATCTCTTCATGCTGCTCTCAGGATTCACTAAGTTTTAAGCAATGATTTTTCACTGCACCCCAGTACCCATTTCCCTTCAGTCACACAACAATCAAGGAATAAATGATATTGCAATAATGTGCTAATTTTAAGACGCAGAAGAATAATGTGCTCTCAGCAGAAAAATATGATTCTGCAATGCTGCCACGTAATTGAGTCATGGTATTATGAGCAATTACAGAACTCAGAATTTGCAGCTATGTTAATAAATAACTTTTGCTACTTAATAGCTCTTGCTGCCAATAATTAAAAAAAAAAACAAAACTGAATGCTGCCTGTAGCACCAACACCAGTCTGTTGTATGATTTACAGACCCTAATGCAATGCATTCAAGTCCTCCTCTGGTCTTCTTCTCACTGCTATGATACAAACAATAGCACATGTAAGATGGTTCTTCTGATCATTAGATAGCAGCACTGAACAAGCTTTTTCTGGCCACAGCCTGACCTTGCAAACACAGCATCTTCCCCTCCAGCGGTTCCAGCCATTCCACACTGATGGGAAGGACCTGAACTCAGACACAGTAATTAGCAGAGACTTTCTCAGCAAACAAGGGAAATGCTCACTACCTAAGCAGAATTCCTTTTCCAGAAGTGCCCATACTAGTCGTGGTGTTATCCTGTTAGTTATTCATCCTATAATACCTGCCAGGTCAGGAACAAGGATTCCTCTCATTTTTTTGTTTTCACTTACGTTTGTCCTCCCCCCTACCAGGTCAGTTACTCTGGGAACGAAACTTCTCAATTAACGTGTCAGAAGCAATAAACTCTCTGCTAATTGATGACCTTGTAGGCTTTGACCCAACTAGTGGAGTTTAGCAGTATCTGCCACTGTTTATTAAGTCACCAGGAGGAAGGATGTTTTCAGCTAAATACACCTGCTGCACCCTAAACTTCTGTACAAGAAAACAAACAGCTCTACCCATATCTCCTATTGTTTCCATATACACCATTTTGCCTCCTGTCCTCTCAGTGCTGGCATGAGTGGAAGCAGAGATGCCATTTTCTTGAGCATTTAGCCAGGGGTACTCATGAGCTGGAGACTAAGTCAACACTCTGCCACTACCCCAGTTACTACACCATCAGCACAGCAGCACATTTTCAGACATGTTTCAAATGAATCTCATCTTGGCCTTGAAAGTATTGCATTAAGAAAAAATTCATTATGTGAATGACACTTTAGCGACCTGAGACTTTTTGCTTTCTCTGAGGTAAGCGATGGTGCAGTTAAATCCATGTTCAAGGGTCAACTGCTCATAGACCGGAGTACTGAAAGAAGCTGCCTTGTTGGAACTGTGGCCATCCAGCACCTTTTCCATTTTTTGTTACAGGAAATGCATGTGTGAATGCTGTTGTGCAGAAGTGATGCCTCCCCTAAGACATGACAGCCTAATTTCTGTATGTGTTGAACCATGGAAGTATCTGTCAGTGCCACCTGGATTTGAAAATGTCATATTTGAAAAAGCACATTAAAACACTGATTTTCCAGGTCATAATTTCTGGCACCACTGGGGCAACTTGTCCAAGTCAGGGACTGATGTCTTGTTTACATTTTACTGGGAACCTAAAGTACATTGTTTTTAGCTAAAAATGACCCTGATTATTGCATTATTATTGAGAGGCAGAGTGGCTGAACACATAGTTCTCTCGCTACAGAGTGCTCTGTATTTTTCTGTGTCTGTGAGAGTGAGAAGGAAAGAGAGAGAGAAACCATGTCTGGAATTTCAGTCATATAATGCTCCTGTCAGGACATGAAAACATCTGGAAAAACAAAACAAAACAAGGAAGTAAAACATTCTTTCTACCTTTTGTTTGATCTTTACATTCATGATGACCATCACTACCAGGTTAGATAACTTCAGGAATATAACTTTAGAAATTGGTTTCAAGTGCGGTTAATTCCTTATGTGGGAGGGAAGAGTCTGTGCCAGGCAAAGTCTTTCCTAAATGGAGACTGAAATGAAAAACCTACCTGAGAAGTGCTAATGTACTTCAGGAACCTCAAGGCCTCATAGTTGAGGGAAGGAGTTGGGCTTGCCCAGGGTTGTAGTTCAATGTGCCATCTTACAGTCTGAAAAGCAAAGCAAACAAAAAAACACCTTAAAGGAACTGGATTGATTTCTTGGTACCAGCATAAAATGCAAGGGCTAATAAACTAAGGAGACTAAATTTCAAACAAAAGCAGTTTCCTAGGGGCTTTTCTGAAAGTCACTTCAGAATCAAGCAGGGTTTTAACTACAGTGAAGGAGCTTTTAACTAAGATTTATCATGATCAGCTTTGAAAGCAGATATAGGTAATTCAGAAAGACAGGGCTCTTCATCCAGTTAATCCAGAACACCCAAGTAAACCCTGCCTTGTAGAAACACATGAAGAAAACCAAGATCTGAATAACTACATCCTCTAGTAAAACATCTGAAAACACTGAAGTAATTTTGATTTTACATCTATTGCGTATCTCTGCTTGAACATCCACTGAAACAAGAACTTGGATTACAAACATCAGTCACCAAAAAAATCCTCTGCAAGCAATCTCTTTCCTTTCTTCAAGTCTAGATTTGATAGAAAAACAAACTTCTTGTGGTCTTCCTCTCCCATGCTTGCCTGACAAGATACACCAGAATTTGTTGTTTTCCTGAAAGAAAACACCAGTGTGGCTGTTCTGTAGCCTTACCACTCCTCTTTCAATAGCCCTGTGGAACTAGCTTTGCTGGTTGCTTCCTACACTCCCTGTGAGACTTCTCAGCTCTGAACATCAGAGATCCTGTCAGCTTTTCCAGCAACACTTCCCACATAGAGTGGGACAGAAGAGGTCACTCAGATATGTGCTTTCAGAGCAATGGGGCTCTGCCCTCCCATCTGTGCCACCTTCTACAAATTCTGCCCACTTTTGCCATGCTTGGAAGTTCAGACGTGTTATCTCTTGCCTTCAAGTAGATAAAAATAAAAGCATGGTGTTAAGTTGCACTAAATTAAGATTGATTCCTTGTGGCTTTTCATCTTCAGGCGCCATAAATCACTTCTATGGCTGGGCAGGTGGTTTCAAGATTCCCTTTAATCATCCCCAATTAACTGAGCTTCCACAATGGATGGGGTTTTTTTTTCCCCCCATAAGGTTCATGTTGACATTCAACAAAATACCAAACAGAAACCCCTCTTGGGATTCCCACAGAAGCTTATTTCAAATGAAGCCCTGGAAAACATAGAGAAAACAGCAATTAAGCAGAGAGGATGGAGGCAGATCAGAGAGGTGAAGTACTGGAGCCCCTCAACAGGACCAGTCTGCAGTGCCAGAGGAACCAGCATGGTGACAGCAGGGATCCTCTGATACCGGAGAGGAATGCAGGAAAGAAAAAGAGAAGGTGAAATTGGAGAAGAAAGATGATTAAAGGGGATCACCAGACCAGATAGAGTTTGCCTTGAGCTGATACCACGAATCAATATTTTTGCAGCCTAAGTAAACATTGTCTGGAGTGCACATGAGCCAGGAGGTCTGTATGAAGTTTACCGTTCTTTCAGGGTTTGCTCCTCGTGGCATCTTTTACTGCAAAGAGTTGCTGAAAAGGACATTTGAGCTTTTTTTATTTCCCTTCCCACCCTCTCAAATAGCAGACAAAATCAGCTTTTCCAACCCTTCAACTGGCTGCCTTACAGCAGTCATGGGCCCCTCTACCCTGCACAACACAAGGCTGGAGGGAAGCTGGCAAGCAAGCTCTGGAGCAGCAGGTACCCCTGACCTGCTGACTGCAAAGAGCTAACAGCAGGAGGATATGTGGAGGCTGTGGACAGAAATGCCTGAAATCTTTCAGAATGAGTCACAGCTTGCACGGCTGTTTGCACTCACAGGGATGCTGCCGTTTCAACAGGCTTGAAAGCTGAAATCAAGACTGACAGTCATCTTCAGGCAAAAAACCAAAAAGCAACCTAGACACCTAAACCTAGACATCTGCACCCAGTTATCCTGAAATCTATTTGTGTGAGAAGGAGCTCATTAAGGAGAAGAATTGCAGGGTGGCCTTTGTGGCACTGTTCAGCAAGAATTCCCTCTTCACAGAGCTGACAGGGAGGAAAAAGAAAAAAAAAATTCTATAATTAACCACATGAATGAGGTTCTTTTTCAGCAGAGTGCAGTATCCAAAAGCCTCTGTGGTTTACTCTCAGGTTCATCAGTTCCTCAAGATGACAAAATGCCTTCCCACTCACTCCGTAATGTATCAATAAACACACGAAACAGAAGATAAAACCCTTGGTGACTTAATAATGCAGTTTTATTAAGAAGAAAAAAAAATCCAAGAAGAGATTAACCTTTTATATACTTGTAATTAATTATTATTATATTATAAGAGCACCACATAAATGCTTCTTTTGTGGCAGAGTGCTGACCTGAGCTCCTGTTTGATGGCAATGCTTTCTAATAGCTTCTCCAACTTCACACTACACGCTTGTTCCTAACACCAACTAAACACACCTACAGGGCACTTCACAAGCTGTATTTCAATGAGATTCAGATAATGAATGAGGATCAAAATCTAGTACATCTCTTGCAGCAGGTGCACCCTCCCAGGAGGTAATTCACTGATGTCAGTCATGCAATATGGGTATGTTCAGGACTCACAAAATATCCTCCTGAAGGATGTGTACACTGTTGTTGCCTTTGTTTATAGTTTTAGAGGTAGTTTTCAGCCTGTTCCATAGTGTTTCCATGTAAGCCCTCTCAAATAAACTGCAGATAAAATGCACCTGGTCCCTGTGAAACAGCTGCTTTGCGAAAACAAATGTTCTTTATTTTGAGGAGCTTTTCCCTCTCAAGACTTCGTAATTTCACTTACTCAAAGCAAACCTGACTGTGGCATCATTATTTCGATTTTCTCACTTGTATTGCAGAAACCTTTAGAGTAAAAAGCCAAGTGCAAGTCCTGTGGCTGAAGTAAAACAGACTGAGAAGCAGCTCAGGAGGTCTTCTACAGTAAGTAGATGAGAGGAGCAGAGGAAGTATTAGGGTACATATTATGCAGCTCTGGATATGGAATTTGGACAGATCTCACCAAGGTAGCCCAGGAGAAGCCAGAAAACTGGCCCAGGCTCTGGCTATCACCATCAGTGTCCTGTTTCCCTAGGGTAAGCACTCATTCAATGAGACACCATGCCTGTGTTTCCCAAACACCACTATATCCTGATTCTACAATATAAGATGGCAACACCTGGGAAGTTACAATGCTACTTTAAAAATACCATACCGAATATCTTGACGTATCCCTCTTTTACGCTGTTTCACTTCTAAATACCTTACCTGAAATCAGCATCTTAACTACTAGATCAGAAGTAAATAGTATTGGTATGGACTCTTGAGGGACACCACTCATCACCAGTGGCCACTTAAACACTGAGCCATTGACTAGAACTCTGGATGCTGCCATCCAGATGATTTTTTATCTATTACCACTCCATCCATCAACCTCATATCTCACCAATTCACAGCTAAGAATGTTGTGAAGAGTCACAATAATGGTCTTGCAGAAGTCCAAGTAGACAACGTCTGTAGCACTTCCTTTGTCTGATGATGCAGTCACTCCATCACACAAGCCCACTAGATTAGTCAGGCACAATTTTCCCCTCAGTAAAGCCATGCTGGCTGTCCCTAGCCACCTCCCTGTCTGTATGTTTTAACATAGCTTTCAGGAGGATCTTCTCCACGATCTTAATAAAAGATTTGAGGGGAGAACATTAGGCTGAGAAATAAAAGCTTTGTACCAAGATAAGCAAGCAATGTAACACTTACATTACAGTCAGGCTTTCCCGTGTAGTAAGGCTACTTACCAGTGTAAGCTGTCTTGTGATAAGAGCATATTGGCATTAATATGTGGGTGTATTCCATTTAAATGAGTTTTCAACTTCAACTTGTGTACGAGGAACTTTAATAAGTAGAGTTGTTTCTATGTCTGCACATGTGGGTTTTGTTTTATTGAAGAGGGAACTTCTAGGATGCACTGAACTCTCCTCTAGCTCCTTGCTCTCCCTGCATCACCTCCTCCAAGCCCCTGCAGAGCAGCACACACCTGCCTGCCTGAGAGGAGGATGCAGTGGCTGAAAGAGCCAACTTACCTAGCTCTGAGCATCACCCAGAAGGATTTGCTTGAGAGCATTTTATCAGCTCTTGCTTCCCAGGCTGCAGTTTGCACTGTAAGTAAAACTAAGCAGGGGAAATGAAAAAAATGTGTCTTGAACACAAGGTTTTACATCAGAATGAAGAAAACAATTTTCCAACTGCAATTCTCATTAGAAAAGCTTTGAGTCACTGCATGGTAATTGAAACCAGAAGAGTCTTTACCCCTGTAAAGCAAATCAGTCTGAACATGCATATCTAATAACCCCTGGAAAAGAAGCAATCACCACCATTTCACCAAAGCTCCCCTTTTGTTAATATTCATGTTTATTTTCTGCTCCTTTTGCTTCTAATTTCCCATCTGACATTTTGAAATGGAGACACACAAATACAAATTACAGCTGTAATGACAAGGGGGGCAGAAGTAACTACCACCCCTCACTACCTTTGAGGAATAAATTCACTGCAACCAAAGGACCTGGGAGCTGTAGAGGTAGGAAAGGGCAGCTTTTAACCAAGGACCTTGGACCTTCAAAAGTCACCAAAAGCTGACAGCTCTGCCTTTGGAAATCAGGGAGAAATATGCATTTAGTAAAAGAAAGATTTATTTTGCTCTACTAAGAAACAGTCAAGTGGGATTTCTTTGCTATGGTAATAAAATTAAACAAATAAATCAGCTGCAGCATGCCAATACTACCCAGAGGCTGACAGTGTAATAATTTAGATCTGATGGAGATAAAACCAGGAACCAGAACAGATTGAAAATTATGGAAGCAAATTCCAGAAACTGCTTAAGCAGTGTAATACTCAAATCAGCTGAATTATTTGCAATGCCTGCACGACTTTGCAAACAGTGAAGAACAACAGGAAACAGATACAGCAACTACTGGTCACTGCTTATCAAATTCAGACTCTAGATGACCAAAGGCAAGACCCAAGTTTCATCCTGTATTCATAACTGCTTTAAATGAAGTGCTTTGGTTGAGAAAATACAGGAGACATCATAATCGATACAAAGGGGGGGGAAGAAAAAAAAAATTATTTCCCTCTAGGCTGATTTCATTGCAATATTCAAACCCCAGCATACAACAAACAGAATTAATCAGTAAATACTCAGCGAGAAAGATAAACTGAGTTTATTTTGTGCAAATTTCAGCACTCTAACTGTGGTTTATAGATAGGGATGCCTCTGGCAGCCTATCCAATGACTTCAGCAGGCTCTGTCTGAAGCTAAGAACTGGGGAAAAAGCTACTGCTTTAAAGGAAAACTTAGTGCTTTCACACAAATAAGAGCATTTCACATTTCTGAAGGCTTCTCTCTCATCCAAGTGGAGTACAAATATCAAAACAGAAATGGTTGACACCTTCCAGCCTCAAGAGAGATCTGAGCATCCAAAAAACCCTTCCCCTTCATCTGCCCCTCCCAGGCAAGTACCAGGAGGAACTTCTGTGCCCAGGAAGCAGGAGAGGGAAGCATTTATCACTAGGCATCTATAATATCATATAGCAAATAAACATTAATTCTTACCCTTGGGTAAACCAAAAGGATGAGTGACTCCTACAGGTATTTAGATTTCACAGCATCAAACATAAGGTAAGATAGAAAATATTCACAACAAGAGTTTGCATCCCTTCAAGACACCATCAGGGTACGTGACCTCACTAGGTTTTACTGGATAGCCAAGGAGGACTTAAAAAGCCAAACTTCACTTTATTTTTTCTTTTTCAACTCCTTATTTCATAAAAGCATTAGTCAATAAAACATGGTAATGGAGCTACACAGAATGAAATGTATACTAGCTTAAAATGTCCAGAAACATACTCCCTTTCTTGTTTTTAATATGATTATGGATTACTGCCCTTAGTCTAGAGCTATGTTAAAGTCTCCCAAGCAAAATAAAACAGCATGTTTGGCAATTAGTTCCTCATGTCTAGGAAGGGAAAAAGAGTTTACCTACAAGCTGTTAGGATTTTAAGTACAGTTGGTATGTTTATTCTCCATATTGGAAAAAAAAAATAAATAAAAAAAAATCAAGCTTGTTTCAAAGCATACAGTTTGTTGAAATTTTTGTTTTTTGAATTTTTTGTTCAAGACAAGTATAAACCCAAGTAGCATAAGCCCATGGAGGATGGGCTTGGGCAAACATGCACCATCTTTTTTAGTGAAGGACTTCTTCCAGTGTTTTGTTACTAATTCTGAGCATTTCACAGAATATAGTACTGAACAGCTACGTGTGACCCTGAACTTGATGCACGCAGAATTCCCACAGATTACATAATGAATTATAATTTCATGATCAAACCATCAAACAAGATTTCTAACCAAGAAGAAACACATCAGCTCAGCAGCAGACAGTTGACACACAACTGATTCTTGTTTAAATTTTCTCAAAAGAGCACAGGAAAAGGAACAAGATGCTCTATGCGGGATGAAACAAAGTTCACTTCTTTGAAAGTGTAAGTGCCAGAGAAGAGCCATGAGGAAAGCCTAAAATGAGACACGACAGATTGATTGTTCCTTTGGGGTTTTTTTTTCAGGCAGCTCCTACCTTGGGATAAATCTCCATCCTCCACAAGTGCAGCCAACTGTGCAGGGAGCAGGAAGGATTTCAAACCGATTCTTACAGATTTTAGGCTTTTAAGTGGCAAGTATTATTTAACATTATATGACATATCAATAATGTTAACGTTCACTGATTTTAACATAATTTTCAACTGTAGGCACTTCCCAACCAGGTCCAGCCTCTGGCATATCACCAGTATTTCCTTCTTTGCTTACTTTTCATCTAGGTTAATTTTCCCCAGCATACCACCCTGACTCACACACAAACAAAATAAAAAATAGTGACTTATTACCCCATCAAAACACAACACATCCACTATTCCATCAATATCCCTAAGAGGGACAAGTTCCCCAACTGGTTCTTTCCATGCCTTCCCTTGCTAAGCTCTCAAAGCCCATAAAGTTTGTCTTCCATGCTCTAAGAAGGGGAGAGAGTTCAGAATCTTCAGTGTGCAGGGGCCAAATCCTAGAAACAACCCAGAATTTTGTCACTTCCAGAAAAAAACTACAGCGATATATTTGAAGCTGCACCTGAAATATATCAGAAAGTAGAAGCCAAAGTAAGCTTCAGTGGGTCAATTGAGCTCTTGGCTAGCTCTTTCTGCAACAAGCATGTAAGCCCAGAGGTTTTCCATGTAAAATATGAACTGTCTGGATCTAAAAGAAGTCTCCTAAGATACTTCAGAAGTCAACAGCTCACTGAAAAGCCCACCTGGTGCTGCATTCCCAGAGACAAGAGAAGCCTACATTGCATGATGGGGAGAAGTGGCAGCAGGAAAGACATTCCTCACAAGGGTCCTCTTAGATTTGTGATCTGCAAAGCCAAAACTGTTCTGTGGTCCTGACTTTGGAAGAAGACTCCAAAGATATTTCATTGCCATTCACAGAGCAAAGGGGGAAGACTTCAGGGAGAAGCAGGATTTCTGTGTATGTGATAACAGCTGCTATATGGAACTACTACATTTATCATTACATAGACTTAAGGAAAAGTTTATTTAACATTTTTTTATACATGTGTCGAGAAGGACATAATTTGCAGGGCTAGTTTTTAAACGTTGCAAAGGAGAAAGCAAAATAACTACTGAGAGGTTCCTCCAGAGCCAGACTCAGGACTTGTGGTCTCACAGGGGTCAACAGTCACCCAAGGACACCCTGCCCACCCATCATTTGCTGACAGTAGAGTCCATAAACACCCCACAGCCAGCACCTTTCTGGATGGCACCTGAACCTGGTGGCACATTTCACAGCAAGATTACTGAAGATGGGAGAGAAGATCAGGAAGGGGAAAACACATGTCACTGAAGATCCAAACTCTTCCACTCAGCACTGCCTAAACAGATGGGAACACTTCCACCATCTGCTGCTTAAAGTGACTGAGTTACTGCTGTAAGAATGAGTTCAAAGCCAGGGCTTTCATCTACCTGTCCCCTAAGGCACCATTCCATGGTGCACATGGTTTCTACCGCCCTTACAGATTTGCTAACTCAAAACAGGACAGTGTGGCACCCTGTCACTTCTGCATATACAAACACTAACATAAAAAACATTGAGATGATCAATGTATGTTACAGAATCCAGGTTATACATGCTATACCACAATCAAAAGAAAAATTAAATCACTTTTTTTTTTTTTTTCTGGTTCTGTTGAACCAAGTGCCATTTGATCTTACACTTCAACAGCACAGAAGGGCTGTGGACAATATTTCATCATACACAAAAGTATCTTGGTGTCTATCTGCCAGCTACAAAAACACTCAAGTTGATTAAATGACTCATATCCACAGCACACAGGTCTGGAGTGCTGAACGGCCGGCCATCCAGCACAAACACAGCTTTAAGTTAATATTAGAACAGGAGATAAGAAGAGGCTGCCACAGATGCCATTGAAGATTAGCAGTGGTTCACACAGACTTTCTCACCTACGCCTTAAGTCTTTTATCTAAGCTGTGCTGTGAGTGACAGGCATCACTGCCAAGCTGCAGGAGGAGGACAGTCTGCCACAACCAAACCAAACTCCTTAAGTGAGAAGTGGGAGTCCCTCACTAAAGCTATCTAAACCCCCAAATTCTACATCTGGTTTATAAGTGAGACAATGCACTTGTGTCACAGTTTAACACTGGCCCAGCAATTAAACCGAGTAACAGATGCTCTATTAATCCCCCTCTCCTCCCTGATAAGGAAAGGAGAGAGAAAAAGGGAGAGAGGCTGTATGGGTTGGAAACTAAACTACACAACTTTAATGAAACAGTAATGATAAATAGGAAAAATTACTAAATATATACAAATATACAGGGAAAAATTGATACCACATTCCTCCCCCCTCTCCCCCAATAACTCTCACGTCACCACGGAGGCTGCAGGGCAGCCCTGGGAAAGTCCAGGCTGGACTCCTGGGATCAGGAGCAGTCAGGAGCTGGAGGCAGGAACACACAGATTCAGGCTGGCACGGATCAGGACCACAGGCAGAGGAACGGACGGAATCCTCCCAGGATGCCAAAGCAAACAGGGAACAGGTGAAGGAAGGGCAGGAAGAGCAGGAAGAAAAAGAAGGGGTCTGACCCTCGTGATCCCTCAAATTTATACTGTGTATGACGTGTATGGGATGGAATACTCTGTTTGGTCAGTTCTGGCATCTATCTTGTCCGGTCCTCCCCAAAGGAGGGGTTCAGGTAGGACCTCTTTACTCCTTCTGCAGGGTAAAATGTTCCTCAGAGCTGAGCAGTGTCTTTGGCCCTGCACACCAGTCTCTAGCAGTAACTATAAACATCGAGTGTTATCAGTCCTAGAAGCAGACACTGTGAGAAACTTGCTGTTAATTTCAGCAAGTGCAGCTACTTACAAGAAACTTAGCTGAAAGCAAAAGTACAAACCAGAAAATCACCTTTATCCTGGCCCAAACCAGGACAACTTGTCATGTTGTCTGTGCAAGTCAACACAGGGCTGTTTTTTTTTTCACTGCTGGATTTCAGTACTACATCCCTTCTTATGTGCCACTGGAGTTTTGCTATGGATCACACCACGTATCCACCAGCTGCACCTGAGTCTGAAGAACCATGCCCATCACTAAAAGTTATGTGAAAGAGATGTCTGGCACGCTAACACCTACTGTGCAGACACACATCTCTGTTAACTGCCTGGCTAGATGGGTAAATGTTGAGGTGAATTGACTTGAACAAATTGGGAGCAAAACCTTAATAGCAATAAAGTTAAATATTTGTCTCATAAGAAGGCAGCTAAAGGTCAGAAAATGTAAGGGGAAAAATCTCTAGGACTTTCAGGGAAAATTTTACTTGTCCTAGATCTCTCTTCCTGGCCTCTTTCCTCTCCAAAGAAGGAAGTTTCAGAAAAGAATGGAGAAAACTTGGTGACTTGAAAAATGTTTCAACAAGGAAAGCTGTGTGCTCAAAACTGTCCTCACACCTACTATTTCTAGTATAAAACATGAATGATGACAAAAGATCATTTCTGATACTCTGTGATTGTCATTGTCTTCAAGGCTGTCAAAATTCCTGACTTTCAGGGATTCTTGGTCTTTTGCATGACATGACTGTGTCTTGCTGTACCACTGGCTTTCCCACCAGTGCTCATCTCCCACCTCCTGCACAACAGCTGCTTTCATGCAGAAGGCATCTTCCTCCTCCAAGCAATGTACACAGCATGTGAAGGGCCGTCCTGCTTGTTCACTGCCATTAAGGTCTGACAACTGGCAGCAAATACTGCCAAAAACCACAACCCAGTACTCAGTTGGAGCTGCTTAGCCACTCTCTGAGCATCCTTCACAGGCAGGAAGGCAGTGCAGGGCGCTTCTCCCCACTGCAGACCTGTTCAACAGCTCAAGCTGAAGACAGCAAACGGATCAAATCAGGCATTTTTTCTACACCCTCTACCACAGTCATAAAGGATTCCCAATTCGTACAAGGCCCATGGACCATCAAGCCTTGTTCAGGTAAAGGATGGCACAGTTGCAATCATGGAGCAAGGTATCTGCAGAAGAAATCACTATCTCAGTCCCTGTTTTAGCTCCTTCTGCAGGAGAGATAATACACCCTGAAAAACATCATTTCTATGCCAAGCTATCTAGAAAACATTATTCCCCTATCTTTACATGCTGAAAGAATGCCTTGACTAGGTATTTGGAAGGAACTTATGTTATTGTATATAACTAACCCTCAGAAAGCTGTCATGACTTTCTGACTGATAGTATTCCCAGGGTGCTTCTCAAAATTAATGAAGGAAGAATCTAATAAAAAGTGTTAGAATCAAGGTTATTCTGAGTGATCATTTACCTGACATCATTGTGAGAAACAACATTTCATCTGCAGGTAAAACACAGAGAAAGGCCAGTATTTCTCTTGCTTGGACACTTGGAGAAGGACTCCCATGCTCAAGTACCTTCTGGCACCTCAGCTGCCCACACTTAGAGGCAGAGCTGGCTGACACTCCCCAGATTTTTTTTTTGTCTGCTGTGGAATCCAGAAAATAATATTTGTCTCAAAAGAGCCACCCTGACAAAATGGACACTGTGCTGAGGTGGAATCTTCATTCCTAAGCCACCTGGACTCCCTTCTCTCAAGGAGAGACCCTCATTTGGGGAACCACCCTGATAAATGGGGCCCTTTTCTCACAAGGGCAGCCCCTCCTTTAGTGGCCATCCTGACAAGCTGAACACTGTCCTGGCAAGGGGAGCTCTGTTTGATGGACACCCTGACAGGCAGACACTGTCCTTATTTAATAAGGGACAGGCAAGCTGTACCCTGCAGAGGCAGAGTGACATCTTGTGTGTCCCCCCTGTGAAGTCACTGGAGAGGGAACATGCACAGAAATAGGGGTTATTGCTGGGTCATCCCATCTGGAGGGGCCCAAGTGAACACCTGGCTTGGCAAGATATGCCAAAGCCCCTCCCGAAAAGGTGGGGTCAGGTGGCATAAGAGGCACACTCGAAATGCTGAATGTGTGGCCACCATCCAAGGACCACAACTTCCTACCAAGACCATTGCTGGATCCAAGGGGGGTGGTATCTTTCCTATACCTCTCTCCCTATTTGTTTCCAATCTTACCTTGGCACATAAGGGTGACATCATTTGTAACTTTATTAGATTTACAACCCATTACTTTGTTTTGTTAGTTGTTTGTTGTTTTGACAGTTCCCTTAAGTTTTGCTAAATTGTAGTCCATTGCTTTGAAACTACCATAATTTTTAATTTCTAATTAGAAACTAGCATCATTTCTAATTCTGACATGCTCTTATAATCTTACTCATTTTTAAGCGAAGTTGTGTTTTTGTACAAACCTCCTGAGTAATAATCTTACTCCTAGAGTACTGCACAGAGAATTCCTGAACTTAATCTCACCAAATGGGTTGTTAAAAAGAGATCAATTAATAGAAGAGGACTGGGCCCAGCTGCACCTCCTCTCTGAAGGAGTTCAGAAAGCAAGGGGGTCCAGTCCTAATCTCCCTGGGTTGACCCCCACGCTGGGGAACTCTACCCGTGCCCACTCTGTGGGATGTGACAGTGCCACATACACCCTGCTAGGTCGTGACATCTGCTGTTAAAAACTGACATCCACAAAAGTTTGTTCTTTTCTTCCAAACACAATAACCTCCCTGAGGTTATGCTATTAGCCATAATATGAGAACAAAAACCAACCAAGGCTCTCACAGCTGTTCCCCAGGTACTCATGGCCTGAAGCCATAAACTTCTACCTTGTGCTAATCTTACAAGTTAAGCATCTTGGGGGCAGTTTATATTTGGTAAGAAAACTCCAAGTGCTGGAGGGAAAAAGTTGTCCTCTAATGTTCTTTTCTCTGGGGTCCACTAAGTCATCACAGGACAGTTATGATGGGGTTTAGTTTCTCTAGTGAGTTGTTATACCAGGGCAAGGATCACTTAGATTCTTTAAAGACCACATAATCTCTTTTTATGACATTGACATGAGATCATTGTTCCAGCTAAATTCCAGTTTGGCTAATCACATTCTACCTGCCAGACTGCTTCTCTAATTGCAGAGCATGTAAACGTAGATGGAGGGATCTCAGGAGGTTAACTTGATTCTACCTCCCTGCCCTGATGGTCAGCTAAGGATACCCAGACCTTCCCTGTGTAGGTGACCAAAGTTCATGGGTTTTTTTAGAATTTTTTTTTTTTTAGTGTTTCTACTGCTTACCCAATTGCAGAGTTAAAAGATTTTCCAAATACTTCGCCTCAGAATTAACCCAGTTTCTTCTTGTTCTACTTGCACAAGATAAACAATCTGTCATTGTGCCTTTCCAAAAAAAATAATAATAAAAAAAAATTGGGTTGTTTGAAGAGTCTTAGCAGATTCTCCTCAAAACCTACCTCTCCCTACTTGAAACAAGTACCAATTCTGCCAGGCTGTCCCTTCAGGCCTGCCTTGCTGCTCCTCTCAATGCTTCTTCCCTCCCATTGAGAGTCCCTCCAGTCTGTCAGCCTGTTATTACAGCACGTCCCCAGAAGGACACTCAAAAGAATAACCAATATCTAACTCTTCAGCCTTGCATTTCTTCTCTGCAACTCACATGTTCATTAAAGCTAAAACGCTTTTCACCATTTTAAAAAAACACTGCTTGTCACACCTGATATGCAGGTGAGGTGACTGGGATAAGATACGGATTTCACTAGGAGATCCAGAAGGCTGCCTTGACCCGTGGTGCTGCCCCAGAAGATCCAGATTGGTTTTGGCTAAGACTGGGCAAATCTGCTCCTTTAAAACACAGCCTGATGTGGCTCACTTCACAGCTTCCAAAACTCAGTTGTGTTAAACTTTGTTGTCATGTTAAAACATTGCTCCAGGCATACATACCAAATACACTGGTATAAAAATTAAGTCTCAGCCCAAAACAGACCAGCTATTACACCATGGGATATGGAAAAATAGACTGATACATCTGACTTCAGAATAACCAAGCTTTTTCCAAGAATTTTGGCTCCTGCTCATCAAAAGGCAGAGTAACTCCCTATTCAAGTAGTGCCCAAAGTTTAGGTTTTATAAAGATTGAAGCAAGCTTGAAAGCACTGTACATATGAACAGACAATGAAAACCTCTGAAACCTTTGTTTACCAATTTCATAAAAGAATTTAAAAAGACTCTTTGCAAAAGCACTACATACTGCTGACATAAATCTAAGTAGCATTGTCTAATCCAAGTAGGAGGCTCCATATAAATATAAGGGAGAACTTTTTCACTGTGAGGGTGACAGAGCACTGGCACAGGCTGCCCAGGGAGGTTGTGGAGTCTCCTTCCCTGGAGACATTCAAAGCCCACCTGGATGTGTCCCTGTGTGACCTGCTGTAGGTGACCCTGCTCTGGCAGGGTGGATGGACTCGATGATAGACCTTTTGAGGTGCCTTCCAATCCCTAACTTTCTGTGATTTCTGTGACTGTCATCTTAAAATAAAAATAAATGTAAAATTTAAGTAAAAATCTTAGCAACAATGTATTGATAAGTTATGGGGTTATTTTGAACCTGTTGTGCTACTGCCACACAGTTATTCCACATAACTTTGAAGATATCACTCAAAAATAATGTGCAGATTCCAATTATATTAAAGGTGAAACCATTACCAGTCGTTACTTCAGGGAAGCAGTAACCTCTCAGAAATAGTTCCTATTTAGAGAAAACAAGCAACAGGAAAAGACAACTAGTCTGTATTTACAAAGAATGAAAATACAAATGTATAAAAGTGTTAGTAGTGCCTATAAAAATATACTCTCACAAGATTGTTCAGTTTAGGCAATGCTACTTCATGTTCCAAAATAGATTACAATCCCAGACAAAATACAAATGGGCCCAGCAGCAAAATCTAACTCTCAGTTTTTAATCATTGAAGGCAAAAAATTCTTTATCCCTAGATGCAAGATGGAAGAGCATCCGATACAACTTAACTTTGGCAGGGTACCATACTCCCCATCTTCAGACAGCCATAACAACAGATGAAGGGATTTCCAGTGGATATTACAATTCTCAAACTATATTTAGTAACTTCCTTGTGTTTGGGCAGGCATGCTTTCAGAAGACACACCCATGGCTGCTGCCAAGCAGCCTCCAGCACTTCTCCAAACCTGTCTTCCAGGAGCCTCCCAGGGCACAGCTCTGTCACACCCACACTGAAAGCAAGACTATGAACCTCCTGTTTTAGGAGACAGCCAAAGCCCTTGTTACATGAGCAAGCAGGACTGAAAGAACATAAAACACCTGCCCAGAATAAATTTTTTCTTTCATGCATAACTACAAACTTTTTTTTTTTTTCTTTTCACCTCCTCCATGGAAATAAATCTGCCCAGCAAGCAAAGAACTACAGCTTCTCTTAACCAGACTCCAAGACAGAGCTCCCATCCATTTCAGAGCACGACAGCCAACATAATCTTGTTATTGCAATCCTTGTGATAAGAATTTGCTGTTACTTCAAATTCCAAATGCAACAGATGTTTCGTTTTTTCTTACCATCACACCCTGAAATACCATTTTAAAACTCACCTCACATGTCTGTTGTGCTCTGTGGGTGCAGACCTCACCAATACCTACTGCAAGAGCAGGTACAGGTGGCAAAATCTCTGTCTGCATGTAGCTGGAGTTTTTATCAGCTCCATGCATTGCAGACCAGTGCTTAATACAAATAGGGCTTAGAATCACAGTTTATAAACACAGATGGGCATTTCATTATCACTTTCACCAAGATAGAAATGGGATTACAGACTTCCATTCGCTTTACATTTGCAGCACAACAATTTATTCTACAGATGACCATCATGTGCTCTCACTGCCAAATTTTGTTTATTATTTGTCAGCAAGAGCAGCAGCATCTGCTCCTTGGTAAGCCTCACTGGGAGCAAAACACAGCTGGGAGTAACACAGCTCCCAAAAGCACTGGAACAGGCAGCTCCGGCAGCTCCCAGAGCTGTCACACTGCTAAATTACTTTATTCCCTGCTGCTTCCACTTAGCAATTTTTATGCATGCATCTTCAAGCATGAACAGACACTTGTAGCCTTGGTGGTCAAACCCTCTCATCTGTTGCACAGTCGGTCTCCCCAGTGATGGAGATTTACCAGCGGTGAGAAAAAGCGCATGACTGCGCAGGCAGTTTCTTGCAAAATCAAGGGTCATTTATGGGTGAATTTCCATCTTTCCCACCCTGTCGGGGTCTTTTTCCCCCACCCCACCCCCTCTCCTTTTGATGCTGTTGGTTATTTAACAACAATTGTCCTTGGGAAATAAATAATGCAACTCTGCTTCAGAAAGCCTTACAGCAACTTGAAGTAGGAATAAAATAATTTCTTGAATGTCTTGGGAATTTTTTAAATGGATACAAAGTGGGATATTCAACTGTCCTATGGAAATACTCTGTTCATCAGGCTTCTGCATTGATTCAGTCAGGTAAGTGTGAGCAGAGTTACAACGAAGTGGCACTAGGAAAACAGCAAAGTTTGGCCTCACTGATTTTTCATTACTGACATCCCTCTGGCTCATATATTGCAACATATTCCAATACCGGCACCATCAACAGGGAAAAAGAAAACCAACAAAACATACCTGAAACTGCCTAACAATAGTTCATAGACAGATACATGACACAAAAGCATATAAAAACCACAGCCCAAAGCAATCCCAACCTGGTAGGGCAGGGAGCCCATCCCTCTCCTCAGGCAGCATTTACACATGCTGGCACACTGCCCTGGCAGTGGCTGCGCCCTGCTGCCTTACTCCCAAAATGCTGGCAGAAGCCACGGACCACCAATTTAAGCAGCATTTGCTGATAATTAATTCTGCCTTCTCTTAAAACAGCCTGAAGTTACATACAATGTTTTCTGATGGGAAAAAACAAAACACACCAAAACAAAAAATTAAAACAAATATAAAACCAAAATAAATGACCCAGATTTTTTTAGTTATCATGCATGATCTCCACTTCCACAAGAAAAAAATGGCAATACTCAGACCACTTCTGCTTTCTCACCCACCATTCCCCCCTCCATTTCTATTAAACAACTCTATTTCAAACCCAAAATTTCCCAAAATTTCCTCCCCACTGTCTCAAAACCCTTATCTTCACTTCAAAGAATAGGTTTCCTTAGCCTGAAGCAATATGCTCAAGTCAAACAGCTGAACATGGAAGCTGCCTGTTAGTCTCAAATTTAACCTAGCAACTCCACCCTATATTATACTTACTAATATTTTTCCCTCGACCTAATTAGTGGGATTCAAATGAGACCTCAGCAGCAACGTGCCCAACACCACAAACCACAGCAATGATGTTGTACTTCACCCAGAGAAACACCAAAATGTGCTGTAGGTTTTCCAGAGTCTCAAGCTCTCCAACACTGCAAGTTGCTGCCAGTTCTCTGGTACAACAAACAGCCCCTCCTGGTGCTACTTCTCCACTAGGATTTCATCAAAAACCACAAAACAAATTGGAATATGCTTTAGGTTCACCTCCTGCCTTTTGATGCCATGCTTAGTATGTTTTCAAGAAACTATCTGAATCCACGTGTTCACAGTTTTTTTTCCCCTCACAAGAATGCTGAAATGCTTCTATAATTACAATCACTTAGAAGTTGAGATTTAGGAAAAAAACAAGAAACATGGCATTGACAACAAAAATTAGCAAGAGGTCTCATCACCAAGGAAGTCTGAGAAAACCCAGATAAAGCTGCAGTTAAGAACAGGAGAAGGTTCAGCCATTCCATGGATATCTCTCCTTTTATTCTTGTCATGACAAACATCAGAAATAGTTACTTACTTTGACCAGGAAGCTGGTCACATCTCTAGCAAAATCCCATTTGCTCCTCTTCAAGCATCGGCACATCTCCACACAGAGCATTATTACTGCACCCTCACAACTGGACCTCAAAACAAGTGACAGGCTACTCTTTTCACAGAATTTGAAAGACGGGGTTATCCCCTCATGGGAGAGTGAGCAAAGAAAACTCCACAAAACAAGTATCTGAATCTCTACATGATTCCTGAGGGACTGGCATCTGCCAAAACCAAGGAGAGCATGGAGACTGCTGAATAAGGCAGCATGGTCAGACATACAAGTAACTTGGAGTGAGGTTAGTCTTGCCATCACTCGCTCTTGCTGTTCTCCAGATGCTATCATTGATCCTCACATCTCCAAAAGGCTTCACAGTCATTACCACATCTGAACCTAATTACAGGTCCATTTACCAACTAATTAACTAGCTTATTCTTATGAAAACCATGTCTTAAAACACTTATTGACAGCCTTCAGCGAATGAAATAGCGTTTGGATGCCAAGGATTTTTCCCAAGCTTTCTCCTACTGGGGTGTTCCCACCTGTGGAGCAAACTGGGTGACTCCAAGCCAACCACTCCTTTCCAGACTGAGGTCTCCAGCAGCTTAAGGGCATGGCTGAAAAATCCCTGACGAGGAGATGCCTTCCTAGGAAGCCACCATCACCCTTCACCAACACCCTCCAGCCACCACCTCTCGGGCACCTGCAACAGGTCACAACAGGGCACCTGAAGAGGCCGCATCTGCGAATGGGGGCTTCTAAGGACAGACGGACGGACAGACAGACAGACCCCTACCAGCGGACCACGGTCGGGGAACCCAGGAGCCCGGTCATCCCCCGCTCCGCCAACGGGGGTGAGGGGGCGCCTTGTCGCGACGCAGGAGCGCTCCTGTCACGACACGGCGGGCTCTCNAGGCTCGGCCTGACAGACCCGGACCGGCCCTGCCGCCCCCCCTCGCCGCCGCAGGGCTCATGCTGCCGGCGGGACGGGCCCCGCGGCCGCCGCCGAAAGTTGAGAGACCCCGCCCCGAGTAGGGGCCGGCCGGGGAGGGGCCGGTATGCCCCTGTCCCTGTCCCTGAACCGGCGGGGGTTACGGGGAGCCCGGCGTGCCACGTTAGTGTCACAGGTGCCCCCTTTCCAGACCCACGCTGCCCTTCCAGGCCAGAGTGATAGATGCCGTCTGTTACAAAAACTCCCCTCCAACTATTGCATCAACCCGACTTTATCGTATGGAAGAGTAGTTATTTTTATATATATATATATAGTCAGTTCACGTTATACACCGTAATGTCGTGAGGTAGTGGAATTTTATTGGAGACTGGGGTACTGTTCATGCTTAAGTAAAACAAACCAAAGGACACTGTGGCCCTGGAAGGAAGGACTTAGCTTTGTGGAGGGCTGAAGGTGAAGGATAAAGGATACCCCTAGACAGGCAAGACAACACCAGCATCTTAGCCCCTCTGACACACGTTTGAAGCTCCCCTCAGTGTCATGTGGAGTTACAGATTAAGTAATTCCAGCACAGCTAAAACAAGGGACATCTGGATCAGTAGATTTGCAGCAAGAATGCTGCAAAAATAAAGTTGATTTGCAAAGTTTTGCTTAGTAATAGGTAGAGTGTTTGTTAGTGATTAGTCAAATCATGTTGGACCTGAATGTTTGAAGGATATGAGAACCCTTGTGTGAAACCACAGTGGGTTTCAGTTTGGCTGGGACACCTCGTGTGTATGAATATAAAGAGATATACATCCCCCTGTATATATACCCCTGTAAGCCCATACTCTGCATCCCAGCCTCACTACTGGGTTGGCACCACCACACCACCACACATCCTTGGTTTCAGCCATGAGGAAAAGGCTCTGGGTGAGCTGAGTAGGGCTGAGAGGCAGAGGCAGTCCTGTTTACATCCGTGGGAGCACACAGCAGGGTTTACATCCCTTTTGCCTCACAGCAGGGACACACTACACAGAAATATTGAAGTGTGCAGGCCAACTTTGGCCTTGAGCCACAATGCTAAATTGTCACTGAGTGATAAGCAGGCAGTGGTAGCTGGGGGGATTTGCTGAAGCAAGAACCACAGGTTCCCATCAGTAGCAAGGAGATGGATACTCACCTAATCCCCATTCCTTTTACCAAGTGGTGAAGGGAGGTTGTGACTCCTGTCCCTGCTCGCAGGGCTGTGCTCCCAGTGCTCCTGCCTCATCAGCTGGCAAGGAAGAGGCTTTCTGAGCCGAGCACCTTTTCCCTCTTTTCTGATGTCCTCCCCCTGACAGCAGCCCACACTGCTCCTCTCTGACCTCTCCTGCCTGTTCACAGCCTGGAGCAGAGCCTGAGCTGGCAGCTGGAGGAGCAGGTCAGAGAGGAGCACAGGGAGAAACAGAGCCAGTCAGCAGCTGAGCAACCAGACCTGCTGGCAGAGGGACAGAGGAGATGCAGGCAGGAAGAGAAGGGAGGGAGCAGTGATCCATCAGCAGAAGTTCTCCAAGCACTGATGCACTGGCGGGCCAGTGCATACTCCCTGCTGTATAAATATTGCTGACCTCTTTTAGGTTTGTATTTTTGGGTTTTGTGTGTGTGTGTGCAGGGTTTTGGGATAGCTAATCCTCCAAATTAGGTTAAAGCAATTCTATGGTTATTTCTAACCACCCTAAAGGCAGGCTCTTCTTAGAGGGGGTAGGTGGCAGTCCTCCTGGTTGCCATTCCTGTAGCAAGCCAGGGGCTCCTTTTTCCTAATCTAAGACAAGCCAGGACAGTGACCCAGATGAAAACTAACTTAATGAGAACTCTTTCTAAAGTGGTTTCCTAATAGACCCGGGCACCATTTTTGGTATCATCCTGTCTTTTAGTTAGCCAAAAGCCAAAGTGGGACAGCCTCTGGGTGTTTTATGCCTCCAAGGAAACACTGCAGATCAGAGCACTTCTGATCTGCACCTGCTCAGGGGTCCCCATCCATCCCTTGGGCAGGTGCAGGTGTTTGCCACAGGGAAGTGAGGGCTTTTCCAGCTGATCTGTCTGAGAACCACATACTTTTCCCCTTTTTCTATCCCCTTAGGTGGCTCACAAGCTGATCAGACAAGTCCTGGTGATAGGGCAAGGGAGGAACACATTTATGAAGGCACAAAGGAGAGGGTGACTGCAGTGACCATGACTAATATCAGCTTAAGAGAATGGAGTCTAGCTCCATCCATGAGCACTGCCTGGAGTTCATCAGCAGAAGGCTGCTTGGGCTGGCACAAGGCTGCCTCTGCATCATTCTGCTCCAAGTAAAATGGCATCATTCATCTGGAGGACAGAAGTAATGCCTCTGCTCAGGGAAGAGAGGTTTAGACATACGTCAAGTACACTAAATGAAGGGGAAATGGTGACAAAACACAAGCACTGCTAGCCAGAACCTTTATATCAGACAATTCTTGGCACCAAGGTTGTTTGAGAGCATCTTTATCTGGTCAATAAATAAGGATGTGTGAAAGTCCTTTTAAAATTTATTTAAAATAAAAGTTGGTGTTTGTATGGTTATTGAGAAAATCTTAAAGGTAGGAGTATCAAGGTCATGACTCAAAAAGTATAAAGTTACCAAATACATTATAAAACTCTCTCTTAAAGTTTAAACCTTGACAAATCAAAGCTTTCCTAAAAGCTTGAACAATGCCTATTCAACTAAAGAGGTCTGACTGAGCAGAATAAAAACCACCAAGTCTTTCTTGCTTTCACCATCACAGGGTCGGACGCTGTTCTTTTCTCATTGTACAGCTTCAACAGAAAGCTCAAATGCTTGAATCCAGCCTCTCTTCTTGTCATCACTGAGCTGTAACTGTAAACGCTGACCTTGTAAGAGATGTTCCCTTTCTTAGAAAGATGATCAGCCCCAACTTGTGAGCATACTAAGAATGATCCTGATAAAGAACAGTTCATGAATTTAACTCAGTGTTTTCATTTTGCTTTTGTATTTTAACAAATGATCAAGTTTCTTATGCTTCTCCCCATCTCTTTTGAATGTTTAAACAGAGCAGAGCATTTCTAAAGACAGAGAAAATAGGGAACAGTGGTAGGAGGGGGATCTCAGGAAATTTCAGGAACAATGAGAAATCTTACCTGGACTAGCATGAGAATCAGTGGGAATTAAGATAGTACCTTAAACATTCTTACTTCTCCAGCATCCTCTCCATTTTAGCAAGTGAATTATAAACTAATTTCTTCCACCAGAAATCTGCTGCAAAGACACCTGTATGTGAGCAATGCATGTTTAGAAGAAAAGCAAATTAAAATGGAAGTGTAATGCATGCAGCTCCAGTTCAGCAGGAGGATGGGACTTTTTGAGGTGATTGCTGGGAAATACAGCTTCTGCTAAGTTTCACAGCTTCTGCAAAATGTGCTCACTCTTCAAGTCAGGCAGCAAATAGCCTCCCCTGCCTGTTGTCCCCAAACCAAGATGCGTAGTGCCAGAGGAAAATATATCATGCCAGATCAAACAGAGCACAAGGTACTGCCACATAATGCCTGGAGTAACCAAATCACCAACTCTGAATGTGTCTCAGCATGCAATTCCTACTGAGAGTGGCAAGCACTATGCCCTGATAACCAAAACAAGATGTTGGTCCTAGTATATCTGCTTTCTTCTGTAGGTGGCACAGATTTCTACTGTTGCCTTCATTTCTGCAGGAAAAGTTTTTAAAAATCAGCAAATGCCTAAAAATGTTCTTCTTGACTCTGCTTAACAACCCTGCTGGATTTGGTATGAGCCACTTGCCAAAATCTACAGGACAGAGCAAAGGAAGACTTTTTCCCCTCTCCTCCCTCCTACACTCTTAGCTAATGCTTTAAAAACCAGAGTGACGTGGGCCCACACACATGAGAACAGGGAGGCTTTGTGTGGAAATTTCCACAAGGTCATTTTAAAAGTAGCTGCATGAAGGGAAACTCAGAGTGTCCTTCCCCAAAGAAGATGCGTGTGCCTCTCATCTTGGGTCTACATGAGTCAGAGTTTTGGTCCACGCCTGTTTTATTGCCTCTCACACTTAGATGCCAAAGCTCTGCCACAACCCTAAGGAACATGGGCTGAAATTTTTATAGCTCCCTGAGTGACTTCTCAGTGCAAATCATTTCTTACTTCTGTTCCTCAAACCTGCAGCTGGAAATCCTGGAAGTATTTCTCAATGTACCAAGTGACAGACCCCCCTGAAGCCTCCATGCATCCAGCAGCTCTGCAAAGAAGATGGAGCCCTCACTTCTTCCTGCACTTTAAATTCCACTGAAAACTCAGCGAAAGAATCTCTTTCTATTATCTGTTAGGTGTAAGCAAGGGAGAAGTAAATTGGCTGAATCGGTCTATTACCCACTTAACACTGCTGAGAAATAGTGTCTGAACAAGCTGCCAGGGCCAAGGCTCAGCTGTGTGGATCATTAAAACCACTTCTCAGCTCACCACTGCTAGGTTTGAAGATAACAGCTGAAAAAATGTTTATGCAGTCTCCCATTAGCTCTCCTCAAGCTTGTGGGATATTTAGGCAGCTTAACACAAGACTGATCTTGATGTTCAGCAGTTCAGTGCAAAGCAGAGGCAGAAGCTCTCTTTTCCCTCCAGCTACTGAGAGATCCAAATACCCCAGCCTAGCAATGTGCTCTGAATTTATGAAAGAACTAGCTGATAATTAATGGTCTAGAGGTGATTATAGATCAAGATTTACTTTGGAGTCATGCTTTTGTGCCTTTGCACACATAGGTGTCTGTACCTATGCACATCCTTTTGCTGGAGGAATGAAAAGGGGAATGAGATGGCCCTTCAGTATAAGATGCTCTGCAGCCCTCTGCTATCTCTGGGTCTTACCTTTATTTATTTAACCCTCATCTTCTTTGTATCTCAAAATGCAACTATTATCTTCAGCTGCTGTATTTCACTCCTGGAGAGGAACAACAGTGATTTTTAGGTCTTCCTCTTACTAAACCGTCTGTAGATTCTAAACCAAGAAAACCTATGCCTGCTTTTAAAGTATAGGCTAGCAATTTCATTGAATAGACACTGGTATAAAAATTGAAACATATATTGCCGTTAAAAAAAAAGGGATTGCAGTTTACAGGAATTGAGCAGTGATTTGTGATATGCAGTTCACAGGCTATTGCATAAAGATTTCTGTGATACCAGTTTGTTGCCTGTAGTTCCCCTGTATCTATAGTAATCCCAGACAGACATCCAGATCTGCTTAAAAATCACCCTGTATTTGTATTACACATTCCTGTTTTCTGTGTGGCTTAAAGATTACTTTGGTGTTACTCTGGGCTCAGCTTTCTACCTTTTACAGGCATTTTTACACTTCTAAGCTCAAGAATTAGTGTCTTTCATTAAAAAAATGTTATTTGTCAAAGGAATTAATCTATAATGCTCAGAATTCTACAAAACACTGCAGCTGGAGTAGCAATTAGGGGCTAGAGAAGTTATATAAGCCTTTTTTAATTACATGTTTTTAATGGGTTTACATAGCAAAGTACACATGCCAAAGTATTTATGCAGGGGATGGCAATGGCACTGTAGTAATATAGCAGATGTCAAAATCTGATCACTGAGAGTGACTTCCACCTGTAAGTGTTCAGGGAAAAGGACTCTCCGAGGGGAGGAGACCAGACAGAGAGCTGGGGCTGCTCAGGAGAAGAAAAGCAGCAACAGCAGTTTTAAAACCAAAGGAAGACCCATAATCAATGCACTGTGCACTTTTTCTACAGTCTGTCTCACATTGTTTGATATACTGGGATGTGTCTGTACAGTTTATGCCTTATTGAAGGCAATGGGATAAAATAAAAGCTGGGTGTGGTGGACTTGATGGTCAAAAAGCAGCTTTCATAGGAGAGAAGGTATGCAAAAATGTCCTGGACCAGTATGCAGACAAATTTAATAATATGCATCCACCTCTAATAAAGGTCTCATCCATGTGTCTGAAAAGTGTCCCATCTTTGTAGGACACTGAATTCAGTATCACTGTCCTCATCTATAACAAGAAGGTTGCTTTTCTAAATTATTAGCATGGGATCAGCCAATCCTCTCCTCCAACTGCTTAATTTTAAATGTCTTAAACAAAATCCTAATGAGGAGGAGAAAAATAGCCTTGTTCTCAGCAGAAAAGATGCCACAGCTCCCCTGCAGCCAAGCAGCCTGGCCAGGACCAGACGGTGAGGATAAAACCCTATGCTCTTCCCTCAGGCTCCTTTCACAGCAGTTTGCCTTCAAGGCCACATCGAGCAGCATCAGTGATGCAGAGATACTGGTATTGATTCATAGTGGAACAACCTCCTCAGCCCAAAGTTTGTATGTAGGTTAGGTGTTCCCATAGCATGTGTCTTCCCACAGCCTGCCTGCCTTTATCCTCAGCCGTGGATGCAGAAAGCAGAGGCCACTCAGATTCTTCAAAGATGTGCTGGTAAGGATGAAAAGGGTTTGTGAAGACCCAGGAACCCCTGCAGACATCACTCCAGGCAATGAACTCTCATCCAGGCTAATGCTTGTGGTTGTGCCCCAGCTCCTGTCTTGCTTGCAGCATCCTTGTTAGGAGATCCCTCTGCCAGAATGCGTTGAATTTATGCAGGGGCAAGGTCATTTCTCTGTACTCTGTCAGGAGGCAAAGCACACCCCTCTGAAAGTGCAAAGACTCTGCAGAGCCTGCATGGTGCCTGCAACTCTCCAGATGGCAAGGCTGGAGGCAAAACTGGTGGTTACAGAGGAAACCCTGCCCTGCTGTCTCCCACACCTTCTGGCTACGGTAGCAGAGGTGATACAGAGGGGGTAGGACTGTCTCAGAGGGCACTGACTTCCCCCACAAGGCAAAGGAGAAGCTGGGTTGGTGCCTGAAGCCAGAAGAGAGCAGGAACCTCCTGGATGGAGCCCAGGGCACCAGTGCAGGCAGGGAGAGGCCTCAGCACTGGAACCCTCAGAGCAGTGGCTGGAAGAGGCACATTTTCCCACTAACTTCTTTCTCCTCCCTCAGGCTTAGCATGAAGGAAGGAAGAACATCACTGATGTAAAGGACAGGAGCCTTTAGCTCCATTGGAGCCTCAAGCTGCAAAGACAAGCAGCATAAAGATTGCTCTCAGCAACCCAGACAAGAACATTTTAGTGCATAATTATGGATGAGATGCAAGAGGACAAAAAAATAAAAAAGAGAAGGAAAACATCTGTTTGCCTAGAGTTTATTGCCATTCACTTGAGAGGCACATTAAATGCCAGAAAAAGCTATTTATCCTTCTATTTGAGGCAATTATCCTGCTGAAAAAATCTGTGGTGGTTTGCCCCGAGATTATTCTGACACTGTGCAGATAGACTCACTATAGAGAAAAAGGGCAGAGAATGTGCTCACCAAGGCTGACAGAGGGATTTTTCAGAAGTGAGGTAGCCAGTGATTCTCAAGGTCTTTTAACTTACACTTTGATTATGCTCAAGCTGCCATCCTGCTGAACTGCTACAGCATAAGATAACAGAACTGCTGTAGAGTCACTTAGCTTTTTTCAAAAACTCATTTGCAGTAAAATATCACATTATCATTAACCACTGTGGAGAAGTGGGTTGTTTCTTGGAGTCTTTTCCTGAACTTCAGGTGCCTCAGGCTCTTTCTTTTAAAAATTGAAAGGATCTTTTTTATTCAAAGCACATCTAAGAGTGGAATTGCTCTTCTCGTAGCCACAGGTTCAGCAACATGGGATGTGAGAACCTCAAATTCAGTTCCTTCATGCTCAAAGGAGACCAGGAACCCCACACTACTCACCAGATGCTCAGGGAGGAGAGTCTTAATCTCTTTGGAGCCCAACCCTGCACTCATTTGGCAAGGAGGGAAGCAAGCATGAGGCTCCCTTGGTGGCTGTAGTGCATTCCCTGAGGGAAGGGTTGCTTTCCAGACCTTCACTGTAGCCAAAAAAATGCTGACTGGATGTGCACATGCAGATGCTTCAGAAACACCTGCAGCTGGCTTGGATGCTTAATTCTCTGGTGATACAGAAAATAAATAAGACTCCCCTTCCCTGTTTGGCTCATAAATCTAAGTAGAGATTAATGTAAGGCTCACATATCAGCTGGTCAAGTAAAATTGTGCAGAGGTTAAGTAAAAAGAGAGGAGAGGTGACAGTGGCAGTGGCAGGAGCACAGCATGTGATCCACATGGTGCACACCTCTTACAATGTGAGAAATACATTGTCCCCATTGTAGGTAGCAGGCACGTACAGTAATGGAAGAAAGAAATGTGGGACAGTGCTCTTCCAGTGCTGGCTCCTGTCAGTGATCTAGGACAGCTACAAAGGAGGAAAACAAAATACAGGGAAAATACTGCCTTGAAACTTCTTTTACTTGTGGAAATACCAGTTCTATAAAGTTGTTCACCTTCGGAAAATTTTCTTTCTGCTTGCTTTTCTCCCCAGCCTCTCCATTTCTTCATAAGGCTGAGCTCTGATTTGTGTTCACTTTTACTTCTCAAAAATACGTAATTTTGACTTCCTCAGTGAGAAAAAGAAGAAGTGTGGGGGGAAAATTCCCAGAGAGAAAAGAGATCATTTCAGATCAGCCTTAAACCAGTGATAGTTTCTGACAGTGTGTGGTCTCTCCAGGGGTCAGGCCAGGCAGTGGGTACATGGGCCGGGCTGTAGCCCCACAGGGATCCTCATGGGATGTCCAGACCAGGCACAGCTCAAGGGGCTGAGGGACCTCAAGTCCCCACAACATGAGGAACTGAGGACACTTGGCTACTCAATACAGCCTTTAGGTGGGGAAAAAGCTCTGGGACATGCTGCTATAGCAACAGCTTTACCTAGGATCATAATCCCTTATTTTTTATTAACAACAGCTTCTGGTGCGCTGCTACCTTCACCTTTTTACTTCCCCTAATGCACTCTCTTTTTTTAAGATCTCCTGGTGATATTTTACTGCCCTGGCTGATTCGCTATTATTTCCTAAGCTCTACTGCATCACCGAAGTCCTCCAAGCCTTATAGATATGTGGGAGCTTAACAAGCACCCACATTGCCACTGAGTTCAGCATCATCATTTGCTCTTGGAGATGGTGTGTGCCGTTTCTCCCAAGCAACTGCCTGATCCAACATCTCCCTCTGGTGGAAGACAGGGAATAAAGCAGAATAAAATAAAAGATTTGTACAGCACGCACGATTATTTGAAAGCTGTGAGAACGATACAAATCTTAGTCCTGGTCATGATGTTCTCTCTAATTACTTCATTTATTCCAAATGAATTTGAATGTATCACACTGAACTTCATCTCAACTAGTACTCTACTGGAAGAGAATTATAATGAATGGAGAACACAAATTTTCCCGTGTTTTGTTTTGGGGGTTTTTTTTCAGAAAATTGGCAAATTTGTTTTAAATACAGGCAGAAGCCTATATCTAGACAATATGTCTTTATGGCTTTGTTTCTGTGGAGAAAAATCAACAAAATTCTCTGTTGCTGAAAACTTTTGTGCTCAAGCCCTAAACACCATCATACAGCCCATCTGCAGTGGCAAGGATTGATAGAAATGTCTCAAAATATGATTGTTCCCTTTCTATGCCATAATTACACCTCTGAAGTTCCCTGTGAGTCTGACAGATTGGTTGCCATCTGCCAGGGGTAACAATGTAGATCAGAAAGCAGTAATACTCAAGTATAGTCTGGTGACTTTTGTCCGGACACTCCATGGGCTTAAGGAATGGCACAAGGATAAAATGCTCTGCACAGGTGATAGCTAGGTCCTTCTTTAAGGGTATCTTTCATCAGCAGGGAAGTTTGGGGAAGCTTAATGCCCTTCCACAGTAAACCCTCTCCCACACGTGAGCATTTCCCTGGCACCTCCTCTGTGTTCCCAGGTGAAAAATACAGATCTGACACAACAGTGTGAACAGACGGGATCAAAACAGAGTTTTACAAATTCCTCAGCTGCCAGTTTAGCTTCAGATGGAGCTGGAGAGTTAAAACAGGTCACATCTTTGCTTCAGCTCTCAGCAAGGCTCCTGGATGAGGAGCAGAAACCTGGGGATGGATGAGGAGAGACTGCCAGAGACTGAGACTCAAGAGTGGTCCAAGAAAGGACTCATCTCAACAGACTTGAGCTACCTAAAATTCAAGCATCAGCAAGCAAGCTTGCAGGCATCAAAATCATATGAGTCCCCTTTGTGAGTTGGTGTATAGTTGGCACAGGGCAGCATATCTATGTATCTATGGATATATTTTAGAATATTTAAATTTTCAATGCCTAGGAAGGGATGTGTGATTATTCAAAAAATGTTAGGACATATTCTTGGCAATCTGAAAGATTCTGGAACAAAATGTTGAGGCTCCTAAGCTGGATGCTCAGCCTCTGTGTGGCCATGACCTTAGAGCACAAGAAAACAAGAAAATCTCTGCTGGAAAAAGTAAGATTTAAAAGGAATTTCAAGCTAGAGACAGGGGAGTAAGCTAGCAGGCAGAGAGGAGCAGGGGTTCATAATGACATATCCTTGAAGCTGGCATTTGGACATCTTTAGAACAAGTAAACAGCAATGGCAAGGTGTAATCTGGACAAACAAGCCCCCTTTGAACAGGGCACAGGAAATGAAAGTCTAAAAATAAGATATGGGTCTAAATTGTTTGATTTTTGTATAAGGGTATTGAATTAGCAGAGACCGCACAGAAGAGAAATCATAATTGGCTCATTGTAATATCATAGAATCATACAATGGTTGAAGTTGGAAGGGACCTTAAAGATCATGATAAAAATTGCATGGAAAAGAACTGAAATAGATCCCATTCAAACGAGGAAATAGAAAGGGACATGAACTCTGGCAAATTAAAAGCAGAAACAGAAAGGCAGACTGAAAAATATTTTTAGGAAATAACTTGCAAGCAGGCAAAAAGTCTCCTGTAACTCAGGAGGAGTGGGGAGCTCCAGAGGGTCTGCAAGTGCCATCAGCAGACGACCATGATGGCAAAGGAGTTTGAGAGCAAACAAGCCCTAGTGCAACAGCTAAACAGATAACTTGTGTCTGTGTTTGGTGCAGAAAATCTCAGTGAAGCCATTTGTTAAAGGGATAATGCAGAGAAGCTGCCTCAGATTGAAGGGCCATTATGTGAGGGTGATGTAAACACTTTAAAAAAAAAAAATGGGTTTAGAACAGATAGATCTAGTGGGTAGTAACGAAATCATGAGAAGCAGATTTTGCTTGCTTGTGGGTTTTTAAGGAATGCTAATGGGAAATTGTTGCATTCCTATGGCTGGTGTATAGCCCTTTACTTAAAACAGCCAAAGAGAGAAAGAAAGAGGATGGCAAGTGGCACAGGGTGGCACTGTGAGAGATCCAGAGAAATGCACACAGCAGGCAAATGGTAAGAGAATTGTTGCAAAGACAGATAGGGACTAACAGGGAAGAATCAGCAGAGCTTTGCAATGAGGAGCTGTGAAGCTGTGCTTCACCATGACTTATGGCTTCCTCTTATGGCTTCAGAGGAAACTGTGAGGCTCCGGTCTTGTGTAATCCACTGGGTATGATCTGCTCAGCTTCTGGAAAGCCTTTGATAATGTCTGCCACCAAGGGCTCATGAAGATGCTAATCTGACATGGGATAAGAGGGAAGATCCTTTCATGAGTTAGCAACTGCATATAGCATAGAGAGATGAGGTAAGAATATTATTCACAGTGGAGAGAAGTCACCAGTGACATGAGGGATCTGTGAAAGGGCCAGTGCTAATCCACATGGCCATCTCATGAGTCTGGACAAAGTAATGGCAGGTGAGATTAAATAACAACAGAGAAAAACATATGGCTGAGCTGGAAGGAAGACACCCTCACTTCCCAGTCTCAGTCATGGTCTCTGAACCACCTAGTACCATTCAGGTACCTTGGAATTAGGTAGTTCTATTCATTCAGATGTCAGTTAAAAGCAATTGAATATTTAAAAAAAAAAATTATTAGGAAGAGAAGAGAGTTGTCATCAACTAAATTCAGGATTCACCCCTTCCCATGAGCATTGCCTGCAGCTCTGGTCCCTCCTTCTCAAAAAGAGTATGATAGAGCTAGAAAAGGTATAAATAAAGTAAAAAAATATATGGGATGATTTTATGTAGGTAACAGCTACCTAAATCGATTCTTCAGAGTGAAAGGGAGAATGGTACAGCTCTATCAATTCAAGATGGGTCACGAAGAATAAGTAGTTACTAATTCTCACATGGTGCAAAAAAGGGGCAGCAAATGATGTTTCCAGGTTCAAGACAAATACGAAGGCAAGGAGCTCTGTGGCTGGGCAAAGAAGCATCTCCCATTAGTAAACATTTTATCACAAGATGCTGGGGACTACCAAAGCATCATATCTGGTTTCAGAAGAAATCTGAAAAATGTCTGTAAGATAAATCGTCTGAGGGCCAGGAAACACTAAGCTACTCTTCAGTTGAATGGGCCAGGGTATGCTAGAAGTGGCCCTTTCCACTGCTGGCCATGGTAGAGCTAGGATGCCAGAATGACAGGCCTTGCAGCTCACCCCATTTTGCCATTTGTATCAACCAGACAACTTTTAGAAGGAACTTTTAAGACAAACACCCATCCTACAGAGCAGAAGTGCACAACCGGAGCTCATGGGGCTATGAGCACCCCATTGGCATCAGTAATGTTTCTTGCTCCAGGATAAGCTACACTGTTTGTTACTTTTAAAGATTAAAATAAAGGTTAAGAAAATACAGCCCATTCTCATTATTCTTCCATGTATTTTTTCTGTTCCTTATTAGCTGAGGAAAAGGCTGCAGTTTGACAATAAGCCCTGTGCCAACACCACTGCCAAAAGCAGCAGCTCTGCCCTTTCATACTGCTGGAAAGGACAAATATGATGTGGGAGGGAGTGCAAAATCAGCCCCCAGAGCTGAGGAGAACAGGGCAAGACTACTGAAGTCAGGACTGCCTTAGGCTGATCCTAGGCACTAATTGATCTATAATTTAATTTGGTGACATTTGTTTCTACTGCTGTCCCTTGCAAAGGGTAACTGCCTTCATCCTCCCCTTGAGAACAGCAGGAGCTGCAGCCATGTCTGAATGTGACCTTTCTTAGCCCTGTCAAGACATCCCACATGAAAGAAAGCCCCTTGTTTATGAAAGGAAACAAACACCACAGAAGTGATCTCTGCTCCATTCTTAGAACTTTATTTATCAGTTCATTTTAACAGTGTGAATTCTTGAATAATTCTGATTTACTTTCTATGGACAAAAAAAAACAAAACAACCCAACAACCTAGTCAAAAGTGGATGCTAAAGCTCTTGAATTAGCCATTTAATGTGTGGTTTAATCACTGTCAGACCTGTACAGCTCCAGTTTTGGGAGTGACTATCTTCAGCCACATCAAAGGGCCTGAGCTGCTGAGAGGAGTGTAAAGCCCCGATCAGCTTCTGCCACCGGGTGAGGCTCTGGGCTGGCTCAGCTTCCTTATGGCAGAGGAGCTTGCTCACCTCCAGTTACAGACAAATTCGTCTTCAGAGTGTTTATCTAGTCTTAAATGGCTCTCCTCTCCCTTATGAAACTGGTGCAGGTGCTAAGATCCTTGTTGTTACCGACTGATTCATATCAGCTGCTGCAAGGCAAGCAGCCAGTGTCGGTGCCAAGTAGGAGAGAGATGCTTGCACTCCAAAGCCCACCCTGAAAAATCCTCTCCTGTAGAACACAGGCCACGTCAATGCTGCTAGTGTGTGTGGGTATAATCATCTGTGTTTGAGGACAAAATCTGAGGGGCTTGGGGGAAAAAAAAAACCAAAGAAACTTGCAAACAAGTCTGAAAAAAGATGCACAAAACTGTAGCTCGCAGTTTTGTTTACTGTAGGAACTGACCTGGAACACTGTAATGCAGCACTGCATGGGGTTGTCTTTCCCTTGTAAATCACATGGAAAATGGTATTTTGTCAGCAAGATGGCAGGAGAAAGAGCAATACTATATTAGATTTGGTACAAGTGAACTTGTTTTACTGAATTTGAACCTAGTGCATCCAATATCCTTTACATGCACGTAACAAGCTGCTAAATTGATGCTAATGTTACTGTACTGCAGCAACCTGACGCAGGTTGAAGAATATTTACCTATCTTGCCTTCTTAACATGCTAGAAGAAATGCCCAGGGCAGGAACAATGCCAGATGGAGGAGGACACCTGTACTAATACTGGATCAACCCATCATGTCTTTCTGAAGTGGCAGCTGGAAGCCACGTGAGATACCACAGAGCATCTACAATGGCACAAGCTGTTGTCTTAAGTTCCTTCTATCCAGTAACAGAATGGAAGTCCAAAGCTGCTACTAGGAGATGCAACACTATCACAAATGGAAAATGAGTCTCTGGGATTCAAAGCTTGGCTCTTGAGGAGGAGTCTTGCAGGGCAGCAATGCACTCTCTCACCAGGCGAGCAGCCTCTTTGGCTGTGCCCCAGTGCACTGAAAAGCCACCTGCCCCGTGCCCGTAATTGTGGACCACCAGAAGCTTAACCCCTCCTTGACTCAAGACGTCTCTCTGCAGCCTCACACATTGCCTGGATGGTCTCAGGCCCACCTCCACCTTCATCTCCTTAGCTCCCTGCAGTGAGGGCTCAAGGGAGCAGCACCTGTCAAAGATGTCTTTGGTAGTGCCAGCATCAGGGGAGAGACTCCAGCTCTCCTTTTCCCTGGTTCCCCCTAGGGTTACAGTGTGTATCCCTGGGTAGATGTAAGTTAAGCCATCCCCATCACGGATGAAGTTTTTCACCCAAGGAGCATGAACCTTGAGTACTTGGCCCCTAACAGGGAAGAGTTCCTTGTCCCCCACCAGCTGGTGGGCTCCAATGCCCGTACAGTTGACGACCACATTATATTCACTGTGCAGCTCCCACAGGTCTGCAACTTTTCTGGTGTGCATCTGGACGCCTGTCGCTTTCAACCTGCAAAAAGACCCCAGAAGTGAGGCAGAAAAGAAACCCCTAAAGCCATCATGCAATTATTATGCACATTAAGGAAATGAGGTAGATTGCCTTTTAACGTGTCACTCAAAACCGACCAACAGATGGAACAAAAAGCAATTGTAGTCCCATGGGCTTTCCATTCCTTCAAAGCTATTTTTTTAGCTTGTTTGGGCTGGAAAAGATCAGCAAATTGATCTGTATTAGAGAAGGGTCTGGCATAAGACTCTAAACAGACAGAAAGGTCATCATGGTCTCATTGATTCATTTCTATAACCATACCAAGCTTTATCAGCTCAGGCAAGCTGAAAAATGTCAGATCTATTCACCAATGTACTTCTGCTAGTGATATTGCCATCATTCCACATCCCTTTCATTGTGCCTGCTACACACAGTCACATTCATTTTCAACTCACTCCCCTGGTACCAGGAGCCTCAGGTACCCAGGACATCCCCACAAGCTGGGCAGATGTCCTCACCTTTCCACAGCAGCAGCCAGGAGTCACCCAGCACATCTCAGAGCACTAAACACTCGTGTCTGCTTGTCAGCAAAATTTAGCACTTACCAAGGTTCCTTTCTGACCTGAATTTCAAGCCAAATTCCACCCTGAACTTGCCTGAAGCTTGATACCCTTACCCATGGAGCAACATTGGTGTGAGATGGAGCCACCACGTGCTGTCAGCTGGATCCAATTGTTGGGGTGGTTTTACCATGAGCAAGCCAGGAGACAGACCTGTGATGATGAAGTACTAAGGGGGAAGTCCTGTCTACTGCAATCCTCTGGCAGCTGGCAAAGTGATCAACCCCACTGTAAAGACAGTGGTTTACTACGAAGCAGGAGTGAGTCAAGGATCCAGGGCACAGCCAGTGCGTGCCCTGGGTGCTGGAGTTTGAGAGGATGCTGAGGCTGGCTGGGAAGAACTGGAGGTCTCATGAAGCAGCTCTGTCTGGGCAACTTGCTAAGAGGGCTCAAAAGTGTTGTAATTGGTACTCTGCCATTATGCCACTAAAAAAACCCAAAAAACCCAAACCAAACTAAAACACAAACAAACAAAAAACAAAAAAACCCAACCAAACAAAAAAGCCACTTTCTGAAAACTCCTGAATTCAGGCAAGTAAGCAGGAAAAAATTCCTGAAGTCCATTTTTGGACCAGCAAGATGGGCTGAGAAACAATTTTCTTTGCAGACTGACAAGAGAATGGCATATAAATACTGCCTGGGCCACTAGGGGGTTGAGAATTAATTACATGTTTAATGTGCTCTCGCTCCTCATCACCAGAGAGAAGAGAAAGAAAAGGAGCTTGATCATCTTATTAGATTATATCCTTTGAGAAATAAGAAGGCTGTAGCAGGAATAAGGAGAGAGCAGAAATCACGTGGCAGACACTAAATGGGTTGTACAACTTAGCTGTGCTTCAGCAGAAATTTCTGATTCAGCCAGGCAATGAAACAAGACAGACCATGTGCACTGAGGAGACTGCAGACACCTCACGTGGCACTGGTGCCACTGGAGTACTCCCAGCTTCGATGGCTGCTAGAACAAGAAATGGTTTTTTCACATTTTGCAGTAAGATGAAAGGCATCCAAGTAACTGGTTGAGCTGGCAATTTGTACCGTGGTGTCAGAACATGTCTTTCTACTTATCCTCAAATCACCTTCCAGCCTATTGCTTGTGTTCAAGCAGAAACACCTATCTGCTCACTTAAATGGATTAAATGCACATCCCATGTGTCAGAACAGTTTTAGATCTACATTCTGACTCTTCTACTGTTTTCCAAAGTCCACATATTTTGAGGGAACTTGGAAATTGGAAAATTTTCAAATGTTCATGTGAGTTCAGGCATGAACTCTGAAGCAGCAACTCCTCAGAATGAGTGCATCACCCATCTTATGCAGGCAAACATTTCCAAAAGGTCTGTTACCAGATGATGCTATTTGACCTTTTTTCAACTGATTGGATTTAAAAAATCACTAATCACTCCAACTGACCAAATTTGAGATTAATTTGCCCAGCTGCTTCTTAAGTGCAATGTCTCCAAAGGTAAGACATCACCCCAGACATTCCTATTCTACATGGGCTGGTGTATCTTTAAGAACAGAGGCATGTATTTGAGAAGTCTGACAAACAGGGAGCACCCAGACATTTTCTTAGGACATGACAAGCTCCTTTAGTACCTTCAAGGCCCAGTTGGCCAAGCATGGTCCCTGTGGCTATATTGGTCCTATACCCAGGGACATTCCCACTCTAACCCCCCTGTACAGCCACAGTGGTTGAAAGCAGATATTTCACAAATGGGACCTTTTGGTCACATTTTGGAAACTCTGGGTATTTATTCCTTGTACTTCTCCCCAAGTAAGAGCTTGCTGCATTTTGCCCATCAAGAAACAGCCCTTTTCCAGTTTTGTTCAAACCTAAAGTTTTCAAGGAGTGCCCCCCAAGTCCCTCTGCCTGGGTTTCTCTCCATGCATCCAGCCTGCAGCAAAACCAACCTTTTCTCCAGCCACAGGAGGTATGGGGGACAGTCACATTTCAGAGTTGTAAAGGCCTGACCAAATTGGTGCTGTGGAAACTTCTGGAGTTCTGCTTTGGTCATCGGTCGAAATCCCAGGACGACATCTGACCAGAAAGGCAACTCTTCTTTGGGAGTGTTTTTAAAGACCTGCCACCTAGAAGGACACAGAGAAAAAGCTGCAAAAGTTAGATGCTATTGTTCTGTCATGTTATGTGTCACAACAGTCCTAGCAATAACCCAAGAACTCAGGAACCTGTCCCTGCTCACCAGTGAAGCTCTGCAAGGTCAATAGCAACAGGGAAATATTGCTGCCTGCTACTGCAATAGCCACCTTGGCAAACAGGCAAAGGGGCTGCCACAGCCCAGCTTGCTGGTGACACACTGGGGTAACTAACGTGGAAAAAGTTCTTCCATACTGTATGAACTTCCAGCTTTAGAAGTACAACGTCCCCTCACCCAGTGTCCCCACCACAGCTGCAACCGCCTTGGCTGGACCTTTTTGTAGGGTCACTTCCACACAGGGTCACATTTTTTTGGGTACCCATAAAGCTCCAGAGTTCCCAGCCTCAGCACTCCCAAAAGGCAGATTTCTGTGTAGAACACAGGCAGAACAAAACACCCCCAACACACACATCCCAGTGGCATCCCTATGGCTTGATGCTGGAGATGGAGGATCCTACAGTCCCATCTCTATCAGAACCACACCTGCTGCTAGCAACTAGTATCACAGAATGATTTGAATTGGAAGGAACCTTAAAGGTCATCTAGTTCCAACCTCCTGCCATGGGCAGAGACACCTCCCATTAGATCAGGTTGCTCAAAGTTCCATCCAACCTGACCTTGAACATTTCCAGGGAGGGAGCAGCCACAACTTCCCTCAACAACCTGTTTCAGTGTTTCACCAACCTTACAGGAAAGAATTTCTTCCTAATGTCTAATCTAAATTTACCAGCATCAGTTATTACAAGACATTTGGTGCTGGTGAGCCTTGAGTGGTTACTCTGTACACAGCTATGCATGAATTTTGCTTGAAAATACATCATATCTGAGCAGCTACAATGAAGTTTCTTGGGAATATGGTTTTAAGAGCTAATCCACGAAGGGAATATGCCTGAACTTCTCTGCCTGCTCTAGCACACAGCACACACATACCAAAGGTTGCCCCAGGGGCTGTTCTTACCCAGAGACCAGGTGAATTCCAGCTTCAGATGCCTCGTCTGAGTTGCTGATGGCAAAAAGGTAAGTGAAGGTCTCTTTGAACCACTGCTTCTGCACGTGGATTGGTGTGCCTGCGTGCAAACAAAACCAAACATTCAGAGAGAGAAAATGCAAAGAAGAGAAGTGTACAAGCCAGTGCCAAGGAACACAGGACATGGCACTTCTTCCTGAACCTCTATCTATGCATCATTGCACATCTGGACACAGAGCCATGTGCAACACCAGACCAGGTTGCACGCACCTGGGTAGATGTGAGGGATGAGCATCCCAGCTGCGACGTCGCTTGTTGTGTTGGGGCTGAACTGGTCTGAGAGGATGGTCACAGAGCAGCTGGGGCAGGTCTCTGTGAAGCACAGTGCTGTGGAGAGGCCGATGACTCCTGCTCCAACCACTGCAACCTTGGGTGCTGCCATCTCCAGGGTGCAGAGCCAGAGGAGAGAGGCACCTGTGTGCATTTGGAAAAAACATATCCTATGTCACAAGGACCTCTGCCAGACACCCTTGTCAGGCTGTGAAACACCCACATAAGATGTCACATAACCCCACAGGGTAGCTAACTGCTGCACACAAAGGAGCAAGACTGAGGTGAAGATTAGAAAAAACACCAGCCTTTGGTATGAAGACTAATTTTTGAAAAGTATTTCAGCAGCCACTACTCCATCCTCAGCACAAGAGGAAAGGGCAAGAGAGCCATCTGTACATAGAGCACTGCTGCTTGGGTTGTAGCAACTTGGGGCAAGGATTTTTCAACAAAACCTGAGGGAGAGGCACCCATCAAGTTTTCCATTGTGTCAGGGGCAAAAGTGTCTGGAGCTCTGGAGAAATTGTTTTTTAAATACCATGAGCAAAATGGTTGTTCAAACAGAGGATCTCCAGCCATGAGGTCTGTTATCTCCTGGGCAGTGGAATCAAATCGCACAGGAGGCAAAAGGGTTACACACAGCAAAGGGTCCAGCACATTGAGGAAGATGTTTTCTTAACATGCACCCCAGTTCTCCTCCTCTGACCGTGAAGACTGGGTTACTTGCTTTGCTCTGTCCTGAAAAATGTGAATTTTAGCTATTAAACACAGTTCATAGCTTCACAGGGTACAGCCTGGCTGTTCACACTCTCACATCCAAAACTTGCCTGGGCCATGATACCTTGGCAGGAAAAGTGTGAGGAAAAAAAGCTACTTGCTCCCTGGAGGACTCTGTGCCCATAGTGATCCAAGGTCTCCAGCCCATGCTTGGCCACTGGGCCTTCCAGTGTGGCCCATTGCCTTGGACAGATTTGTGGGCATCAGAATCTCTCCCCCAGAAGCACACAGCAATCCCCAGGAGACAGCCATCCACACTGCCCCAAGACCCTGTATATTTGCTTTTCTCTGCCTTACTTCATAACCTGCTTCATGCCCTGGAGCATCTCCACTCCTCGGCATCTTCGACTGCTGACTCCTACCCAGGGAGGTGCAGCATCTCTATTTTCCAGTGTCCTGGCCAAGGTTCAGAACTTGGCATCTGCCCTGCTGAGTGGCACACATCTCCTAGTTGATACTCACCCAGCTGCCCATTCCAGCAAGGTGCTGGTCTGTGTGCCAGGCCACAGCCAGCTAACCAGTTTCACACTGGTGGAAGCACAAAGCACAAGTGAACCATGCACCTTGGTGCACCCTGCAAACTCCCCAAAGCCAGGAACTAAATGGGCCCAAAAGAGACTCGGTAACCTCATAGGTTCAACCTTCAGTGGCTTTGAAGCAAGTGACTTGGATGTCCCTGCTGACTCAGGCACTCCTTTGAGGGGTTATTGTCAAAAGGCAGGGATGTAAGGGGAGAATCTCCTTCGCCTATGGATCTTATGTTTCCCTGGAGTATCTAACAATAAATACACTGGTTGGACTCAATGATCTTAGAAGTATTTTCCAACCACAACAGTTTTGTAGCCAGTTACACCCCTGAGGGTTTGCTACTTAAACTTTGACATGTCTATTATGTAGGAAAGGAGAGAGAGAAGCAGGCACTGTTACCCATCATGACATTCCTTCTGCATTGCAGACAAGGGTTGCGACAACCCCTCTTCCTCCTCTCAGGGTGATGCTTAAGTTTCTTCCCATTAATTAGGACATCTTTCACAAGCTGACAATAAAAGTGCCCACACAGTAGGGAAAGAGGATGCAGGGGTAAAGAAGAACACTGAACCAGGGTGCTGGCCTGCATCAGTGCCACCCTCAAATCCAGTCTGAAATAATGCTGATTTGAATTGGAGCTGCACCCCTCAGCTCTACCACTGCCCCACTCTGCCTCAGCCACCTGCACCAGAAAAGCCTGTGGAGGGCAGAGCATGGACAGTCTATGCTTCCCTACCAACAGTCTAAAGAATATTTTGTATTGGTAATTGTTATTAACAAACAAACAAACAAAACAAAACAAAACCACAAACAAGCAAACAAAAAAATCCACAGGAAAAAACAAACAAAAAATAGCAACAAGAAATTTGGGGAGTTTTAATAATGCTGAAATTACTTCTATTAGGAAACTTTGGTCTGAGAAAAGTCTCTAAACACATTTTTATTAATAAACTTTCTGGCAGCTGTGGAAATTGCCTATGGTCATCAGCATGCACATATACATGAGGTGTATTATGCATCTGCCAGAGGTGTGCTCTGGATTGTGCTTCAACACTCTCATTCACTGAAGCCCTTGGACCATGATGGAGATTGAATTTCCTGACTGACCACCCCACCACAAGAGAATAAAGAGGAGCTGTGGTTCAATGGAGGCTCAGGTTTCACAGATCTCCCCAGTGCAGCTGGGACTTCTGCAGGCAAGCCAGTTTAGTATCAACTCATCTCAGTGTTGCAAAAAGCCAGTGAGGGTGGGAAGGGGCTGCTAGGGGCAATGGAGCCTGAGAGAATGGCTCAGAAGGCCACATCAAATGCAATGCTTTTCTAGCACTTCCTCCTGCAATCCAGAAGCACATCAAGCCTGAATGTGCCAATGTGACAAAAAATAATTATCTGGGTGCAAGGCAGCACTCTGAGCACAAGGCTCACCTCTGGCTCTGCCCTGGCAGCACAGCCTGCCCCATCTGCTAGCCCTGCACATTGCTGAGAAGGCACAGGAGGAGAAAACACATTTAGCTGATGTGGTAGTGCTTAGTGCCAGCGGGGGTGATGCAACTCACCCCCTCAGGCTACCTTGTGCTGAGCGTTTTGCAAAAATCAGCATTTAAAAGGCAAATCAGCTGCAATAACTGGTGGAGAGGATAAAGGTGTCAGGTTCTGTTTAGATTCTTGTCCCTTTTTGGTGTCAAGTTCATGGGACAGAAGCCAGACAGAGCCACCTGGGTTGTAGTTCTCCAGCAAAATAGACACCAGCTGCCTGACATGGTTTTGTGCTCCTGCCACACTCCTGCTCCCCCCAGGACAGAACAAATTATTTTTCAAAATACTACATTATTTAATGATGTGACACAATCTTTCAGCTCCTTTAGCCAAGGAGACAATGTCAGTCTCATGTGACGCAAGGAGGTCCTTATCTTTTCTTACCTTACATTGCTGTGTACCACCATCTAACCTTCAGCCTTAAAGCCATTCTAGAAGTGGATAAAGTGATCAGTACAGAGAAATACACTGGTCTCCAGCACACATACATGTGTATACACACACAGGGGAACACCCACTGCCAGCTGTGGCCTTAGCCTTTTGGTACCTGGTCCCTCCAGGTTGCCTCTCAGGCTGAGACAGTCCTCAGGAAACCAGCATCCCTCAGCTGGAAGAGCTACCCAAATTCTATTGCTTTGGCATTTTTGCATTACAGGCATGGCCTCTCGCCCTGCTCTTTTCCCTTTATGCTCCAACTCCATCTGCAGGTTTCCCTGTCAGGCTGTCTGCTCTTAGCTTGTGTCACAACCTGGCTGACCTACCAAACTAAGCAGTGTCACCTGCCCAAATAAGCAGTTGAAAAAGCCCAACTGATCTGTTAACCAGAAAATGGATCAACAGGAAGTAATTAAGGAAAACCTGTTACATTTGAAGGCCTGTGTTTTTATTTTTAAACTAACTCTCAACATAACCTAAGTGGTGAAACTTTTTTTGCATGGCCTGAAGCCTATGGTATCAGGGAGTAAAGCCTCCAGCTATTCTGAACTGCCAGGGGGGCTCCTCCTCCACGGGGGCTCCTGTTCGTGCCTGATGCAGAGCACTTCTTCCCTTCCTCTTTTTGGAGATGACTTTTTTGTTTATTCAGTTCCACAGTTTACAAGAACACTTGGTTTTGCTTCCCTATGCCAGACCCCAGGGAGGAGTTTTTCCATGCTCTTTGCTCAAAGTAGTTACATATGCACCCTAACCCTCAATCCATTCCTAGGGGTTTGCTGAGGAAGAGACCTGATGCCTGGTGCCTTTCCTGCCATTTAGGATGTTCTGTCAAACATACATTCAGGAGCTGCCACAGCAGGAAGGCAGGGATGCTCTCTCTTCACTGAACTAGGGATTCCAGAGGCTCCTTGGGATCCCCTCAGCCTCTCTGGTGTTTGCACATACACATCACTGCCAGAAAGCAGGTGTCTGAGGCACTGTCACAGAGGCTACCAGGGAGGCCTCAGATCCTCTTTTAGACAGCTGTTCACATGTGTATGCACAAGAAATACCCCCTAGAGGATAGGTTATACCCACCTTATAAGCTACCAACAATATTAACCTCTGCCAGAAATGCCTACACACCCATTGGTGGTCTTGCCTTTCTCCAAAGCTGGAGAGGTCTGTGCTGCCTGTTCCCCACAGGCTGGGGGCTGTTGAGCCTGTTTCCTCTCTGTATGGGGATAGTGGGGAATCACAAAATGGTTTGGGTTGGAAAGGACCTTCAAGATTATCCAGTTCCAAGCCCCTCCATGGGCAGGGACATTTCCCACTGGATCAGGTTGCTCAAAGCCCTATCCCACCTGGCCTTGAACACTTCCAGGGAGGAGCTGGCCACAACTTCTCTGAGCAATCTGTTCCAGTGCCTCGCCAACCTTACAGTGAAGAATTTCTTCCTAATATCTAACCTAAATCTACCCTCTCCCAGAAGCAAACGTTCAGCAGGCCCCGGGGAAGCCGGCACCTCACCCTCCCCCCCAAAAAAAACCCCACAACCAACCCTGGGGCTCATAGCTCACTCCAGAACCACCCGTGACACCCACTGCGCTTTTACCGACACCGCGGCCGCCCCTGTGTGCGACCTAAACCCCCCCAGTCCCGGGGCTGATTGTACTCCGGGGACACTCCCTTCCCCCAGTGCTGCCCTCCCCTCAGCCCTGTCCGCACCGCAGGAGCTCCCTCATCCCGCATTCACCTCTTCGACTGGAAGTACGGTCCTAAAAAATAACACAAACCAAGCGGCGAGAGAAAGGGATACCTGGTGAGGAGGAGGCCCCCGGGCCCTGCCTGGAAGAGTCGCTCTCCCGGGAAGCACGGGGGAGGGCGGCGGGAGGGGACGGAGCTGGCNCACCCCCACCCTTCCTTGGGCCGCGTCCCTCCGCGAATGAAGGGGTTGTTTGTGTCCGGGCAAAGGCCGCCCCCAGCCCTGGCACCTCTCCCGGCTGAGCCTGGCAGCCGCGGGGCCGCTGCCAGAGAACTTTTCCTCCTTTGGGAGCTCCCCGGGGGCTCTCCAAAGGAGGAGGTTCGCAGGGCCCTGCTGTCCCGCAATGCATGTATCGTCTTTTTGTCCTCTCTTACGAGCAGTTAATTATGCTCTGAATGTTTCTGAAGGTGCGTTAAGATGAGCACGGTGCTTCAGCAAGCGTGGTGGCAGTCGGGGTGTCAGTAACGCGGCCTGTCCTTGGGCCTGGGCACTAAAGTCATCGGAGGTGGCTGAAGAACGAGTCCCTGTTAAACCTCTCAAGCACATCCCGGCAGGGCCGTCTGGATGAATCTTTTTCATCGGAAAAACACAAGTTTGTCAAAACCAAACCTGTTGCAGTATCACCAGGATTAAGTCATGTACCAGGGTTTCTTGGCTCCAGGCCATTTGCCATCCGCAGGACATTGTGGCTAATATTTGACTGCCCATCCCTGAATACTGTAACAGTGTGCATGTGTGACCAGCTGTTCTCACCTCCCAGTACAGCTGTGTTCTAAGTGGTAAAACTTAAAGCCACAATATACATCATATATATGTTTTGTAGGGGAAGAGGAAATGGTCTCAGGTTGTTACAGGGGAGCAAGTTTAAATTAATGGTATTAAGAAAAAATTCTTCACCAAAAGGCTTTTCAAGCAGTGGAACAGGATGCCCAGGGAAGTGGTGGAGTCACCATCCCTGCAGGTATTTAAGGGACTTGTAGATGTGTGCTTAGGGACATGGTTTAGGGGTGGCCTTGGCAGTGCTAGGTTAACAGTTGAAGGTCTTTCCCAACCAAAACAATTCTATGATTCTGTGATTACACATGCAGAATCACTGACCTTTTTAGATACATAATTTTTACATTTTTTTCCTTTAATGGTGAAAGGAACAATGAATAATTGTGCCAAAATTATAGGAGAGCTTGATTTTTTTTTTTAATGTTTTGAAAAGCTATGAGAACAGGGTATTGAGTAAGATGGGAGGAGGCAGAGGAATGAAGGCTTGCTTGTTTAGAAATGAACTGCTGATGGGCTTGGTGTATTGACTGTAAAACAGTATTTTAAGTAATTGCAGCCTATGTGCAATAGTTTTGGAGAGGAGCCTTTGAGATACAGAAATCTCTGCTTCTTTAAATACAGAGGTCACGGTGCCAGCTGAGATCAAAATTGCTTTCTATTTCTTCTCCCAAGATTCTGCCACTCATTGCTTAAGACTTTGCCAAATTTGAACAATTTGGATTGAAATTTTTGTGTCAGATATTTATGTAAAGCTCAATGTTTCAGGAATTCCTAGTATGCCTTTTCCTGAGAATGAGATTCAGTAAATGCATGCTGGTTTGTGATACCAACTTTTAAAATTTAATTGAGAAGTTCTTACTCTTCCACAGCACAAAGTATTTTGGGAGGCTGAACATATTGTACTTTGCTGTATTTTAGGATGAAGGAAGAGCTTGTAATTTCTATGTATTCTAGATGCATGACTTCCCACCACAAATGTTTGTTTATCCATGCAGACATCTGCAGGGGGAATAAATTTTAATTCTTGAGTGCTGTCATGGTTTTTCTTGCTTCTGCTCTTCACTGAAATGGGCAGCACAATTAAAGTCTCTTTGGGCTACTCCTCATAGCCCTGGTTAAGTGAAGATCACTATACTGTCTTGAGGCCTTCAAGGTATGAGAAGAGTTGTGCTACAGGTGTTGGTCTTTCCTCATGAAAGATAGGAAAAAGCACAAGGAGGGAAAGAAGATCTGTGTAGTGGCCCAACCACTAGAGACACCCTGGATGTTTGTGTATATATTATTATGTGTATTGTGAAATGTAATTTTGAACCAACAGATTGGCTAGGTAGCACTTCAAATACAACATTTGTGTTTGTCTATTAGAAAAACACTCTTGACAGACTCTGTGAGAGTAGCTATTGTGTTGGGTGAAAGTCATCATTTGCTCACTCAGGAAGAGTGCCAGGCTTCTGGCATAAACCACACAGCCCTGGTCATACTTGGCTTCTGAGTATACTCGTTTCTGAATTATAACCAGCAGTGGCATCCCAGCACATCATCAACCCAGCTCAAGCAGTGCTTAAGGTGTGTTTCCTTTACCTTAACATTACCTTTGCTTTGTGTGCTGGCCTGAAAAGAGCACTGGCAATAAGCAAAAATTAACTCCGTGGATGTGGTAGTGCTGACCTGTTTCTGACCTTATGAATAGCATGGATCACTTCTCAGCCACTTCCTTAACCAGTTCAAAGATAAAGTCAGGCATCAATGTCCATGACAACATCTCAGTAAAAAGGTTAAACTTTCTCATTTTGCAGTTTTCCTGTGTTGTTTACTTATTTCTGGGGGAATTCTCTCAATATATCGAAGATACCACCAGTGCTGACATTCCTATTGAAAAGCTTTGTGGAAATATTTACTGAGAGATTACCCATTTATTCTTGTTTCTTTTTCTGTGTTAATGATCACCTCAGTTAAAACTGCCTTCCATTCTCATCACTGGCAATGAAATCATGGAAAGAGTCTTCACAAGGCTCACCTGAGTGCTGTTTTTTTTAAATTCCTGTGCATGTTGGTTCATCTCCACATGAAACATTTTGAGGCACTGTTAATAATTAGATGCCTGTGATCACCCAGTGGCTGGATCCTATTCATCTGCAATAGACAGTCAAGGAGTAGCCAAGGATGTGTTTCAGACAGGAATGCAGAGAGAGAAGATTTGGTTTGTCACTAAATGAAATAGTCACAAATACTTCTGATTATTCATAAATGTAGGTAAGTAATTTCCTGAAAGAGCAGGTAATATGTACGAAACTCTCTGTGGTCCTTTTTATCAGTCATATTTTAAAAAGGATATTTCTACGTTTAAGGTGAATAGTTTTTAGGCTTGATTTTTCTCAGCTTGCTTGAACTCAGTGCACCTGCAAACAGTATACCAGGGATGATTCAAATTTCTCAGCTTTAGCAAACAAATACTTGAACCATTCACTATGGTTACTTTCAGGGAGGAACTTAAATCACCTGGCAAGTACATACAAAGCCTTTAAAACACAAATGAGTAAGCCAATTGACGGGTGTAACTTGATCAGAAAATTTAAGATTAATAAAGTATGCATGAAAAATCAACTAATTTGCACTAAATTGAGATTTAAGGGAAGGGGAAAAGAAATAGGTTGCTGAGAAGGGCTAAGACAGCAGATCACAAAGAACAGGGCTATAGATTGCTGCAATTCTCATTTTCCTTGCACTCTCTACCCTTTCCAATTCCTACACAAGGAAATTACAGTAAGTTTTCACAGCCACTGAATACCAAGTGGTTAAGTTACGTTGTTTTGTCATTCCTAGTCAACTACTCTCTCTTTTAACCAACTCAGACCCATTCTACAGTATCTGCAGCTATTTTTGTCACCACTGAATTTGTTCAAAGGACTACTGCCCCAGCCAGCGTATAAAGGCAAAAAAAGAATCATATTCTTCCTGCGACTAAAATGCAAAACGTTACATTTTCGGTGCACATTTTCTCATAGTCACCATTTAACACATTACCCAAACCTTGATTTACAGCTGCAGACACAAAGAGGAAAAAGATACACAGGTGACACTTGCCATCCTAAACCACGGAGGGACCTCCACTGAGGCACCAGTCCAGTTCCCACAAATGAAATGCAGTGCTTGAGATTGTTTGGAGTTCACTAAATTATGTAAAGGTGCAAAGTTTAAGTAACGTGTTTGACTTTATTCTTGCACATAACTGCAGATAATAAATACATATTCAAAAACATTACTGTACAAATCCCATATATTCTAGGCAAACACTTTCCCATGAATATACACTTTCCCCATGTTACCAAAAGCAGTCTCCACCTGATAAAGAATCTTGTACAAAATTATTAGGTTACCAGTACATAGATCTGCTCTAACCTTTCTTCATGACAGATACTGCAATGCAGATACTGCTCAACTGCATTTACTTGAATTTTCAATTTTTTCTGATAAACTTTAGTCAACACTCATCTCTTTCTTAATATTTTTTAAAATCTCTAAGTTTAATTTCTCCCCTATGAATCTGCCATGGGATACACACAAGCATCTTTGAGATGTGTTCGTACAAGGGTACAGTATGAATCCCAGACCCTTCTTTTTGCAGCCCCAAATACCTCTCTGGTATCATGACTCCATGGTGCAACTGACCTTGCATTTTGTAAGCCCTTGCGTAAGATGATCACAGGCCCAAAGCTATGGAGGTTTCCTAAGAGACTGCAAGCAATGAGTTGGTAAGAAGAAGCTGTGAAACACAGAGGAGAATGCCAGATTCTTCCCTCCCATAGATGGGATGTCAGACTACCTTCTGTTTCCACAGAGCCATTACACAAAACCCCTCGGCCTCCAGGCAGGATTCACTCCCCTGTTCAGACATCCAGGGTACCACCTAAAACATTTGACAGACTGCACATAGCTTGCATAGCTTTTTTTTTTTTTCCTACATAGTAGTTTAAACTACATAAATTTGCAGGAAAAAATTGGATGTCACCTATTAAAAGTAGAAAATACTTATTTTCACATAATTTTAAAATACAGGTTCAAAATATCAAACACATTTACTGTGTTTCCTCAGCTATCATTAAACTAAGAATTGCTCTCATTCCTCTGTTTAAACCAGAAAGTATGTCCTTAACAAGCTGCAAGAATGGCTAATAAAATATGGTATCAAATTTAGGAGGAAAATATTTGTCATTGTGCAACAGTGACCAGCAATGAATACAGGTAAGAATTCTAATCTCATAAAAACATTGTGTAATTCCAGAGACATTGATCACCACAATAAATTTGCACTGAAATAGAGATGACAAACACAAAAACAAAAGAACTGAAGGACTCAGATAAGAAACTATAAAAAGGAATTATTTTTATGAGCAACGAGAGGAAAATATGTCCCATAGGAACAGGAGCATTTGTTCTCAAACTCAGCAATCTCTTGCAAGGGGATTTAGATAATCTGTGAATATTTACGAGAAACAAATCAACTCACCCTGTCAATGCTACATTTATAACACATGACTAGTGTTAACCATGTTTTTCTCCATATGGATAAAACAAGAAAGACATACTGACAAATGCTATTTAATTTTTTTACAGAAAAACACTTCCTCAGATTAAAGAATAGGATACCCCAGGGCATCCTCTAAGCTACTAATGCATAAATTTATTTTTTTTTTTAAAAAGGTGCACCTGTAGATCATTAAAGTTTTTATTTCCAGGGGAAAAAAGTAACATCGTTAATTCAGGGAAATTCAAGTCTCACTTGAATCAAAGACTGAATTCCAGCTGACTTCAGTGACAGGAAGAACTGGCTTTCAGGGTTAAAAGCCATCAAGCTACACTCTTATTGAATCATCATTAAGCTTTGGCCTGTAAGGACTGCTCAGTGTTATTGTGGATTCCAATTTTTTCTTTTTCCTTTTTTATAAACCTTTTTCTTTATTCATACTGATTACAGATGACCAGGTCCTCAGGTCAAACGAACACAGAACATGCATTGACTGTTCTTAGCAGGGTAACCCCCAAATCAGTTATTCAGCACATAAGGAAGTAGAAAATTTAATTTTAATCGTTTCTTAGTACCTTGTTAAAAATATACTGTGCTTTCCCTAGGAGTCAAGACTAAGAACTTTAAGATAGGACCATGTACTAACAAAAGAGAGAGTATTAGTGTAAAAAAAAACAAAATAATGCTATTACTTGGAGCTCGGGGTGGGTGGAGGGTGGTTATAATGTTAGACAGTACCAGTTTGATTCCTTGTTAGGTCTATGACATGTTTTCTGTTTTGCATGGTTAAGCCCATGTTTAAGGCAGGGCATCCAGGATTTGGCACCAGATCTTGCAAATAATGGGAGTTGTTCTTTGGGAAGTGGAGAGGGATCTGAAAGCAGTGGAAGAATACTAGGTCTGCTCTTCAGCAAAATAAAAAGCCACAGCATGTGAGTAATCTTATCTTCAGTCATCAAAGTATGTATTCACATCATTCTCTGAATAATGATGGGATTACTCACACGGGTAAGGTTAAGCACATGCTTGTGCTGAACTAAGACATCTGGACAGAAGCCATAGTATTCTATGTTGTTCTCTTTGGAGATTTTCTCTGCAAGTACTGGAACACCCACAGAACTGAAGGGAGTATAAAGATCCCTTTCTGCTTTCGATGTAGCTACCACACAGAATCTCCTTAAATTTACTGATTTTTCCATGCTTTGAAGCATGTTAATCCTCCTACAGGGTATGATTTTGTCCTAATACAAGGACCAAAATGCTACTTGACACTCTACGACAGTGCAGTGCAGAAAAAAATCTTTTTTAAGGGGATGTAAGCTATGATTCTGGTTTCAGAAGTCATTGAAACCAATATGACTCTGCAGCTATAATTTAGAAATGTGATCATTAAGCTCTGCAGCATGTATCTACATTGTAGATACTTTATTTTGGGGTACATGGCAAATAAGTAAACAAGGAAAACTTGTTCCCATGAGATCATACTGCAAACATGAAAGTAGGTGCCTAACATGAGAACACTGATTTAAAACCAGGGATGACAGGCTTGATATGCAGCCTAGGCAGGATAGGACATTCTGAACCTCAATACACAGAAGGTTCCTGTGCTGCTCCCCTCAAACTAAAGGTGGCCAAGTGAAATGATACAGATCTTCAGGCAAAGAATAAGCTGTCAGCTCGGGAAGCAGACCGAAAAAGGGGAGGTGGGACAGAAAGCCACAAAAGTAGCGGCTAGAATGATGCATTCCTATCTATCAGTTTTCGGTGGTTCACAGCCATAAGGCAGAAGCCCTTGAGCACATGTGGTGTAGCAACATTAGCAGACACTTTGATTAAATCTACTAGAGTAACTGGTAACTCCTTTATTGATGAATGTCCTCCACATACCATTTTTAAAATTATGTATTTCTAACCGCTTTTTGTCATATAAGGAAAAAATGAGCTACATACATCTGGTCTGTGAGAAAAAAAATGCATGTAGATACCATGTCTATTAAACATTCATTAATAACTACATCCACCTCTGTGCAGAGAGCCTGAATAAGACCCATATGTCATTCATCATTTTCCACAGGGAATTCAAAACGCCTTGATAGAAGCATTTGGCAAAGTTTCTGGTGGTGCTCTTAAAAGTTAAGAAGAACCCTGTGCCAGAGTGAGGTGGGGAGCCCTGAAATAATGGTCTGGAATGAATATGACTTTCAAAGGCATCAGACATTTTAGTTTTACCTAATCTAAACAAAACATACTAAGACAGCAGTAGATTCAGTGAACATTTTTTAAAATCACTAATAAAAATACATTTGCCATTTGACAGAATATTCTACAAGCTATTTGCAAAATCTGCAAACTTAGTGTTATTTTTTGTCAGAAGCCGTTTCATAGAATACTTTCCTTTGTCAGCAATGGCACTTTTTCTAGTAGAAAACTTTAAAAAAAACACAAAACAATAAATTAGTTTGACTTTAAAATCACTGGTATGACGTCATGCAATGTTAAGGTTTTTCTCTTGAATTATAAATGAGTTTACTGTGTTTTGAAGTCTCAGTCCTGTAACTGTCAGCTGCAACAGCTCAACAGCAGACAGGGCACTTTGTGTGGGCTTACAAATCTGATTGCAGAAAATGTGAAACAAAAAATTGGCATATTTTTTACATATGTATAATCAGGTAGGTTCCAGCATTTGGAGTAATCATTCCAACTTGTCAGAACAAGTCAAGTAGGTTTTCTAAAGTCTAGGCAAGTTTGACAGGAGATCTAGAAATCCCATCAAATTTTCTGCAGTACCTCAGTCATGTAGAAAAGACTTTATATACTTGCTCTATTGAAAAAGCAAGACCGGATACAAAGTAAAAGGCACAGATATTACAGAACAGTCACATCTCTTGAATTAAAAGATCTTATAAATTAGATAATAATTGAAATTGGGAACAGCCATTTTGCAGATTATTTATTTTTCAGTGATAACAGTTTCTTGTCCAAACATCTCTATCTTTTCTGATGCTGCACCACTAAGTGCTGGAGGAGTCTTTCCTGAAGAGCTTTTCTTGTTTTTTCCCATTTCTGTGGCTTCCACCAAAGTATTAGTCAACGGTTTTCCCAGTGTCTCTGGAAGCATTATTGTTAATATTCCACTCAGAAGAGCCATGATTCCTACAAGCAACTAGAAGACATAAACAGAAGATGTAAAGATAGAAATGTGTTTCAAGTTCTGCATATCTTTGATCTGGCTTGAGAATACATTTAAATAAAGCACAAGTAACTGTAATGTAAAGCAAAGACTGTAAGTATTAAATGATAATTATAAAAGGTCTGCATTTTTTTGTTGCATAAATGAAACATTATGCAGCAGAATGAAGCATTTGGTTCCACAAGAAATCAAGACAGTGCAAGCAAGAATAATTCTGTTTGATAAACCAGTATGTATTATCTTGATTTGGTATTACTATCAGGTAATTTAAGAACTGATTCTAGGACTGCATACTCTTATTTTTATGGGCATGTTCACAGAGATACAATTTCCCTTCCACCTGTAATCTCAATTCAGACTCCAGCTCCTGAAGCTATTGCACCCAGTACCTGTGTGCCTGTTCTTCCTGCACACAGCCAGTATGCTTTGATGGCCTGGAGCTACAAAAGTGCACATCCCTGGCTCAGGAAAGCTCTTCAGCAGATAATGAGCTATCTCTCACCAGGCATACTTTGCTAAACTGCAGTGTCCATGGTCAGGGGTGCAGGCATCTACTGACATTTACACTGGGATCACACCTTGGATTTTTCCATGGTGTACACAGCTCATCAGTGACAGCTTACTGCAGAACGAGTGGTGCAAGGATCAGGATCGTGGGGGGTAGATGCAGATGCATATACATGTTCCAGGAGTATCTTTTCCTTCCTTTTAAATATCTGTTTCTTGTTCAATGAGAACAATTCATACTTTCCTCCTCTGAAGTACCAAACAGCACTAAAAACCTGACATTCTCCCAATGCCAGGCTATAAATGACCCAAATCACTTCTGACAGAAATGCTTCCACATGGTACACCATGCTTGGCCTTGGTGTTTTTCCATTTTATGATTGCATTTAAGGATACCCTATTATCCTTATCCTGCCTTACACTAAATCTCAGATCTGTCCTGTTTCTTTATCACTTTCTTTCCAAGCAGAAGAGAGAACATTTGGAACTGCTATGCCTACCTGTCTCACAGAGAGCTTCAGACAAGAACTGGCCAGCTACCATCTGCATCTAAGTCAGATTCCTCCTTAAGTCAGAAAGGTGCTTTAGAATTGTTATTCTCCAATGTAACCTTGAACAGGGCTACGTTCATGCAGATAGACTGTGCTGCTTTTGCTCCCTCTCCAGTAGAAGAGGGCAGCTTGTCTCAAGCACTCTTCTGAGAAGAATTCATGCTGCTGTGTACACTCCTCTTCTTGCATTTGCATTAAATATAGCCTGACAAAATAAAAAATTAAGCAAAATACTGTTGAAGACTACAAACTACAGTGAAAATAAGTCATGCTCTTTCTATGAGAAATTAAAAAAAAATCTGAGCAGTAATGTGACCAGAGGAAATTATTCTGAGTGACATAGATATATGTGGTAGGACTAATATTTAAAATACATATTCCAAAATACTCAAGTCTCTCCTCTAAGTGTCAGAACTCCTCTTCACTACAAATACATTTTTTTCTGCCATGGAAAGACAGGCTAAGTTGACACATGGCAGCTATTCCACAGTAACCTCTCTTATGCATGTCCTTTTGGCTGTCGTAAGTTTATACTTGAGGATACTGAGGGCTGTAAAATATCCTGAAGCTGATAGACACCTGGAGTTTATGAGAAAAGGGTCACTACTGATGCCAAACAGAAGAAGGTTAAAGCAATACAGAGTGCTTTGAGTATGTGTGCCTTCTCTGTCTTTTAGACACTTTGCATTCTTCTCATGATTTCCTTCCTTGTGAACCTACTTCTTATTCCCCTGCAAACCCTCACTATTCTGTAAGCATACACACCACCATCTTTCCTGCCTTTTTATCTCAGCTCTCCTAACTCTATTCCATTACATGCTAATTTTCTTTTTTCAATGCAAAAGCTGATGCATGCTGACTAATTTATTGTGTTTCTCTTCTCCCTGACCCTACAAAGCATTTCCCAATACTTCCTATGAAAGGCCATATGAAATGATTAAGTCAAAGTATGTTAAAGGAAAAGACATCTCAAATGTCATCTACCTTTCCAGGAGCAGTAACCACACTTAGTACTCACATTTAGGGAAAGCAAGTCTTTTGCAATCTTTTCTTGGCATACTTCTTCATGGGGGATCTAACATAACTAAGCCCTTTGCTTGCTCATAACTAATGTGTACATTTTGTATGTATGTACTATTTAATATATATAGGATTCAGCATCAGCAAATGTTCTTCTGATATAGTCAATGAGTTAAATGCATATGGATTAAAGTGTGCTATTTTACAAAGCATTTAGGTATGTTTAAGCTCCACTGAAGTTAATTTGGCAGGAGTATCTGCTTAAATTCATTGCTTTTTCAGGGTCTTAATTTGAAAGCTCACTTTCTGCTTAGTCAAGCTCTCGAAGTATTGTCAACACTACAGTAGAGCCATCAGCTTCTAAGAGCTACCATAAGTAACTCCAGAAAAAGATTTACCACCACTATTTTTCTGTCTTCCTCCCTACCTAGAGCAACAATTTTAATTTCACAGTGGTTTGTGACTAGAACTTAATAGGTTTAATCTAAACAAAAGATAACTTGAGTTAAATCTCCCTACAAAACAATACTTTTACTTGTGAGAAAAAAATATTCTAGTCTGATATTTATATATGTGACAGCTCTGAACCAACCTAAAATGTGAGCTTATTTACAAAATTCCACTTCAACAAAAAAGAAGGTTAAATTTTGGCCCCCAGATCCACTAGTGTTAGACAGAGAATTTGGATTTATTTAATTTTACTGACTTCCATGGGTTTTTTTAATTTATAATTTATGGTTAAGGGAAGCCAATAATGAAGAGGTGGAATGCAAGCTTTCAAAGGTAAAAACCAGCAGGAAAAAGAGACCTCCCTCAAAGCCTGAAGTGTCCCTGCAGAACCACTTCACAGTACTACAGACTGAAGATGAAAAACATATTGCATCAGGTAAGCTGCTGGAGCCAAGTAAGGCAGCCCAGTCAGCTCACTGTATAACAACTAGTGCTAACTAGAAGAAGCAGTGGGTGACAGGAGTAGGAGACTCTCTTCTGAGAGGTGTGGAGGCACCTATTTGGGAAACGTGGTCTCCTAGAGACTGATGGGATTCATCTCTCAGAGAAAGGGGAGAACATCTTTCACCGTAGGCTTGCCAGTTCAGTAAACAGGGCTTTAAACTAGAGTTTCCAGAGTGGGGATCTGCAATCCATCCCACTGCCACCACTTAAAGGCCAGTGCCAGTAATAGGACACCCTGGGATTGGAGAATGATCACAGGACAGCAGGATACATACTCCTGTAATACAGGAGAATGTATTCCCAGCCAGTAAGTCAGCTTCAACCAGGGCCCAACTCAAATGTCTCTGTGCACATGCACGAGGAGTTTATCTGAGAGAAAACCTCACATCTGTTAAAGGGTGACTGTGACACAATTCTTAACAGCTGAAAAACAGAAGCAGATTATACAGGGAACATTTGTTTTACTGTAAGTTTTCTAGAAAGTTGTCGTATGAAAAACACTTGGCAAACTATTCAAGATTTATGGGCATTCAAATGAAATGCTTGCATTACTCACAGGAGGTATAATTGTATTGGAGGCAGACTGTCAAACAAATAGCAGTAGTAGCTGCTTGACAATGTGTGGTGTATAAAATAGATCAATATGATGTATATCAGTTTACTTACAAATGTAATCCATTTCATTTCACTTCCATTCCAAAACACACACGTTACTTGAGACTTGGCACACTATGCTCCAACTCAAGACAAGACTATTTAATAAACTGACAAATATTCTATTATAGGAGCCAATAATAAAAACATATTCATTGTGAACTACTGCACAACTTTAAAAACACTCTGGATATTTTCTCTGATAGTTGTTCATAGCTAAAATAATTCCTGTTTATAATGCCATTTGCACTGCTCTCCAGCATGTTTGAGCATTCCCCATCTGTGGTTTAACTGCAGCACTTCTGCACAGATAAAGCTTATCTCAGACAGTAAAGGCAAAACACTGACAAGAGAAGAAGAATGTTCTCCCATGAACACTCTGTTGTCCAAATTGTTCTTTGCCTTTTTTGGAATCACATCTTTGTTTTTATGGGGCCATTATTAAGATAGAAAACATTTCTTAGGAGCTTGTGGGAATTAATTTATTTGTGGTCTGCTTCATCCACTTAACTTTCATGCAAAACAACTGGAAGTAATTAATTTAAATAATGAAACAATTTTCCAAGGATTCTCTGAAACCAATCTTTAGCATCTATAATTGAAAATTTTATAGTTGCAAAACCAAAAGGACACAATGCCATTTTTTCAGGGAATTCCAGTGTGGTAGAAAAAATTTAGAGTAGGAATCTAGGTTAAAGACATGTACCATTATATTTTCACCTTCTGACATGTATAATCTACATATAACATCATTATGCTAGTAACAGTGAATTCTAAAGGGTTTTGAAAGAACTCAAACTATTTTTAAATCATTAGTAAACTTTTCTCTTCTTAAAGCCTGAATGTAAACTTTGTAATAATTCCTCATGTTTTTACATATATGGGCATAGATTATCCAGCAGGAGGAAAAAAACTGAATAGCTGCAAGATCTGAAAGCAGCAAATGCTTCATAACAGAACTGTATTGAAGAAATGTGACTCATCTGTGAAATACAGAAAATATTTTTTCAAAAATGGATCTGAAGCAACATAATGCAAATAAAAGTCCATGCAAGAACGGTCCCACCTCTCTTCTCATGGGACAACTGGTGACAGAAGACAAAACTTAATGGTAGCATGACCCAGAGTAACCTACAAATAGGATGTGCTTAATGAGTCCAAGGTCCTGTTCCTTGCCAAAGTCACAGTGAACCTCATCAATACATCATCTGCTCCTCCTTTTCTGTCTTATCAATTGTTCTGTTAAGTTCTTGGAAATGGAAAATGAAACAGCTGGGACAGCAGTGAATGGAAAGTATAGTATGTATAAGACATCCCTGAAAGCTATTCCAAAGATGCAATGTCCCAGGGAAAAATGGAAAACATTAAGGAATAATATAAGAAAAAAGAGCCACTCATGATGAATTCCAAGAATGTAAGAACTACGCCTTTTAAAAAGGGTAAAAATAAATCAGGAGTGTGGTCAAGAACTGCTAGGCCTGCAAAGTAAAGTGGTATGGACTAAGCCAAGGAAGTTCCTAAATGCTAAGTGTTAGATAAATTATTATTTTATGGATTTTTTAAAAGTCATTTTTCTACTACAGTTCAGTGCATAATCATTTTATGTCTTCCGTCATAAAAACGTCAGATTTCAGTGACTCAAAGTCTCCCTTTTGCCTTAGTTGCATATTCCTAATAGTACAAAGTTACTAATGTTTGAGACTTAAAATTTAGAACAAGAATGGTTCATTCAATGTCCTTTTTTTAAAAAAAAAAAGCTTTTGTTTCCTGAGGAAAAAATAAGTGACACATACGCATTTTCAAAACCAGAAATATTCACCATTCATATAAATACTTACAAGTGGCATGAAAATCCAAACACTTCTCAGATAAACACAGAAAGGAGCAACCACACTTCCTATACGGCACATCATGCTCCCACTTCCAACAGCAAGTGATCTACACATTAAAAAAAGCAAACAATTAGAAATGCACAGACACTCAAACCATCAGCAGGATGTTATGTGTCTTTATGCAATTATACTGGGAAGCTACTGCTACACCAATGAAAATTTATACTGTAGTGAAATTCAGCTGCTTCTATAATAAATTTTAAAAAATGATAATCATTCAGCATAGATCACAGGACTTTTAAAAAAGGCAGAAATAATGTTTAGGAAAGCATTAAGTATTCTTCCAGTTCCTCACAGAAAGCAGTTAATGCATATGGAAGTGAAAACTAAAAAAAAACTTATTGTACAGACAGATACTGCACAACTCTGAAGAAGCAGCAGAATTCATACTATGCCAAGTTTTTCGGATCACTGCCATTAATGCCAAGAACTGATGGATCAGGCCCAGAAGCACAACAAAGGAAAGGAAATAACAGCATCATAATGAAAAATATATGACTGGTAAAAATTCTTACCTTACAATTGTTGGGTACAGTTCTGCTGTGTAGAGATATATAAGGCCAAATGCCACACCTATGGAAAATTTTCCAGCCATATTTGCTAAGATAATTAATATACTGAAATCCTATTGGAAGAGAGCACAAAGAAATAAATTACCAGAAAATAACAGTTCCAGAATTAATTTAAATCCTTTAAGTTGTGTCCTTCCTTTAAGCAATAAGCAATACTTATTGCTTGCTTTTTTTAAAATGGTCTCAATAAGTAGTGTCCACAGAACTTTCAACCACTCCTGGTTCACTAAAGCCCTGATAATATTTTACATGTGACTCCAGCAATGAAACTATGCAAATTGTACTGAAAATACAGAAATCTATCTTAGATTGGTAGCCACATTTCAAAAACAGCCTTTAGTCAACTATATGATTTAGAAAAAGCATTTACAGATAGTCTTTCAAATAAATTTCTACAATAGGAACACTTTCCGTAATATGTGACTAACCTGAGGTATGAATATAATTAAAACACAGATCAATGCACTTAAAATAAGGAACGGAATGAGTGTGTTTCTCCTCCCCAGTTTGTCCATGGCAATGCAAGCAATGATATAGCAAGGCAACTCCACAGCACCTGTCAGTATAAAATTATTTTGGTTTAAGTCACGATTACACTCGGTTATGTTTTAACTCTAAATTCCTCTTCATAAGGAATAATTTAATCCAGGGGATAATAAAAGAGTGATATTCAGAGATAAACAGTTTGTTGGACTAGTTCACTTTGTAACAAGAATGGCAACAGAAAGCAAAACACATGGCCTGAAATATGGTAGTGGGGGACAGAGAATGATAAGGGACATGGTTTTCACAGGGTGGTGCAGCTCTAGTTTTCTTTGGGGTGGAAAAGTACAGAAAACAGGAAGGCCACAGTTCTGCTTTCTGACACTGCTACTGGTAACTGAAAAGTCTCCTCTTGCTGCTCTTTTTGCTTTCAGGTTTTTTCACAGCAACAGCTTAAGTGTGCCAACCAGGAATATTGCTGGTGTCACACCAACACATCTCTCTGGATCTACCAGCTTCTTCTACCTGGACACAGAACTAGTTTTCTCTGAGCCAGCACTGTAAGTAGAATGCAGTTCCAGCTTTCTTTTCTCCATTAGAAGGTGGGCAGATGCTTACAACATCCCACTCTTACTCAGATCTCCTCCTCCTAATGTCTATTTCCAGAGAAAAACTGCTGCACCTCTAAAGGAACTGGCATTTGGCTGTTCACAAGCCCTGTTTAAACATGATTTGTCCCTAAACAAATCATATTGAACCTGAGCCAGTTTGGACATGTTTTAAACCAACTTGCGTATGAAGAATGCTACTGTCCATTGTAAAATCAAGGAAGAAAACCAGATGCAGCTCTGAACAAATATGCTATGTGCCTTTACTAAGCACATATTGTATGTCAATGTATTTAATTGGGAAACAATAGTTTGGGCTTGTGTTGGTAAAAGCAGGTTGCAATTATTCAATTTTCTTTAGTCTGCTAAAATATTTTTGGAAGAGGAGGATAGGGTGACTTACACACTATACTCCACTGTACCAGTTAACAGTGCAATAATAGCATCCACTCTTCAACATATCAGTCTATCAATACACTATAATCTGTGACAGCACAAATGGAATTCATAAGAGCTCCAATCCTCCTGTGTGCTTATGAACATAAACTGTCACATTCACTTTACTGAGCTGCTCAGTTGCATAAAGCAAAGTGCATGACTGAATTTTTTGCTGGCTCAGAGCTACATACTTTGTCTACAGTGTTCTGAAGTCAGTGGAATATTTCCACTGATTTTAACAAACTTTGGACCAGGGCTTGAATGCACTGGGCTGCCTTCATAAACAACCTACATAGCAGAGAAAAATTACAGTCAGATCAACAAAACAAAAAGCATAGCACAACTATTAAATTAAAAATACACTTTTCAGAAAACGAATATTACTCTTGCTTTTGAGAATTATGGATCTATTTACTATACAATCTGACTCAATATATCATGACTGTAAGTGATTAAAGGAATAATTTTTTTTTTCTTCTTTCCCTAGTTTGTGCCTATAGCAGAGATGTGGGAATTCTGTGTTGCTGGTCTGCTTATTTTGGTGTCTGTATGGAACTACTATAGGCTTGCAGGCAAAGGGGAGACAAGCAGAACATGGGTTTACAGCCACAAAGACAGACTAGAAGATTTTTGTGCATTGACACATTTGAAATTATCTTTCTGTTATTTTTGAGAAGCAGTGAGATTTGGGGTGAATTATACTCCTGTGTTAGTTAACTTCACGAACGGTTAGCAAGAAACTTTTTGAACAAGGTTCTTTGAACAAAGTTTAAAAAATGGCTGTCAAATCTGTAGACATTTCTAAATGTTATGTTCTAGCTCTGTCATAAACAGAATAATGTACAAAATTATATTTACCTATGAGAAAGAGATTTAAATACTCATTGCCTCCTAGACTGACAGAACTGAGGGAGAAGACGTAGTACCCCAAGCTCCCAGTGAACCAGATGAGCCAGACTGTGATGGTCCTTCTTGCCATGTGCCAGTTACAAAACAGGTCTAAGATGTTGTGCTTCTTTGTTGAGGATGTGTCATTGTCACCCATTCTGTCACTGACTAGACCATCTTGTTGGACTGAGCACAGTTCAGTAACTTTGCAGGGAGTGCTTACTTTGTTCCATCTTGCCATTATATTAATTACTTTTTGTGCATCTTCATATCTTTCCTCTGACAGGAGCCAAAAAGGTGTTTCTGGGAGCATCCAGCAGCACAAGACAAAGGGAATTGTTGCTACGGAGAGAAATATCTGATAGACCCACCAGGTTTGAGCCAAAAATCCCACGAGTGCCACAACCATAATTCCCACAGCAAAAAAAGCATGGACATGCATGGAAGCCCAGGTTCGTGCTTTAATGCCAACAAATTCAGTCACATAAACAAAAGCCACAACCAGATAGCCACTTGAAACCTAGGGAGTGAAAAAGAGAGAGAGAAAAAAAAAAAAAAAAGAAAGAAGATATGTTTGTATCTACTCTCCTCGTGCAACAACTAACACAAAAAACAAACAGCTAACAGTGTTCCACATCTGCATACACTTAATTGGCACTGCACTGGCTTGTGTCCCACTGGCAGAAAGAGACAACTCTGGAAACAAATCACTGGAGAAAAAGTTAACTCAAACCTTGAGACTTCCTGAAAAAGGTATTTTTAAATCTGAAGTTATTTTGGATGCTTTTCTGTAGTGGGGAAAAGCCAGCAAGCAACACCTGAAAAAGAGCCTGGTTTGCTGCTGTCAGCAAGCCCTCACCTCCAAAAATCAGGTGCCTCAATGAATTAGCAAACTCGATGCTTGGTCAAATGAGGTTCCCTTGAGTAATCACCACTTGTGCAAATACTGACCTTGGCTTTTAGGTAGAACATTAATAATCTGCATGTCAAGGAACTGCAAAATTACTAGTAATTATCTTCATCAACCTTGTAAATTATCTCACAAAATCAAATTTTTATAATGTTGGAAAATAATTTCATTTATATAGTTAGAAGTTCTCATACATTACCTAGCCATATTAAAGGAATGCAATTACTGGCATGTTTTGCATCATAGTATTTCTTCATTCAGCATATATTATTGAACATACATATATTTCCATTTCTATAATAACAGTCAAACTCTTGGTATCTCAAAACATTTCAAAACATACATAGAAAAACTAGACTAGAAAACATTCCAGTAAAATGTTTCAATTATTCAATTTTCTGGTTAAAAATCCTGGAGTTAATAAATCTGTACTGATTGAATCTGTTAGGAAAGCTGCACTGGTCTCAGTGGCATGGGGCCAGAGTTTCAGACCTTTGGCTCACAAATCAGTCCCAGTGAGCAGTTTAAAACCTACAGCATTGGTCTGGTCAGAGCTTTTTGCTTTTCTAAACTATCACAGCCCCTAGCATCAACAGCCAAGGGTGTCAATAGAGGGACTCCTGTTGATCTCACTGTTCAAGGCTGAAATGCCTATGCAGTTTTGCATGTAAGAAATCCTGAGATTTAATCAGGCAAAGGGATATTCAGGCCCAAGGCCCTGTCTTCACTAATGCACTGCCAGCAAGAATACAATAAATCATGTGGTTATTTTCAAATTTACTTTAAATAATTTACATAATTTTTCTTGTGATGTTCTTTTTATTTCTTTATCCATTATACAGTGGAAGACTGTGTTACACTTTTGGATATAAAAATATAATTTAAAATTTGTTATGTATAAATATTGAATATATATTAGATATTGGATATATATCATACACATATTAAAATATATATGTATAGCTATGCATAAACACAGATCCTGGAACACCTTAAGTACAGTATAAATATCTAGGAATGAAACATGCCTGCCTATGTATTTAGTATTTCAGATGTAGCCTAACAGACAAAAGAGATGCATGGAAAACTTGCATCTCCCCTCCATCACTCAAAATGGTAGAGATAATCATACTTATTATAGATTAGTTATTTTAAAATGATAATCCATTTCTGACAATAAAGAGAAATGCAATGGTAGCTGCAATGCATAATCCAGAGCTTTTTGTTCACACTTGGTATTTAATTACCAGTCCAGCAGAGGTTGGGATGGAGGAAGTACCAAACACTGCTTCATACAGGTGCTTTCTATTAATTCAAAGAGGAAAAGTGCTGTGGTCCAAGAACATTCAGACTCTCCCTGCTCTGCTGAAATAAGTGCAACAGAGGGGGCTTTAGAATAGTGAAGTGGGGGAGTAAATAAGAACAAAAGGGAGTTTTTCCTGAGAAGGGGTAGGAAATGACATATAAAAAAGAGCCAGGGTGAACATCCTTTCTTACCATAGCAAGGAGAAAGCGCACAATCACGAAACTGTAGTAGTCAAACGTGAAGGCCACTGCAATGCCAAATACAAACTGACCAGTGCTCGTGAACCATATAACGCGCTGTCTTCCCAATCTGCAAATTACAGCAGTAACAAAATTATGAATAACCACAAGCATTCTATTAAAATACCTGCAACTCCAGACAGCTTATCTGGAAGGGAATCTGAAAATACTGTACTTAACACTCTACATTAGTTTCCTGTATTTTCCTTGCCACGTGAGTAATTCACATAAAATGCAAAAGAAGCTCCTCCCATGAAGGAGAAGCAACTACCATTCCACTGTTCTTGGCTGGAAGCAACATGCAGAAATGGGCCTTACATCTGCCTAATTACAGTTATAAGTTTAATTCCACATAACTGATTTTACTTTGTCTTACAGAGGAGGTAAGGCTTCCTTTTTCAGATGTTTTATACTAAGTAATGCCTCGTTAGTAATTTCTAAGAAAAGTCAGCTGTGGTAACACATGCCATTTCCTGCCAAAATTACAACCAATTTGGATGCTAATGAAAGGCTTCTGTAACTTATCTTTGTCCAGTTAATGTTTAATTATCTAATAAATGACAATTACATATTTCTTGACCACATCACAGCACACACACATGCAGGTACACGAACAAAAATCCAATAAGCTAGTACACTAGCAGCAAAAAACGCCTCATGTCACATACTTGCTGCCCATAAATAACACATTAATTTCCAGAGTAAAAAGAGGGGCATTTAGAAAATGGAAACTTCTATTTGTTTATCTTTTTCCCATATCTTAAGAAGAAAATATACCAAGCAGAGGCAGTTGTCCCTAAGAAGTTAGCACATACTATCAATACAAAGCTCCTCTGAGGAGAGAGCCTAGAAATCTGCAGCAGATACACTACACTCCATTGAGAATGTTCCATAACACAAACCATGCTGCATCTTTTTTTTCCTTTATAAAATTCTCTTGGACTTTAATATCTACTTCACTGTGATCAACTTTTCACAGATGTGGATTTTACATTTGGGCATCGAGTCTGAGGACTTTCAGGGGGTGTAGGCTCATTTGTGGGTTTTTCTCTGTATTTGGTACTACATTAAAACAATCATGGAAAATGGGTGTTGTAAATAGGAGGTGTAGTCCAAACAGCCACAGAGCATAGTTCTTTCCAACCCTGACCTGGAGTCATTCTTATTTGGTCTCTGAACCCTGCCAGAGGAGATCCCAGTGAGTCCCAGCTGTCACAGCTCTTCTGTTGGGAAATCTGTTAATTAGGAATGGGAGGAACCCACAAACTTATTTTCCACCAGCCAGGACGTGTCAGAAAATAATAACTTTCAGCTGTAAAATTCACAGTTGTAAATCTGCAATTCAGAATGTGCATATTATTTTAACTGGCTGTCCATGGCTTGAATTAGTGGAAATAAGAACAATGCGATCATAACCTTACAAATCATGTCTGAGTATTAATTGATAAAGCTATGAATTATTTAAAGGAACACAGAACAAATGCTGGCATTATATTCTGGTTTTGTATTAAATATGGTTATACAAAGACTTGGATCAGGATGGAGGATTGATTCCATGTGTTCTGAAATTAAAAAAAAAAAAAATCATCTTTAATTTTGCATTCCCATGTTGTAGCTGTTACACCTTAGCATGGTGATAATGAAGAAAAAACAGGAAACAACACTCCTGGTCTGCTTTTTCTGCTTATACTGTTAGCTCTGTGATAAAACTTCCCTCTGTGCCTAAAAGAGATCAACAAGATCCTTTATAGAAAGAGATAAATAACACTAACTCAGTCTTCAGATTGAAACACAGGTGTATAACCTGCCTGAGACAAAACCAAGTACAACTTACCTTAAGCATTTGATTCTCATATGGGTAGAGGAACATGTTGTTCTGAGATAGGAATATGTACATTTGTGTTAAGAGAGAGAAGCAAGAGAATCCGAAGGATACAGAACTACATCCTGGATCTCACTGATGCTTCCAAGTCCAGCTCCGATACTGAATCCCAGTGCATGATTGGAGAAAACATCCAGGGAGGCAGTGTTGGAGGGGAGAAGGCTAAATAACAGCCTTGGGACCCTGAGTGAGGGACTGCTCAGGCCAAGTTCCACCATGGACAGACTCTCCTCTTTCTCAAACAGAACTATATACATATTAGTAAATAAGTGAAACTACAGCACAGCTCACTGACAACTCTTTTCTCCTATCTAGGCTAACCTTCAAAAAACTGAGGTTTAAGCTAACCACTCAAGGGAAAAAACCACAATTGTACTGCAAGGAAAAATAGTGTATAGGTGTTTATTTTAGGAATATGGGGCCTGAACAAACCCTCAAAGCCTTTACATGAGAGCTATATTAATGATAGAGGTTAGGAAATTTCTGATTTTAAAATACATTATTTTTACCCTTCCAGTAGCCCTTCAGTTGTTTATCATATCCAGAAATAAAAATCTGTTTTCATGAGGAACCTCTCCTCTTGGAAAATAAGGTGAAAATCTATTCCCAGGTTTTACTATTGCTATTGCCTACTTAAAAAAAAGCCTACATCCCACCCCCCAAAACACCCCCAACAAAACAAACAAACAAACAAAAAACTAGGGGCAATTACCAGCTGCACAGGGCAATTTGAGGGATCAGGGTCTAGAATAATGGCTGATATAAAGTAGGAAAAAAATTCTAATAGCAAATGATTGGTGAATACATTTTAAAATTTGTACTCACTATTAGGAAAAGAAATTGAGCTAAACAGTTCTGTGAATAAAACTATATCCAAAACTCTTGAACTGTGAATACACAATTAATGAAAACAACAAAACAGGTTGAAAACACATGAAGTTACTGCAGTCTGAAGCTTCAGTTTTCAGAAGATGGCACTTTACCTGTCAGCAATGTCACCAAAAATCACTGCTCCAACCAAGACTCCAAGCATGAATGTAGGCTGGATTAATTTTGCAAGCCATTCTCGTTCACAGACCAGATCCCACTCCGTAACAACAGTGCTCTTCCACTTTGTATCATCATAGAAAAATCCATCAGAGCATGATAATATGGACTTGTTGCCTTTGTATTCATATGCCAGATCCAAACTGACTTCTCGTTTAGATCTGCTGCACTGGTTAAGTTCCCAAATTTCTCCATTTTCCAGCTGGACTACAATGTAATTTTCTGTTGATGTCCACAGTGTCCAGATGTCCTTTATATTTGATTCAGAGGAGTTGTAGAAAAGAACACTACTCACATTTCCAGGGATCCCACATACAAAGTTAGGAGTAACAGCCATGAACACAGATGCTAAGTAATGTATACCACATGACATAGCTTGAAAGACAGATGCAAAATAAACGCATGCTTGAAATCTGTAAAGGAAAAGAAAAAAGTTCACTGAAGAAGAGCACTCTATACCTGAAAAAAAAGCAAATCAGCATAATTATTTTGCTACGATCAGTAAATGGAGATATCATTAAAGTGTCTAGTGTTTTACCATGTAGCCCAGCTTCAATATTAGCTAAGCCCTGCAGGAAACCAAAGATTAGAAAAGATCCAGAGCATAAGCACTCAGGAAATAAATGCTTTTAATCGTATGTTTAGACATACACAGAAGACGACCATTTAAAAAGAAAGAATTCTGAACTTAAGTATTTAGTTTGAAGCAACCTTCTATGCTCCATTTATGTGTAGTACACACCCTCAAAATAAGACCTTCAATAGCTGGAATGGTTAAAGAAACCAAAATCTTCCAGTCTCAGGTTCTAGGGGACAGAGATACACACAACAAATAAACCAAACACATTACTCCCTTTGTTTCATCTAATTGTATCTATATAGCTGTATTCCATCTCCCATCTTTCTTTACTGCCTCTGAAAGACAAAAAGAGAATACATGTAGATACATGTAGAGGAAGATAGAATCTGAATAATGTGAATGTTTTGTACCAAAACATAGTTGTACACTGGGCTGGGTTTTGGCTTAAACAGGGTGTGCAGTTATGCATTAAAGATTGTATCATAAAATGAACAAAGTAAAAGAATGTTATGTGTGCATAGCCTGAATTTTTGTATTTTAACTGCTTTTAAAACACACTTGAGATGCAAGTAACTCTTAGTATATAAATTCCACGTCTTATGCATTTCAAAAGACCTACAATGAACTCTAACATCAGAGCAAGCAAATTCTAGACAGCTTCAGATAATCTAAGCATAAGGGTCTCTTCCTCAATTTAATGTTAAAATTTTGCACATAATTAGTACAACATCCGTTCAGAAAAAAACAATATGGCTTTTGGCATTTCCTCTACCTTTTACTTCCTGAAAGCCAACCAATTGCAGTATTTCAAAGAAGATTCTATATTTACATCCTTACTGCAGTACATGCTGGGCCTTGGTAGAATGGAAAAAAAAAACTTTTTAAAAAATTATTATTACCTCTGATAATGATAACCTCTGATGAAGTTAAGGAAACTGATGCCTAAAACCCAATTAATTTTAAATGTCCTGAGGGAAAGGCAGAGCAATTCCAATCCCAGTAGCAAATGTGAACTCTAGATCACTTCTCTGAAATGTGTTTCATCTAACCTTGAATTTCTGTAACAAAGGTTCCAACAGTAACTAGCTTTGGAATTTTAAATAATCTATCATTACAATTCTAATGAATTTCAAAACTATCTATAACCAAAGCTCAGATGGAGTGGGGATTTTTTTTCCCCGTTCTCTTGATGACAACAGCTCTATTGACTTTTCCAAAGCAGTCTGAGGAGACAGCTGCATTGCTAAACCCACTGTGGCAGCTCAGCTGCTGGCTCCACTTCCCGCTTGAACACTTGGCAAAGCCAATCCTCACATAGGTGCTTTTACCTAACAAACCTTGTGACAGCTATGGTCAAGAGAAATAGAACGTAACCACAGCATTCCTTAAGTCTACCAATCCCCTTCTCAAGAGAACAGCTTCTGAGGATTAAGTGGCTAGCCATAAATCAAAGTAAGACTAAACCTGCTCTGGACTATCTTGTACCACAAACTAGTAAGGATTATTCTGAAATGCAACCTTTGTTCCCCTATTATCGCAGGCAAATAAAGTCAGCAACATTTTTTAGTTCCTCTTCTCTAGTTTTATTTAAAATGTTCCCATCAAAACACAGAAACTCGTTTTTAAAACAGCAAAGTAAGATAAAATTCATCAACTTTGCTTTAGGTGCAGAATGCAGAATGACCGATTTCAGGAGTAGAAGACTTCTAACAAATCAGCAAATACAGTCACTAGAAGTTGTGCAGTTAAATCTTCAACTAGCTAATAAAGTGTGGCATACCTGGAACCAAGATTCCCAGTATTTGAAATATATGTCATTTTGCATCAGGAAATTGCAGTGTCAGCCCAGCTGGTATTTCCCAGACAGAGGAAGAATTAAATAATTTCAAACTCCAACGCATTCATCTTGAATTTCCTGATTAGATCTCACAATACAAGAAATATCAGGTTCATCCTTTCTCTTCTACCCAGTAGGAGTGAGTAGGGAAAAAAAAATATGCTCTTTCGTGTTGAAGAAGGCTTGAAAGAAGATATCAACTTGTAAGGATATGGACTGAGAAGATGGCATGAATCAATGTATCACATTACTTTTTAAAAACCCAAATTGCAAGAGCATCACCAGGACCCTGACTTTGGGCAGGTCCAGCTAATCTCTGCACTAACTACTTCCTTGAGACTTTTATCTCTTCCTGAACACTTCTTGTGATCGTACTTCAATAACCATTTTGACAGACTGCTCCACTGCCAAATCTTTCTGTTAGAAAGTTTTCCATTAAATCTAATCTCAGTGTCCCCTTTTTCACTGCAATACTATTAGCAGCTTCTAAAACATCCTTTTGCAAGCTTGAATAAACCTTCTTTGTATTTTATCACTTTGTTGTACAAAATTATCAGTTCTCCTCTAGTTACTTTCTAAAATTATATAAATTACAGCCCCTTACCCTTTCCTTATTTTTCATTTTTGTCCTACAGTTTCCACTGCTATAAAAAGCAACAAAGGATTTATGTTAAAGAAATGTGTCATGCCATATTTCACCCATTTTTCAAGGATTTAACTTAGAACTAGATGTAACTTTCTCGTAAAGTCTTCAATTTTTTAAGTTATGAAAACCTTATTTATTTCCAACAAAGAAATCCACCCTGTAGAATCATTTTTTTTCTTACCTAATTTGTAGCACCTATGCTAAGCAGACACAAAGCCAAACAGAATGCCAGATACACATTAACAGACAATAATTTATACTGTTTATGACTTAAGAACAGGAAAATATTTTCTTTTACAGCAAAATGTCCATGTTGCAGAATTCCTCAAGCTGCATTGAACTGTAGTTTTTAACCTCTAACTAGTCAATTAAAAAAAAGGCAAGAAGCAGAAATGGGGAAGAATAAGGCCTGATGTGAAGCTAGAAAAGTGTTTGGCAGCACCAGTAGCTGAAGGAATCCCACAGCCCTGCCACCACACTAATAGGCTACTTCCCTTCCTGTAAAAGCAACCCACTGCTCTCTCCAGTAAAATTCCACAATGGGCTGGCTAAGCCTCTCCCTGTATATAAATATGTATTTATATAAAACAGAAACACAGAAACAGCCAGCCTGAAAGCCTTCTTTTGTTGTGAAGGAAAAATGCACCGTTGACCACAGTAGTGTTGTAACAGCATCCCCACCAATGCTAGATTCAAAAGCTCAACGTTATGAATTGTCAAGAATCTCCTGTGGGTAGGGAAGGGAGAGCTTTTATTTTAGAAGGACTAATTACATAAAGGTCAGGAAACTCACTAAATTGCAGTTCCCCAAAAGAGTTAATTAGGCCATTAATGACAACATATAGAAAGCAGGAAAAACATGCAGGGAGGATGATATATGGGATGGGAGAATACTATCGATGTATTGAACTCTGCTTGTCAAAACAGCTGAAGATTTAAAAGAGACAGAGAAAGGCACAAACCCAGACTCACAGTACACACAGGTTTTGCTGGAGCAGCAGACAGTGCTGAGTGAAGAAGAACATAAAGCTGCTGCCCATTGTATTGCTAGCCAAGGATCCCTCTCTTTGGACCTTTGGGTGCATGAGTTTTATCTCAGCCCTCTTGCTGTGGCCATGTCAACGCTCTTCCCAAATTTTATAACCCTGAGGGGTGCTCCCTGGACTACGGCTTGGCAGAGGAGGACTCAGCTCTGGGGGAGCCTGGAGCAGCCCCTGCGGCAGCCTGTGCCGGGCCAGAGGTCACAGCAGAACCTATAGAGGCCATAGACTTCACTGACTCTAAGGCACAGGTTAAAGTCTGTGCTGTCCTTGCTGCCTGCTGTAAATGATTAACTTTTTCCCAAATTCTTCATTTAAGAACACTGGACTGATAAGAAACTGCATGACTAAGCTTCAATCTTTCAATCTCTCTACTACAGGCAAACATGTAATATAATCTTTAGTAAACTCACCAAACTCCATTTTAAAAGTTAAATTTCACTGAATAAAGAGATACTGTTGCTCATACATCAAAAAAAGCATTGCAGTAGCAACAAATACTACTAAACTTCACCAAAACAAAGCAAAGGCTCTTTCAGCAAAATCTGTGATCTGTTTTCCTTGACTAATCTCAAAAAGGCAGTTTTTGGCAAGGTTATTTTATATGCCAGTTATCTTCACATACATCAGACTATGCAACATAAATTGCTGCAAGTAATAGTTTTCAATACCTCTTTCACAGACTTTTTTTTTTTCTTTTTAAAAAGCACACTTTTTGCACTTTTAAGGTCTGTAAACATGATGACTGTCCTAAAAGGTATGATAATGTCTTGCAGTGTTTTTCCATCTCTTCAGTGACTTACCATGGGAGATAATTATTTGGCAAGCACATTTTGTCACTCTTGCCAGGAGTGTCAAATATAGAAGTCAAGAAGACTTTGTAGGTTACTGCTCCAGTGCAGAGACACTTACTGAATGCCAGAAGTCAAATGAGCATAAAACTGTCTTCATAAAAGCTTGAGCAAGACACAACATGAAAATGTTCCAGTCTTTCTTAAAAATATTTGTGCAAAATTTCTCCACAGGTTTGTTTTGGTTTTTTTTCTGTTTACAACTTATAATAAAGTCTTTTACATTTTATGATTCTTCAACACAAATTTCAAGAACTCACCACTAAGAAAAGCAACTGGTAATACCATAATCTCAGTACCTGAACTGAAGAAATATTCTTCCATAAAGGTAATGAACTAGATTTCAGTTCAGTTCACTATTCCTCTAGCTGTAGTCTCACGCAGCACAGTCACTGTAAGATTATTTCCTATCTTCTCCTTTCCCACTGTTTATTCATCCTCTAAGACATAGTGCCCTCAATCTCAGTTGTGCTGGTATTTTTTATGTGAACCAGCTACAAATTTTATCTGGGAGACTGATACAATGTGAAATAACAAAACAAAAAAAAAAAGTCAGAAAGATGATGATTAAAAAAAATAAAGCCAGATCAGTTGTTTGATCCAATTTATATGGCATACCTGCAAACAGTCTGCACCAATATACTTGAAAGGTGGTACATCTGGAATGTAAAATTATTTGAAGTGGACATTGACACATATATATTAAAGAATGTAACCCCAGCCTCAGAGTACTTTTAGCATTGTTAATTCTTGAAGTATATAGATAGGACACAACTTGTTAGACACTAATTTTATGTAAAATAAAATATATTTCTGATAATATCTGTTTTCCTTTTTGTCAAAGAGAAGAGAGGTATCAAAAGCTAATATAAAACTTTAAAAATCCCCTCAGAGTAGGACAGAGTTACAAGGTTATTCTGTGATCAGCAAAAGATTTGTACTATTCCACAGGTTTTATAAAAACTATTTTTACTGTTTGGCTTTCCAGCTACCTCATTAGAAAATTGCTTAGTCAGAAAACAGTGTGTTTTTATTCTGCAGTGTACACTCAAAAGGATGGCTGCAGTGGAAGGAAATTTCCAGATAATTACTATTTCTAAAAGAATTTGTGTTTGGTAACCACTTTCACCTCTGTATTCCATCTTGGGGTTTTGGTTGTTTAGGTTTGTTTATAATGTGAAAAAAGTCTTTCAGCATGCTTTCCACTCTAAACCAAAAAGTTGTGACGCACTTACACATTTATGTTCTGAGAGGAAAGGAGCTGAATGAGACTCAGGAGCAGTATTTTTGCTACAGTGCAGAGATAGGGATTTGAAAGCAGCCTTAAATATGTAACAGACATGGCCTTACTCGAGTCACAGTGTCAAGAGTACACCTCCTTCCCTCCTAAGGGAGGTTTACACTACACCAAGACAATCTCAGCCAAAATCATGAAGATGATCAATCATTCCAGAATTTGTGTTCAGAGGCAGAAGATGCTGTGTTGGAGATGCAGTTTAAAAGTATTGATAGCACAAATGCAACAGGAAGAGAAAGCCTATAATAGATCGGGAAGTCCCCAGGAATTACATATCATCACTGGTCACAGTGTGTGTGTCAACACATTAAAACAGCTGACACTTACCAATCATTCTTACTTTTGCCTAAAACTGATTATCTGAAGAATTGTAACACTTACATCCCATTAAGCATATGAACATTTCCCTTTTATTAAGACAAGCCCAGAATTTGTTCAGCTGCTTGCTACTGCACATTTGATATAACAAGCTTAGATGAAGAAAGTGACAACATTGTAAAAATCAATAACTAGTACTACAGAATTGAGTCATACTCTTAACACTGTATTTTAAAAATATTTTTTAATTAATTCAACTGATTTTCTGTTTAAGCTACTTAAATCAGGCACATTAGGTTTCTGTCAAAAATTTTTGTGACAAAATAATCCAGCTGATAAAAATTGCTGTGTTTCATCAGTTCAGTAGTGTAGCTTTTGACTAGGAACAGCCATGCACAGCAGTAAGAAAGGGCAGCTGCCATTGAAGATGTCCTGATGCTTCTTGCTGCTCCTCTGCCAAGGTTCCTGCCTCCTGCAGAGCAGCAGACAGATGGAAGAGGTGTTCACACCTTGACCACTTCAGTGCAATGCCAACCTTCTAGTTCACTGACAGGGAAACTGCACTAGGCCCAAAGGCTCTGGATTTGCACACAAGCTACCAAGCTACCCAGACATGTACTACCCATGACTTTTCTGTGAAAAAAACTTCTGACTGAAAGGGAAGACATCACTGGGAACAGTAACTTTTTAGTTGCTGGGCCAGATCCACCAGCTTTCCTGATTGCGTAAACTCCAAAGGATTCTGGAGAAGTCAACAGTTGATTTTAAGCAGTTTAGCAACGCCAGAAGTTAGCACAGACAGCTCTTGCTCCATACTCTAGGGTTCTTAGGTAAAAAGCAGATAGGTGCTATGCAACTTGCCACGGAGGGATCTATCTACAAGTAGATTATCTAGTGAACAGAGGAATGTACAAGACCTGCCTGCTTGACAAATGCCAATCACACATCTTGCACACTAGCTGTAAGGAACAATTAGTTTTATTGTTTCACATATTATAGTATCTTTTCCTTCATATATTTATAGTATCTACCTTACAGTTAGTAGAAATAAAGAAGGGAGAAAAAAAATGGAAATTCAAAACTACCACTGTAAACAATGCTCAAAGATTAAATAGTGCCCATCAATTTTTTTTTTACTTTCTTCTGGTCAGTCTTCTTTTTGATTATGAAAATCAGTAAGAAATAATTTTTTGTAATTCCGGCACATCTGCCCCCATATGGGTACCAATAAAGCAGTTCTCAGACTTGAGGTCACCACTGCAGATGCAGCTACAGAAGTTACCAGTGGAGTTGCAATCACAACTGGAACCGGCAGGCAAGAAAGAATGGACTGCAATTCCAACAGTAATTCCAATGCCTCCCAAGAGCAGAGCAGAAGGCAGTTTATTTCATTCTAGTTATCCACTTGTCCTTTCTGCCTTACATGTGTCAATGATATACACTAGGTAATTTAATTTTTAAAAAAGCATGACCATGCAGTTTTTCAGTTATTTAGGTTTCTTTTGGAATTATTTGGATCAGTGCTAAACACAGCAGAGTGGTTATGCTTGAAGAGTAGTAGCACTTCAGGCTCGATATTTGGATGTTTCCATCCCAGGAACAGCATTTTTATAAACATCTATCACTAAGAAAATTATCATGTGCTCTGTCTACATGATACACTACTAGCATTATTTCTCACTGGGAAAAATCAATTCCACTACCTTTATTTTCTTTCTGTAAGCCTATTTTGGGGGACCAATCCAAAATAGGCTTTTAATTCCATTCCATGCTGTAGTGTTTCCGTCAGATTACATAAATATATAATTTCACATCATAATCCATAAAGTGTCTAACAGAATTTAAATGTTTTTATTGAGACTCCATCTACTTACAGACACAGGCAGTACTTCATGTATAAACTGTTATATTTCATTCTTCCTTCCTCATTTAGGAAATCAGATGAGACTGCTGTTTTCCTTCATGACATATTGCAGTAAATTCATTTAAAATGTGGAAGTCTACATTTACTTTAACTGATTTTTTTCTGTCTATAATCCTGAAACAAAAACAATTGCTTTTTGCATGAATTGTAAGTTCTTACTTACTTGTTACTCTATTTACATATTTCTATTGCAAAACTCAAAACATGGTACACCTGAAGGTGAAAGGTATAGCTTCACAGTGGTGAAAACTGACACTTCGGAAGCAATTAGCAATCTATTCTTCACATACTATTTTGCAAAATAATTCATCGTTACTGCTGTCATACTTAGATTATTAGATTATGCTTTTTAGGAACTCTTTCTGTTTGTTTCTTTGTTTCCTTTTTGTATTAACACCTAAGAAGAGCTGGATGCAGGCAGCTCATTTTCAGTTATTTTCCACATAAATCCTCTTCAAGCCATGCCATACCTATTGTTAAGCATGCCACCCATGGCCTTATATTTCTATATTGGAAATTTAGTTCTTTCACACTTGGAAAATTTTAAAAAGTTCTCATTCTTATAGTTTTTTTTAAGTACTCAAAAAGTTAAAGAAATCCTCCTAATTAATTTAAGCATATTATACATCACTTTCTTAGCACATGTTTGTACCCATTCCTGTACCTACTAGTATTTTCTCAGTTTTCAGTTAGAAATACTGAGTCTTAGCTCTGCTGATCAAATTATGTTTAAATAATCTTTGTATGTATTTGACATAAATGTAATGGAATTTTGGGTTGCTCCATTGTTTCTTTCCTCCTTAGCATAAGAAATAATTTTACCCACAGCATTAATTTTGCAGCCTACAATTTGATTAAGATCGTTTGGTCTATTTCTGTGGGCTACATTGTATTACCTGGATAATGGGTCGTTTTACTCTTCCTGGCTCCACTTGCAACTCCTACATTGCTCTTTTGTTCATTTTGACTATCACCACAGTGACTCTTCAGCAAGAGCAAAACAGAAGAGCTGAAGCAGGCACCTTTGTCTTATTAGTTTTCTATGGATATTTCATTTAAAAAGAAAAATCACTTCAGAAGATGTTACATGTAGGGAATTATGTGTCAGGTAATACTGCACCTTCTAAAATTTGAGAAAAAGTAATCATATAAATCAAGGCACGGCTTTAGGGAAAGCAACACAATTTCAGACAGAGTTTCTTTGCTACCAAAGACAATATAGCAAATTGCAATTCTACCTGTATGGAATTCTACACTTGTCATTTTACAGTTCTACAACTTGAAGAAAAGGATTCAATTTAATGCGCAATCTGGTATTTTCAAAGGATTGCTTTCTATTAAATTTAGTTTTGCTTATGTATGAACTAAGTACATCTATTTTTAGCAGCTACATCGTACCTCCAAAAGGACAGTATCCTCCACACCAACAGCTTTCTTCTCTTAGTGTAACAGAATAACTTGTATGGCCTACAGCTTTTGTTAAAAGTTCAGCTAGGACAATGAAGAGGAGTAAGACACAGCTTCCTTCTTTCCTCTCTTTTTGGGAGTCTACACTAATGATCAATCAAAAGTTCATCAGCTCTTAAAAGGGCTGTTCAGACGCTCTTGCAAGGTCAGCCAGTTTGTCCCACTCATCCTCCCACCCAGTCAGGCTAATATCCCCAATAGATTATCTTCTCCAAAACAAGACATGTTATCTTGAAACACACACACAAAAAAGGTTACTGATCACAAACAGAATTGCATCTTCTTTTGTAGATATGTAGCTCACCTTCCCTCACAGCTCCAAACTGTCCCTCTTCACTGTATATGTGTAACCCTTGCTTACAAGGCCTTAACTCCCTTCTCCCTACTGGTCATGGGAATCTGCCCCATAATAAGACTTTATTAAATGATTAATTTTCACTGGAGACCTTTTCAGTTTGTTTTGTTTTGACTAGCAGTCTGGTCATGAACTTTTGTCCAATTTTTGTTTACTTATGTCCCCTTCCAGTTTCAGTGCTGGATATTGGTTTGGCTAGGATGTGTCTTCACAGGACAAAAAAAAAAATTTCTATTTTCTCTCCTCTGAGAGCTTTACACATTGTGGAGTATATTAAATAGTATGAAATGTCAGATGTTGATATAATAGAACTTGTGTATCTGACATACTGTCTTTGATTCTAATTAGACAAAGAATTCTTCTACAGCCTCTCTAATGCACCTAAATCAAATTCTTAACAGCATTACTGTCTTTCAAAATAATATATATTTTCATTAGTTTTACTAGCCATTTATCTCTTCAGTGACCAACAGGCTGAATTATTCAATTTTGTTCTTAATGGAAAGCAGACAACCTTTACATTTCCTGTCATTCAAGGAAGATGATTTTACTACCTTTCTCTTTAAACTGTTAAAGTTGGAAAAATTTAAATTAAAAACAAAGAAATAAAAATTACAGATTTGACTGTTTCCAAGGCTAAGAATGCACTTTGACTTCTTATGAAACATATTGTCTAATGTTCTTTTACTTGCTCATACTTCCACAGTAGTGTCAGGTTTTTCCCTTGAGTCTTTCTCTTGTGGTAGTTCATACAAGGGAAGGATCTGAAATAACACTGTTTTCTAATCTTACGTAAATATTTACAATCAATATACAGGTCCCATTCTTCACAAAAATGAAATAAAGAAGCTGGATTCTTCTCAGACCTACCAGGATTCTTCTGTGTAAATCCATTTTTGTACCAACTGCTCCCTCTTTTTTCAATGGATGAGACAGAACTGAGCTCGGCTGCAATTATCTATAAAAAACAAGAGTTCTTCCAAGTGCCTAAAATATAGTGTAAAGGAGATGAGGTCCCAGTTGCTCTGAGACTGGGACTAACACAGATCATCTCTCTGAGAAGGATGGAACTATAACAAGTCTATGGTATTTCCCAGTTCTTCTGACCCAAACCAGTTCCAAAGATGCAGGAAAAAAAATTCAACCAATAATTTCACAGAATCACTAAATCATCAGAGTTGGAAGGGACCTCCACAGATCATTTGGATCTCCCTTTCAATCAATGTGGAAGTACAGGTGCACTATTCATCTTGTCCTAAACCACTCAGTGAAAATAAAACAGATCTATCTTGCCCTTCAAGGGTCTAAATCTCTCCCCCTTAACAAAGTGACTAAGGCAGATGTCTGAAGTTTATACTACAAGCCTGTAAAGTTGGTGACATGATCTCATTAGCTCCTTCATTTGGACAACCAATGTCCCCACACAACTAGCACAGACCATTCTTTGGGACTTGTCCTCTATTTCTGCCTCAACATTGCTGCTGGGGCTGCACCTCTGATGTTGCTAACTAGTAGTAATGCCTCCAAATAATAGGAAGAGAAAGCTTAACTTCACTACTTAAAAATATTTTCTTGATGAAAGGGTTTAGTCTGTGATGCAGTTGATGGTTCTTCTTGTTCAAACTACATTTGTACCTGATTTTCAGAGAACATCTGCTCTGACTGAGGTGAACATTATAGTTTGGTTATTAATGTGTGGTATTCTGGTATATATTCATTCCCTATGTAATTTCAGTTTTTTTCAAAGACAGACTACATCTGTCTATGGACAATCTGACAGATCAACTATCAAGATTAGTACTTGAAAATCTGCCTTGTACAGATGGTCATCACACTTTTTTCCAGTGTCAGCCTTCCAACTGAGACACATCTATCTCACTTAAAATTTTCTCAGTCTTGCTATTTTTTCTGTATTTCTGGGAAGTTGAGAATCTCATGGTCTTGCTCAGCTGCTATAGCTTCATGCCTCAAGCAGGCTCAAATAAAATAACAGCTGTGTACATACCTCAGTTCCATTCTCATTGCGTACAGCAACATGGTAGCACAAAAATTTTCATGGCATGTGTTGAAGGCTGCTGGGACCCTTTATAATACATTTCCTTCCAACTTTGAGATATCTTAGTGCTGCTGAAAATCACAACTATTATAAGAAAATTACTGAGAGATTTTATAGGAATGATATCCCAGTCCCAGGCATGGTATGACAAAGAACACACTGTGAAGTTCCTTGTATATTTCATTTTCATTCACAGTGTTAATATTTTGGGACAAACCAGTAGATCATCAGCTCCTTAATATGTGTCACAGTTGCATTATGCTGCCATAAATGTGTCCATGCCACAACTCTGTCTAGAATCCACCCTGGGGGGTTGCCAGCATTTTAGAGGTCCAGTCTAAATCTCAGCAGCTGCTTTACAAATCATAACTGACTTACGAGCTTAAAGTCTAAATCTTACTTGTATTGCAGGTTGTAGCCTTAGAGAAGTAATGAATAGTACTATAGACAAGTGAATTTTCGCCCTGGTTTTATTTAGTTATTGTCCTGTTATTGTAATCTACATTCTAATCCAGTTCTGTTACTATAATCTACTTTTTTTTTTTTTTCAACCCAGAAAAAGGCAGCCTGAGGTTGCCAGCACATTCTGATGCAGTACAGTTTCGTTGCTACAGAAAAACTGCCTCAAATATGACCCGTATCCCAGCAAACACTGTTAGTACCTCTCACAGACCACACTGCTACTGTCTTTTCACCATTATCCAGGAGCACTTGCCAGTATCCAATTATTGGTTCTGGGCCTTGGGAGTATTCCTACTTTTCCTTGTCAGGCATACATAATTAGTTCTTTGTTTAAGCTGCTGGAGTCTGCTCTGTGAAAACACGTGGCTTGTCTCAGTTCTCCAAGGCTATTATGATGCTATTCAACCAATGGGATCAAGAACTCTTTGCAAAATCTCTGGATTCCCCCTCTCTCCACAATGGAAGAAGAGAAAAAATGAAATGCAACCAAGTCCACTTGTTTTATCCTATGAACATCTGAGATGAGCAAAGGCTGATTCAGATGTTATAATATATCACAGTTACAAAGCTGAAGAACATTTATCAAGCGTTTCTGTCAACCACTACCCCTGAGTAGGAACCAAAGGAGGGCTTAGGTTAGAGATTCTTCTGTCTGGCACATTCCAGTGCACACAAACAGCTGTCCACTGATACATTTTGAAACTTGAATTTTGAAACTTGAAACAGAGATGTTGCTATGAACTTTTCCACTGTATAAAAGTAGCCAATATATGGTGAGAAAAAATATTTTCTAAAAAAAAACCCCAAACCTCTATACCACAGTATTTTGCTCACCTTTAAGAAATTAATCAAAGCTTCAACATAAATTCACATTATTTTGTTAACAGATGTCAATTTTGTGCAGTGAACACTAAATGTATTAGTATTTCAGAAAAAGCTTGTAATGTTTGAATTTCCTATGTTAAAGCTAGTCACCTGTTCAAATGCTGAATATGATTGCCTGTTTCTCCATACTAACTTGGAAAAGGAAAATCAGTTTCTTTGCATGTCCAGCTGGTACTTTTCTCCACTTGAAAAATGTATTTTTGTTGGGGAAGAACCTTTCAAGATGCCTGTAAAATATCTGAGTTTAAAAAATCATTGCTTGAATGTATTCCTATTTTCTTTTTCTGAAAAGAAATGGTAAGCATATTCTTTGAGATACTTGGGACTCTGTTATTTGGTACTAACCTAAAACCTCCTAGAAGTATCATGTATACAGCACAATTTGCAGAAGATTGTAATGTGATCACAAGAGCTGTGAGCTATGAAATGAGAGGATAAGGGCATCACCATGAAAATAAGAGCCTGGAAAAGTTCTGAGATGTGAAAAGAAGATTTGTGAAAAGGAATTTAGAAATATACCAAAACCCCTACAAAGCAGGGAAAAGAGAAATGGCATTAGCACTGAATGTTCAAATACTGCTACTATGACACTGACCAGCAAGGTCTTCATTGCTCAAATCCATTGAAAATATATCTACAAAATCAAGCCAGTTTCCTTTTAAGATAAGCATAGTCTCTAACCTACTCATGAACACTAACAAAGTTCCAATGAAATCGACCAAAAATGTTGAAACTGTTGATAAGTGTAGTAATTTCTATGAAACTCCATGTTGAGCTGTGACAGGGGAGCACCCTATTCAGACAGGCAGGCTGTCTGTCCTGTTTCTCTCCTCCAACTAGCAGTCATGGCTAACACTGGTTGCCTCTTAGGTCCAAATTGTAGCAACTCCATGGCCAGGCAACAGGTTCATATAAGGCAACAATGTAAAGATGTTGAAAACTGAGTAAATACAGGAACGTTTCTGTAGGTGTTGTGAATTTAGTAAACAGTCTAACTGCCAGTAAATTATAGTATTTATAAAACCAACATTTGAAAATCCGGACAACTTACTCAACTTCATAAGAGACAGAATAGTTAAAATACTATCTTTTAAAAGATTCTGGAAACATTTTATTATGAAACCTGGAAATAGTGTTGGTGACACTCAATCTTCCCTTCTTTCCTTAACAATTTCCACCACCTGCTTTTATCTGAAGCATAAGATGAGATTTGAAAACTGTAAATCACTAGAAAAACTCTACATACTACTGTGTAAACTGCATATCACAGCTTCCAGACATGCCAGCTGGGAAATCAAATCCTTATTCTCATCCACACGTACAATAAGAGGTACCTTACCAGATGCCTCTCTGGACAGTTATTCCTGATTAGATCATGTCTCCATTCAGCACTCTGTCATGGTGTAAAATACATTACATGTTTCTCCCTAGCAACCAGATAAGTAAATTCTGTGTTCTACTGGTAGGTTAAAGTCACTGAAGTTATTAAAAGTGCTTTAGTTTACCGAGGAACTAGATATGGAGGCAGCATGAGCCAGCCAGCCAGGTCCTAAAGGCCTGGCTCCCCAGCCAGCTATAGAATATGTACAGGCTAGCTGGTCAGCCAGGGGACAGCAGGTGTCCTTGCTGCAGGCCATTGGGTAGACATCACCTCTGTACCACACAGATCTACCATAGGCCAGGCAAACTGTGCTACCAACCCTGGGGGCATTAATCCTGACTCTGCTTTCCCAATACACGAGGCTGTCGGAAATGGCAAATGGCTGACTAAATCCTCCTTACTTGATGGGCCCAGGGTGGGTTTTTGCAGCTGAAGTGGCTGGGCAGAAAGGGGCTGGAGAAGGGGCAGAAAGGGACAGACCAGAGGCATGGTCTGCCAGCAGCCACTGTGTGGCTAAAAGGTGCAGTTTGATGCAAGTAAACCAGGAGCTTTAGGGCCTGGCAATTTATGAGAGATGAGGTCTTTTGAAGCAGACAGGATTTGGTTGTTTTTTTTTTCGTTCACCCGTGCAATAGCAGGCAACCATCTCATGCTCCAGAGACAGACTCAATGTTTAAAACAATTTTCTTGAATTTATGGGCTACCGTGACCAAATTCAAACAGATATAAAGTCTCCCTTTAATGGCAAAGGAAACAAAAGCCAATACATATCTGTGGTTGTTTATCCATGTATCAAGATCCCAGTAAGAGTTATAGCATCACAAAGACTTCTGAAGGAGAATCCACATGGAAAGCAAAATATTGTCAGAATCCATGTGAAGGTCAATTCTGAAAAATCCGTCACTTTAATCAAAGTGAAAGGCTTACATAGTATATGTATATTAATAGATTATATAAAGATACGTACATAAGATATATTAACTCATATATATGCACACATATTCTCTCCATGCGTTTATTTATACATATAGATATATGTACACACATAAACAGCTGGCCATTCTTTACTGAACATGTCAGGATCTAAGAAAATCAAAACAGTCTCAAAATAAAAACAGTCACGCTTGGGCTGTGCAGAATCTGACTGTGGCAAATCTACAGAACTGACATGTAGTGCATAGGTTACATGGGCCTTATAAGAACTGCCTGATCTGAAGAAATTATTCATTATCTGTCAATGCCATTATGATGCATAAGTATGAACGAATCAGAACTAACTTCATGGTTACAGTTCAGAGCAACTTTTCTTGTTTTAATATTTTATCTATTGGTATAAAGAGATTTAAGTTATTTTACAACATCTTTTAAATAGGCTGCTATTATGCTTAGTTTAAGTATATGGTCTTTGGAATTTAGAATTGCCATGAATTTCACATGAATATGCAAATTTTTGTAGTCTGTGGTTTATCTCAAAGGTCCTAAAGCTAAAGCAACCCTTATTGAAATGCATCTCAAATAACCTGTCCCCTAGATGTGAGGTTATCACTGTAGAATTGTTCTTCCTTTTGTTGCAAGAAGTAATTGTGAAAACTTTTAGATAAAGTATTGATACATGTTCTGAAGCAGGAAAACTACCCAAGTAGTTAGGAATAAGGACTAATGTGTTGTTTCAGTATTCAGTGTCAAATGCCTGCTTACCACAAAAAGCAAGCAAGACAAAAGAGCAACAGCAAAATAAACTAATTGCTAGGATTTCTCTCCTAGTTCACAGAGAACAAAGTATTTTTGTTGCTGACCCAGAACTGATAATGAAAGAGATATTGTTCAGATAGATATGCATGTGAGTCACAACTTGACAAAACATGTACTTTAAGCATCAGTCCTAGTTAGGCAAAGAAAAGGTCTTTCTATCCTAACCATCTGCAGAGGCTACTGACACCCATCGCTACCGCTGACACACATTAAGAGCCGGTTTTGCTGCAGAGTACAGGTGTGCACTACTACCACTAAAAGGAGCTCCAAGGCTTTGTTCAAAACGCTGCTCCTGCTTTCCTCTGGTAGACTGACGCTGCAGGTTAGGCTAGCCCACTGGTGACCAAGCTAGAAAGTGCAACACTGCAGTTCAACAGCTTAAACTGAGAATCATAGAATCATAGAATGCCAGGGGCTGGAAAGGACCTTGAGAGATCATCGAGTCCAACCCCCCTGCCAGAGCAGGATTAGGTCACACAGGATGGTGTCCTGGATGTCCTGGATGTGGATGGTGCCCACAGGATGGTCACACACACTACAGAGCAGTGTAGGCCACACAGGATGGTGTCCAGGTGGGTTTTGAATGTCTCTCAAGGAGACTCCACAACTTCCCTGAGCAGCCTCTTCCAGTGCTTCCTCACCCTCACAGTCAGTTAAGTTTTTCCTCAAACAATATTCCAGCTGTGGCCTCACCAGGGCAGAACAGAGGGGGAAGAGAACATCTCTCCACGTACTAAACACAGCCCAGGATGCCATTTGCCTTGCTGGCCACCAAGGAACAATGCTGGCTCATAGTCATCCTTCTGTCCCCCAGGTCCTTTTCCCCACACTACTCTCTAACAGCTCAGTCCCAAACCTCTCCCAGTCCATGGGGTTGTTTTTTCCCAGATGCAAGACTCCACACTTGCCCTTGTTGGATGTCATTAAATTTATCCCCACCCAACCCCCCCAGCCTGTCCCATTGACCACAATGGGGTCATTCCCAGAGGGGAATGGGGGTGGTGGTGGTAAGGATTCTGGGGTGGGGAATGTCCCTTGTAGCCAAATTGTGACACATGGGTGTATTCCAGACATGTGCTCTGAGGAGTATGCACCTGCAAAATGCATGCTAATCAGGGCATTGTGAAAGTACATGACAGAACCCACGGTGAGGGTGAGTGCCTCTTGGTCTTACAATTAATATCCTCTAAAATTTCATTTTCTTGCCAAACATTCTTTCTCCATTAACTGCTGTAAGCAGTCTCATGTACCAGCATTGCATCCACAGCTACAGAAGCATTCACACACATACCACACCTATGCATCCCACCTAACAAACCCAGGTCTGTATACACACACATCATAACCACAAACCACATAGAAGAAAACTCACCACAAGGCACCACAAGGCATCACACCATTTACCATACATATAGTCCTTTGCCAGTAAATTACTCCATATCCGTATGTACATATACGCCATATCCAGAAACCACATACAACAATCCCAACCTCAATAAAAGCACAAAAGAGGGCCGTGCATCTTTGCAGAAACATCCTGTCTGTGTGTCCCACAATACTTCTTATACATACTGTTTGTGCCCTCCTTCTGTCACCTCTGAAGTAAGCTGTGTGTGCATGTGTTTCTGTGTCTGTGCATGCTCACACGTGCAAGAAATGTGTTAAAACTTAAGTACCCAACAGTGCATGTATATGAACGTGTATGCCTGCAAGCGTCCTGTATATGAATACACACAGTGCCTACAGGTGTGTGAGGCTACGTGTGAACAGGTCGTGAATGTGGATGCAAATAACACCGTGGCTTATACGCAGGTGTGCGTGCATAGTGTGCGTGAGCACACGCCCGGGTCCCAGCATGTGTCGGAAGGCTATACAGGGGAAGCGCCTGTCTGTACGCCGGGGCGCAGGGTGCGTGTGCCAGTTCCCCGCTGTGTGTCTGTGACTGCCCCCCCCTGCAGCCTCTGCACTGCCGGGAGCACATGCGATGCACAGGGATGTCCCTCTGTGCCAGCCTCCGCCTGCGTGTGGCACCCTGCCCGTTTGGGGGTCCCTCGGTGCCTGCACACACGTGTGTGACAGTCCCGCTGCCCGTGTGTGTGTGTGAGAGAGAGAGAGATAGAGCAGCGCGGGAGGGCGGGCCGTAGCGCGGCCTCCTCACGGGACGGATTTGCGCCCCCCTTCCCGCAGGTACCTGCCGAAGTGTCCCAGGAAGTCGAAAATCCGCTCGGAGCTGGGAGCCATGGCAAGGAGGAAGAAAGCCGGGAACCTCGGTCTTGCTGTCCCCGAGGTGCGGTGAGGAATCACCGGCCCGGCCCGGCCCGGCCCGGCCCCCCGGCGGGGTACGGCGCCC